>CM041793.1:49716783-50084282 GCA_023376895.1 Aspiorhynchus laticeps | reverse complement strand
GAGAAAATAAAATTAATAAAATGAACTTGACCTTCAAGGGGTTGGGGGTGCCGTGCCCTCCCAAGATAATGGCAGGGAAAACACTGAATGCTGTTTTTTTTTTTTTTTTTACTTTCTATTCATCAAAGAGTCCGTAAAAAAATAAAAAAATAGAGATTTCCACAAAAAATATTAAACTGCACAGCTGTTTTCAATATTGATAATAATAATAATAAATGTTTCATCAGCAAATCAGCATATTAGAATGATTTCTGAAGGGTCATGTGACACTGAATACTGGTGTAATGATGCTGAAAATCCAGTTTTGCATCACAGGAATAAATTACTTTTTTAAATATATTAAAATAAGAGCAAATTATTTAAATGTTCCACAATATTACTGTTTTTATTGTATTTTTGATCTAATAAATGCAGCCTTGGTGAGAATAAGAGACTTCTTTCAACAACATTAAAAATCTTACCGACCCCAAACCTTTGAACGGTAAAAAAATTGTCTGACAAAAGATTAATAATGGATGGATAAATAACATGTTTACCATGTATTTCGAAGTAACACCTAATAAAGGTTTAAATGTAAACTATGGTGTTTAAATGTAAACTACATTTTTTTTTGGCTAATTAATATTCAGTATCAACTGATAAAATCACAAATATCAGCCAGTAACTACTATGTTAAAATGCATCCGTAATGTAAAGATCTTGTTGGCATAATCTAATTGCATTCTGTCAGATTCATGGAGACGTTTCTTAGTGCTTTTATGCTGTAATCATCCTAAGCATGTGTGCATCTTGGAAGTCTCCCCAAATGTTTGTTTCCCCATGAGGCTCCTGCTGTACTCACAAACTACAGATGTTTTCCATTGCAGTTGCTTCAAATGAAAAGGAAAGGAAAGTTTATTGAGGGGTTTCAATCTAGAGCTTGCATCAGATTGTAGTCGAACCCAGAGCCCTTCACATTCATGGTCATCCTGTTGTGCTCTTTTTTTTTAGAGCAACAGGGGTTCATGCTGAGCTTTTGCGACAATTTATGTCTTAAGACTTCTTAAATCTTAAAAACTGTGTGCCTCAAATAGTCATTCAGTAGGTTGAGCAAGTTTGACTGCGTAACATTTAGAATAAAACATTGATGTTATGGGTTAACGAAGATTGCATGCGTCTATGAAAAGTCTGTGCTGCCATCACAGCATATTTATTTATTTATTTGTTTATTGCCTGCAGCATTTCAAGAAACAAAGACGGCTGATTCCTGAGAAGACAGTATGGAAGTACTTTGTTCAGCTGTGTAGCGCACTGGAGCACATGCACTCCCGCCGCGTCATGCACAGAGGTACACACACACACACAAATCTTGTGACATGTACATGTAGAAACAGACTTTTAAGGGGACATATTCTACACATCTATTACATATTTTATTTTTTTCTGTCCATTTTTTCACCTTCTCACTGACCCTTAAGGAAATGTCACCTATACAGGTTTCTTTCGTCATTGAAACATATTTAGAGAAATATAATATTACATCACTTGCTCACCAGTCTAAACAGCTGATAAAAACAAAACGGTAATTCACAAATAATCCACACAATTTAAGTTCATCATTTAACCTTTAGTGAAGCAAAAAGTTGCATGTTTGTAAGAGACAAATTCATAATTAAGGTGTTTTAATTTTAAACGGTCACTTCTGGCCAAAAATACAAATAAAAATATATGTCTGTAATGAATTAAAATGCTTCCCCCAGTGAAAAAGTCCATACCCTGTTGTCCTCTCAGATCAAAGTCCACAGACTAACTAGTTTTGGGCTGTGACGGTGGCAGATTTTTACCACCGCGGTGGTAATGGACCAACTACCGCCGGTGGCGCGGTGTTGTGTACATATTTATATGTATATAATTCTGAAACGCAAAAATAAATAAATGAGGCTCAATCATGTGTTAACAAACCGGCGTCCGGTTTAGACACGGTTCACTGTTCCTCCACCAAGCAACTCCTCGTCTGCACACGCTCTCTGTGGAATAGGAATCGCGGCGTATGCTGCCACTTTTCTTGTTGACATCTTCCATTTATCGCTGTCTCTCACGTATTTGGCCAGTTTGGAGAAAGCCTCACCAACACAAACCTGACCAGCCGGGCGTTTGCGATCACGTGAACTTGAAGACACTTTACAAACGCGGATGGGTGACATGAATGAAATGATTCCAGATCGGCGATGTAGTATTTGGTTTTCCAACCAGGCAGAGCCGGGCACCTCTATCAGGGGGGCATTTGAATTTCTAGGAGGAGCAAAAATCACGTTTTGTGTGTGTTGTGTGTGTGCGATCTGTGATCGCGTGCAGTTGCTGACGCTCCCTAAAGGGCAATCGCTTTCTTATGTGCATTGTTTTATCGGTTTCACTTTAGCTTTCGAAATCGATCACGTTCAGCAAGGAGGGGAGAGGATGGAAAGTAGGGGGCACAGTAACTCGTTTGTTGTTTGCAACAAGGCTCATCACAAAATTAATTTGCTGAATGCAGAATAAACATTTTCCTGTGCTCAAACCTTCCAATCTAAAGGAAACGCTGTGTATGGCGTTTGAGGTCATTTGTGAATTAGCATAGATTTATAGTCTAAATAAAACAATTTGCAGCTGTTACTATATTATACACTTGTATACACAACTTTGTATTATGCTTGTTATAAAGTGTGACGTCACGTGCACTACCGCCGGTGGCAATAGTCAACCGCGGTGACAACCGACCACTGCCGGTGACGCGGTTGTCACGGAGACCGTCACAGCCCTAGTTTTGAACCATTTGGACTGTTTTCACTTGTAAACGGTGCTTGATCTGTGTATTTTTTTTCTCCTGATTCAGACAAGATGACTTTTTCATTGAAGAAAGCAATATTATGAATAGATTTCTTGTATTATTGGGATGTTTTTATCAGCTGCTTGGAGTTTCATTCTGACGGCACCCATTCACTGCAGAGGATCCAATGGTGAGCAAGCGATGTAATGCTAAATTTTTCCAAAGCTCTTCCAATGAAGAAATAAACTCATCTACATCTTTGATGGGCTGAGCAAAATTTTCAGCAAATTTACATTTTTCGGTGAACCCTTTCTTTAAAATTTTCTTTCTGCTAAATTTTGTACACTAAAAGGTTGATTTTTCCATTGTAATAGTAGCTATGTATAAAGCCCACAATCCACGAAAATTCCGATCTTGTCAATTCCTATTAAAATGATTGTAAATTTACCACCAAAAAAAACACTAAACACTGGTAAATGAGACTGTTGGAAGTCTGACAGAAGACAGTTAATTGATGGATAAATAACATTTACCATGTATTTCGGTAAGTAGAATTTAGAATTAAAATTTAGAATAAAAAAACATTGTACATCAGGGTGGACTACGTTGATAAAAAGTTGATCGATTTTGATATGTAAATATGTCCATATGCTTGTTGATGAGGAAGACTGTCTTTTTCAAAATTGACTAGTTGATGGGTTATCTTAAGATAATCTTGACTAATCGGAAGTTTCATTTAATTAATAACTAATCGGACATATTTCTTAAGGGTGCATTTACATAATATGCATCCTTGGGTACAAAAACAGCCAGAAAAAGTGCAACTGCGAAAACAGTAAATCTACCCAAAAAGAAAAAAAAACAGCTAATTAAATAGTCAACTGTTGGATAACTAATCAACCATCTTGACCTATCCCTAATCAGGACATCATTGACCCCCACTGCATCATCATTGTGCTGTATTGCATGTTATGAAGAGAAAAAAAACTTCGTTCCACTTCTCATCTGCTTCTCATCAGCTCTGAGATGAGACTCTAAGGTCTTTGCTACGCACAAGCTTGACCAGACACACTGTGGAGCACATTGCATCATCCTCTTGCATTTGAAAACAAGCAAGATGACGCAACTGTCCATGGCGACCCGAGACCATCTTCCTCAGTTCCCATGTATTTATGCAACTCTTGTCGAAGTATTGTATCATACGAGACCTGTGCGAGTCTGTGTTTTAGCAGTATTGGTAAAGGTTACTGCAGGCCATGGGTTTACATTCAGATCATTTCCCTTGTTGATTGTAAACTCTTGGGGGCAGTCAGTTCAGATCTTGTTCATCTTAACCGCCTGGCCTGTATGTATATGTTACTGTTGGAAAAGTTCATGTCCAGAGGTGTCTGACATCAAACAAGAGCACATGCTTCCAGAACCGTCGTGTCTTTGCTCAAATGACTTTCAAGAGACCAGCCAAGGTGATGCGTGATACCTTGCTAATGGTAACCTTTCGGTTAACCTTTCCTAACATTTATATAGGCCATTTTTGTTAGCTTTTTGGATTTGCATTAAATGCTTCTTCTGTTTGACGTGTGTAATTCTGTTCCATCTGATCAACAGGTTCTCACACAATCTGCCAAGTTTCGCAGATTTCCATAGATTTTGAATGCATGTCATTCAAAATGTTGTATATTTGCCTCTTGTGTGTTTTTTTTTTTTAGAGCTCAACAACGAGTTTACAAAAAAAGTGCTGTATTGCCACTGAAAATTCTACCACTATTGATCTCGTACATGCATTTTTTTGCACATGCTGATTTTCGGACAAGATGATGTTTTCTAGCTGGCTAACATAGATTTTCCTGAAATTGCAAAAAAGCATCAGTAGGAATGTGTTGAAAAAAAAGATAGATTACTTGCAAATTGTATCTTATCTGTAACGTAGATTACTTACAAATTGTAGTGTTACAGATTACATGAAGAAATTTGTAGTTAATAACATAATCTGGGTTACTCGTTTTAGATGTAATGTAATGTAACATATTGATATAAAAAAGTAAAGAGCAGGAAAACATTTTCCTTTTTTATATATTAGTATCTTAAAATGCATTAAACATTACATCTGGGTTTCCCAAACTCGGCTTAATGTAAGAAATGCAGTGGGTTTGTGAGTTGATATAAAGCTAACAATTAATTAAATCATAAAAATGTAAAATAAAAATAATTTAAACACTGGAACTCTTAAAATAGAAATATTTGTTGACCTGCATGTCAATGTGACCATTAAGTGACATTGAACTGTAAACATGCGAATGTGAAAAATAATAATTAAAATCTCAATTTACTGCCACAGTGTGAATATGTAATCAAGTAATCCATAAAAAATAACGGGAATCTGATTATGAGCATATTTCTTGGAAATATACATTCAAATATACATATTTCTTGGAAATATAAAAATGAAAACGGTTATATTTCTTCTGTTGGGGCCATTGAAAATGTTGTCAGGTCACATAAAATCAGATCTACTCACCCAGCTGGCAGGAAAAATCCAAATCATGCTTTCAGCTACCAATAAAAGTATAGTACTCTTAGTTAATTAACCTTCATTTTACCATTTTTAAATTCATTCTGCAGAAAATGTGAAAAAAAGGTTGCAGATTCAGTTTGATTGTCACTAAAACTCACATTTACTCCTTCCACAGACATTAAACCCGCTAACGTCTTCATCACAGCCACTGGAGTGGTGAAACTGGGCGACTTAGGTTTGGGACGCTTCTTCAGTTCCAAAACAACCGCAGCTCATTCTCTAGGTAAGCGCTCCTCCCTCCCACCTCCTTGTCTGATTCTTTCTGTCCTTCATGGAAAACGGGAACATGAGTATTGAATGTGGCGGAAACGGCCTTTAATTACTCAGTAGGGCCCGGATGTGTTTCATTAGGGCTGGCTGCGAGCAGAACCATGTGTCTGTTATGAAAAAGTGCCTTTCCCGACGGCCCCTGGGGCCAGTTGAGAGCCAAGCGTGCCAGTGGCTGTATCCATTTCATTGGGCGGTTGGCCTTTCCTGTTGCCTTGACCCCACGACCCCACTCCGCACATATGATGTCTGGATTTTTTTTCTTTGATTGAAAGTCATGAAAACACTATTGTGGAGTTTTTCTTTTGCTATTTGAGCAAATGGGAATGAAAAAATATATGTGTGGTACTCTCCCATTCACTGCTCTCAAAGCTTACCCAACTATGATGACTTCCTCTGCCGAGAAACCCGGAAATGTGAAAAGGTCTATTTTGAAATGGTTTTTATTTTTATATTTTCCATCTACTTTTTAATTTTAATTTTAATTAAAATTATAGATATTTGTTGCTTGATATTTTTAAATATGCTAATAGTTTTTTTTTTATTTTATTTCTGTTTGTTATTTTACTATATCGAGGTAAGCTTTAAAAAAAAACTGAAATAAAGTTAAAATTATATATATATATATATATATATATATATATATATATATATATATATATATATATATATATATATATATATATATATATATATATATATATATTATATATATATATATATATATATATATATATATATATTATATATATATATATATTAGGTTTGTCACGGTACCAAAATTTCAGTATTCGGTACCAATACCAGTGAAAATCCACGGTTCTCGGTACCAATTTCGGTACCAAAGCAAAACACAAAAATATGCTAATTAAAAAACACATTTTTTATTAATAAAGTTAAACAAAAATAAACTGCACAAAAACCAATGCCATTTTTAATGCTTATTTAAAATTATTTCAAGTTTTTCCACAATTAAATGTATGAAAAAAAAGTAAACAAGTTCCACTCAAAAGTTTTTGTCATAATTCTGCTGCCGCTGAAAAACATCTGTAAACTGTCTGTTTTAGGGTTTGCTGGTGCTTCATGATCTTCCTGCAGCTGTAAAAGGAAAATATAATATTAGTAAAGCAGTGGACTGAGTCTGATCAAATACAACATTAGATCATTGACTCCAGCTAAAATATAACATTTCAGTAAATAACAAACCTCAGCTTTTATAATAAATTTAGATAAGATTATATATTTTAAGACAAGTGTATATCAAATAGAAGGAAACTGTAGTATTAAAAACACTTTACAATAAGATTCCATTTTTAGATAACATGACCTATCAAATAAACAATAGTTATATATTGCAATTATTCTTCTTAGGGTTAATTTGAAAATTTACAAATACATAAAATCAATCAATCAATCAAAGTTCAATCTGTTAATTATTTAATGCACAATGAACAATGATCATGTGTTTGTATTAAATAACATTCACAAACATTAATTAGTTGTAAAAATATATTGTTCACTCACTGTAAGTTGATGTTAGATAATAACATGAAGTCATTGTAAAGTCTATACAGGAGATTACATTTGACTGTACTTTCATTTAATACAAACTGTGTACATATTTAATTTTAAAGGGCTTTTAAAACTGCTAGTTATCCAGCCAAGAATAACAACAACTAGCAACTAACTAGCAAAAAAACAAAAAAAAAAAAAACAGACCAGAACTGTTTTCTGACGGACTGATATGACATAAACACTATTAACTGTTTGTACATTCTCCAACACGCATATTTTAGATTCACAATTCATTTAAAAGCCTCTGGTGTGTAACAATAGTAAAAACCTTCATGTCCTCCTGTTGTTTTTACCCTAATAAAAGTTATAGGCGCATTAAGTAGTTAATAAAGAAACTTCATTCTAATGCTCATTATATTAGCGTTAGCCGCGTTTATGCTAAGGATTAACTCCGCTATAACGGCAGTTTATTTTAATCCGACATTCAAATTCAAATATGGTATAATATTCATAACAGAATATCTAAATATTAAATAGAAACTTACCTGCTTGAACTCTTTCATTTGATCCGGTGTCAGTCTTTAAAGTGTTGTTAGTTTGATGCATTTGCTCCTTTGGATGTCGCACGTCTCAATGCTTTTATGAGGAGAGCGCATCTGCAGCTTTCAGATCACGCAGCAAGACCTGGGTCGACCGGGTACACGGTACCACCGGGACTTAAATACACCTGGTACCGTGACGTTTTCATTGTTTTAGAACCGACTTGGTACCGAAGTACCGGGTCTTTTGACAACACTAATATATATATATAATGTATATATTATATATATATGTATGTATGTATGTATGTATATATATATATTATATATGTATGTGTATATATATATATATATATATATATATATATATGTATGTATGTATATGAACCAAAATATCATAGAGACACTCTAGCATTATGCCAGTGAGTTTTGGTCAGCCATCTGACTGCCTCACATTTTCCTTATGAAGTGTGCATACGTATTACAATATTAATGTGATTACTGACAGGTTACAGTAAACACAACACAATTAGCACACAGGAATAGTTTATAATAACTACTGTCTTGTATTCAAGAACTACAAAATGAAACAGAATATAAATGGCTTATAAATCCAGTATATCTATGTGAAATGTGCATCTATGTGTAGGAGTATAACAGTATGTTTTATGTCAGTGCTTGATGAGTATGATGTCGACAAATATATATATATATATATATGTTTTGCAAGTGTCTAGAAATAACCAAGTTCGCAGCATGTCTTATTGCAAGCTTCTAGTCTTCACGTAGACTGCAAACAACACTGTGAAACACATGAAAACCTGAACTCACAGTGCCCTCTACAGGACGCTCCGCTCCCTCGTTCAGAAGTCCAGCTTTTCAGGATGAGCTACAATCTCCGCAAGGGCTTAATCAGGGCTGTCCTTAATCATGTCTTAATGGCGCCTGCGTCACTTGGGGACCGGAGGAGCCAGTGGATCTGTACGACCACATCATCCATTTGCACCTGCTCTCGGGGCCGGTGCCACACGGTATCATTTACAGACTGCCATGTTAGGGATCCCTAACAAGGCTTTTTTAGGACCCCAACATGATTTATAACTGCTGATGCATCGGCGAATCGTACCACCGCAGTTGCACTTGTCTTTTGTAGAGTTAGCTACCTCCCTACCTACTTATTTATTTATCCGAGCGCCTGGAATTCTTCTCTCGGGATGTTTTAGTATTGACAGTCTGAATGTACAAACGAGCATAAAGACGCCCAGGTAGGTACAGCACACATGCGAGAGAGAGTCTCCTGCGGTTCTCTGTCACCTGTCCCGTAGGCTCCGGCTCTCCATACGAAGGCTGAAGGTTGAGCCGTAGCAGGGTATGAAATTCATGAGTGTCTACATGGCAGGTTAAATTCACCCATGGGCAAAGAGACCTTCGATCTGTGTCTCCCTCAGGGCGGGCAGACCAAAGTTTCCCGCTCCTGTTCTCGCTCGCTCCTCACAGTCGCTCCCCCTCTACATTTCTCTCCCTCCATGGGGCGGTTTGGGGTGGAGGGTGCAGGGTTGCTTCGGTACGGTTTGGGGGTTGACAGTTCAGCCTGTAATGAGACAAACCACCACGGTAGAACTCTGGGATGCACGTTGGATGGAGGTCTGGGAAGTGCCGTTCCACGGCTGTCAAATCTTCTCTTAAGAAGCCGAGCCCTAGCCTTTTAACTCTGTCTCCGAGTGGCTCCGCAGCCCACAGATACAAACAAAGCGCAAGACTGAAAGAAAGGAAAGATAGCTCTTCTTTCCGTTTCCCGCCAGAGGCTTCCTAGCCTTTAAATTAAGCAGGGTGGCGAGCTGAAAGAGAGGGGAAATCAGAACAAAAAAGTCGGGAAGAGAAATTACAATTAAAATAAGGGAAAGCGAGCTAATCCTGAAATCTCAAATTCTACTATTAACGCCAAGAGCGGTGCTAATTACGTGCTAGAGTCTCATCCAAGGGTTTTGAGGTGACTAGGAGAGCCGTTCTGACTCAGAAGTCTGAGGAGTTAACGGGACCAAACAGATTTTTCTTTTAATCCCTCACTTTGCACAGTTTACACTTCTTTTTGTAATTAAGCATATTTGTGGATTTCCACGTAATTAGCGTACCGTTGAGAGTCAGCGGTAAAATCTTCTTTTGTTCGTTTCTGAAAGATTGTGTCTTAATATCATAACAATTCATAATGATGGAATGAATCCCAACGCAACCTACGATTTATTTGCATGAATAAGTAATGCACATTTAATTTGACGTGCTGCTGGAGTAGTTGCTCTGTAGTGCTAGGCTTTTATGAAACTATTAGCATGAGAGGAGATGGGCTGTTTCAATGCTTTTTTGTAAGTTACGTATGTGATGAAAGAGTCTTTCTATTTATTTATTTTTTTTTTCAGTTTTAAAATAGTTTTTCGGAAGCTAGTGTCAACTTTAAGTAGACCATTCGTAAGTGTATTCCCACAAAAAGTGTCAACACTGATGTTTTCAAAACATTGCTCAACTAATAGCATGAATTTAGAGGTGGAGCTTTATGTGAGACCAGTGGCAAATGGGTGGAGTGTTTCTAATTTTGTATTGTTTTGCTTTTTTACAGATATTTAGAGATGCACAATAAATTGGTACCTTGTTGGTTATCAAACAATATTAGAGTTGGCATACATTGATTATGCCCCCAAGCAATCATCTCATGAACACTTAACATTAAACGTGGAACACACAACATTATTTACATTATTTATTCATCACACATACTTATTTTTTCTTTTCAAATTTGCACATATCAGACCTGTGTACACATAATTGTCTATATTATATATTGTGTTTGTGCTATTTTGTACATTGCCTATTTGTATATTTTGTATATTATTCTTTTGTTGTCTGTGTCCTGTCCTGTTGCTGTCATTCTGTTGCACTGTGGAGCTTCTGTCACTATAACAAATTCCTCGTATGTGTAAACATACCTGGTCAATAAAGCTCATTCTGATTCTGATTAATAACAGTTAAATGGATAGTTCACCCAAAAATGAAAATTGCCATTCCAAAATTCCAAACCCGTAAGACTTTCTGGGCCTTGAACATGTCAGTTGTGTTGCTGTCTATGCAGAGTCAGAAAGCTCTCGGATTTCATCAAAAATATCTTAATCTTAATCTTACGGGTTTTTAACGACATGAGTGATTAGTTAATGGCAGAATTTTAATTTTTGGGTGAACTATCCCTTTAAATATAATATTTAGCAAACTTCAAAATCAATATCCATTTTTTTTTCTTTATTTATTTTAACACCTATGGCTTTTTCATATTGGATCATCCCTGGATGTAACCATGCACTTATGACTATTGAAGTCAATAATATTGAATGGTTAGATTCCGTTGATGCCATTTGTAATTTCTCATAGGCCAGCTCTCGCCTTCTGTTTGACTTTCTTTCACTTGTATAAAAGAAAAAGTTTTTTAACGTAGGTCGGTTTGACACACTGATTGCATCATAGGGTGAGACGGTAGGAGGGAAGGGCCACGTCTTTGCTTGTGTTTTTCTCAGCAAGTGTTTCAACCTCAGCCCCGCTACCCGTCCAACCATCCTGACACTGTTCGGTATCGAGACGTTTCGTTTTGGCTCTTGTTCTCACCACCTGAGACTTCTTAACGCTTTGTCAGATCTGAGCTGTTTGTGCCAAGGCTAAACTTTCATAAACTGCGAGCATTTGTCAGAATGTTTTCTTTTTTTTTTAACTCTATTCTTTTTTTTACCCCTCCCTCTTTCTATCATCAATCTTTCACGCTGGTTGACCACAGTCACTGAGCAGTAAGGAGCTCGTCATGGCTTCAGGGAGTACAGCGCAGGGAGTTTGACTGGCCTCTTGGGTCCCGCTCTTCTGCCTGATGGCTATTAGTCACTGCCAATTACCCACAATTCTTTGCAGGGCCACAGACTAAGCGACCTGATGCTCTGTTCAGTCTCACGTCTGTCACAGTGCGATTCTCAATGCCTTCCAGCATATGCAACATCATAGCACGTAATCATTGTTTACATTTGGCAGGTTTCCCAAACATTTCCGCTGTCTTCCATTGGTCGAGCAAACAGACAGTTATACTTCAAAATAAAGCTACACATGATATTTAGGAAGCACGTTTAGAACAAGACCAAACCAGTATATGTTGGTGGTTAGCCGTCACGCATTAGCCTGCGCTACAGTGTGAAATCATCAGATAGGACCTACATTTTCCTGTAGCACAACTGGTAAAACCATCGAAGAAGGTTTTGGTACAGTGGCTGTTTTGGTTTTATCAAATTTCAAAGACAGTCAAAGAGTGGAGCAATGCAAAAAAAAACATGAGTGAATTGATTAAAGTTTCATTTTTGGCCGTGTTGAATGGCTCCTGTTGTAAATCATTGAGGTTCTTTTGTAATGAGAAGTGAATGAGAGATTTGAAATACCCTCACGTGTAAACTGAGATTTTCATTCCCCAATACACATACTTGCAGTCTGACCCCCCCCCCCCCAGCTCTCTAAACCACTCACCTACATGAATTCATGAACATTCACATTCGGCTCCATCTGTAAAAGTTATTCTACAAGTCATAATCTGAATGTCAGACCACTACTGTTCCCAAATTACACTTTTTTTTTTTTCTTTTTTTTTTTTTTTTTTTTTTAAATTCTCAATCAAGTTAGTTACATTATACATCCCAAATGAGTGCGGTTTTATTTCATTACCATTGTTCTAGTAAATTGTCTTTTGTATTCAGTATCATTTCTGTTTTGTTATAGCAGTAGTTCTTTTTTAAATGTCTTTAAATAATTAGGTTAAATAAGTTTAAATGTAATGTTTGTTGGAGTAAGGTGTTCAAAAATGGTACTGTCATTTTTCTGAAAAATGTTTAAATGATTTTGGATGTACAATAAGTGTACGTTAAGCAGAAGTGTGTTTCTGTGTTTCTCAACTGGGTTTTCAATTAAATCATAGGAATCGAGAACCATATGTGCTGGTTTGTTTTGAATGTATTACTAGTGCTGTCAAGCGATTAATCGCATCCAAAATAAAAGTTTTTGGTTACATAATATATGTATGTGCACTGTTTATTTATTATATGTATATATGTATATATTATGTAGACAAAAACTTTTATTTTAGATGCGATTAAGTGCAATTAATCGTTTGACAGCACTAGTTATTACACTCACTCATCCACCTGAAATTTAGTTTTTTATATAATAATAATAAATATGAAATATATATTTTGTATATACATAATAAATATGAAAATTAATAAATATAAGAATAAAATATGTAAGAATGAAAAATGTATGTATATGTGTGTGTATTAGGTCTGGACGATATGGCCAAAATTTATATCACAATATATTTTTTTAATTTCGGTCGATACGATATAATTCCGATATCGATATGAACACTTAAAAAAAGCCTCATAAAAACTGCCAAGAATGCCCACAACAGATGTCTGTACCTAAAAACTTATGAGAAATGAACTTGACAAGTCTATGAAACTTGACACGGCCTCCTATGAACTATGAACTATATAATATTTTAGGGGGGAAAAACAACACAAATAAATTAATGTTCACCTTTTATTTGTATTTGGCCTTCATACAAACAAGAAATGTGAAATCACTGTCAAATAAACATCTCAGACTCACCTTATTAATATTAATATCTTTAACTTCAAACTATAGGCTAACATACTCTACCAGTCAAAAGTTTTTGAACAGTAAGATTTTAGTTTTTTAAAGAATTCTCTTCTGCTCACCAAGCCTGCATTTATTTGATCCAGAATACAGCAAAAACAGTAACATTTTGAAATATTTTTTACCATTTAAAATAACTGTTTTCTATTTGAAAATGCAAGTTATTCCTGTGATTTCAAAGCTGATTTTTTAGCATCATTACTCCAGTCACATGATCCTTCAGAAATCATTCTAATATTCTGATTTGCTGCTCAAAAAACATTAATTATTATGTTGAAAACAGCGGAGTAGATTTTTTTTTAGGTTTCTTTGATGAATAGAAAGTTCAGAACAACAGCATCTATCTGAAATATAAACATTATAAACTTTTGTAACATTATAAATGTCTTTATCATCACTTTTGATCAATTTAAAGCATCCTAGCTAAATTAAATGTATTCATTTCTATAACCCCCCCCCCCCCCAAACAAAAGAAAAAAAAAATTATACTGACTCCAAGTGAGTTGCTGCAGAAAACAAACAAGAAAATTGAGCAACAACAAAAACATGTCGAAGTCAAATGCCACAAATAAATCAATGTATTAAGGTAATGTATATCGGAAATGTGTTTAAAAATCATATCACCATTATTGAAAAGTTTATATCGTGATACATACTGATATTGAATTATTGTCCAGCCCTAGTGTATATGTGTATATATATACATGTGTGTGTATATATATACATGTGTGTGTGTATATATATATATATATATATATATATATATATATATATATATATATATATATTTTTTATATCTATATATCCATCAACACAACAAAATCTCCACAACAAAACGGAAAAAAGCCACAACACAGCACACACCGTACACGCTGCCTATTATTGTCAATGTTAAAAACAGCTTAACATTTTTGTGGGAAAACATGATGCTTTTTTTCAGGATTCTTTAAATAAATGCTGTTCTTTTGAACTTTTGTCAAAGTAGAAATCTTTTGTAACATTATAAATGTCTCTACTGTCACTTCTGATCAATAAAAAAAAAAAAAAAACCTACTAACCCCAAAATTTTCAATGGTAGTATACAAACGGTTTAAATGTTTTTCCCTCCACACTGTGTTTGTTGTTAGCAACCTCTCTTTAGTCATCTAAAACTCCTCAGTCTGAAACCTCTGTCAATGAGGCATCCATGGATGAACTCCTCGCATTGCAAACCAGACAGCCTAACTCTCTCTCTCTCTCTCTGTCTTTTTTTCTGTTCCAGTGGGCACCCCATATTACATGTCTCCCGAGCGAATACACGAAAACGGATATAACTTCAAATCTGACATCTGGTCGCTAGGCTGCCTGCTCTATGAGGTAAGGTATAGAAACCCATCCCATCGCTCCCCCTCCTCTGTTTATACACCCCAGCCCTCCCCAACTCTCCCATTCTCTTCCCAAGCGTCTGCCAGGGCTGTTCGTCTCCTTTTGTCAGACGCAATCCTACACCTTGCGGTCTGTCGTGAAAATTACAATATGGTTTTGTACTCTGAGGTAAATGGTCTCTGCGAAGGATACCTGGAGTATGTTCACAAGCTGATGAGGAAATTTGAATGACATTTACATGTGTTTTAAATAACATCCACTGCTCTTGCTAAGAAATGATACTGACTGCTTTGATTTAGGCTTTAATAGCATATGCTTCTCCACGACACAGCAGACAAGGATCCATTAGACTCAGAGCAGCGGTTTTCTGTTGCAAGGAGGTCAGCTGTGATTTTTCCAGCTGTGATAAATGTTTAGACCTTAAAGGGATAGTTTAGTCACCCTCATGTCATTCCGAAACCTTTTTCAGTGAAACACGAAAGGTACATTTTTGAAGAACATCCGTGCCTCTCTTTTCAATATAATGAAAGTGAATGTGGACTGGGGATGTCAAGCTTCAAATGACAAATAAACACCACAAAAGTGGACTATTTGACTCTATTGCAAGTTTTCTGAAGTCATATGGTAAACTTTAATTAAATTTAAATTCAAAGTCATTGAGAACCAAATCAGTCGGTTTGTGAATGAGTCATAGTTTTTTTTTTTTTTTTTTTTTTTTTTTTTTAAGATTACTAAATTTATTAAAAAGAATAATTCATTTACATATTAGACATTACTACTTCTTGCTCTCAGAAATGGATCAAGAACAGCTACAAAGGTCAGATTTTCAGTGATTAACTACTAGGGCTGGACCAGAATATTCGATTATTCGAATATTCGTTCGGTGGGTTGGCATTTGATTTTCAATTTTGAGATTCGAATACCCTTTTTTTTCCTTTTCTTTTTTTTTTTTGAACACCTGGCATCCCCCGTGAAACGGTTCTCAACTTGTCCGCCTGGCTGAACATCTGCACCAGCAACATACCGTTCGCCAATGAAAGACGTTCGTTCTGACCTATAGCATGCATATATTTCATGAAAAATCTTCCATTATAAAGGCCATTGCACACTGAGTCCGAAATATTCGCACGTTGAAAAATAAATACGACCACGTTATGTCAATCACATTTACACACTGCCTCCGAAATTTTCGTCCGTTATAAAAAAAAATTGGATCGAGTTTTTTTTTTTCAGTTTTTCTCATCCGTAGTAAGCATTTTGAGAGGCGTTTTGACAGTTCAGAGCCACCGTAGAAGCGAACGCCAAAATCCAGAATGGCGATTGTCAAGTTCATCCACTTCGTCTCACAGCACAAAGCACTGTATATAGATCCTTGCACACGGAGTTCACAGAAATTGGTGGTCTTCTTTTTAATATGTGGCTCTAGTATCGCTATTAATGCATCAAACTGAGCCACTGACATCCTGATGTAAACTTTGAATCGCCCGTGATAATCCCGCTGCTCCTTAATATGAAGGGGAACTGTCCTTCCTCTCTATATTTTAGGATTGGATGGACCCAATATTTCCTTTCTTTTTCTTTTTTTAAAAAGCAAGAGAACAACAAAATCTTCCTCAATGCTTGAAGACTCCATTTAGTAGGCTACTGTTTTGCGAATTTTTTCGCAACGGATTAATTAATACGCATCAGACTCGGTGGAAAAGGTCTCTGTGCGTGACAAATTTTTAGAATTGCGAATACGAAAAAAACACATGTGAAAATTTCGGACTCAGTGTGCAGAGACCTTAAGCGTGCTTGCTGCACATCTACATTTGAAATAATGAACTTAAGCGCGCAAAAGACGCGACATGTGAACGGACCCTCTGCTACCACAAAACCGAATGTAATGCATGCGTTTTCTTTCTGTCAACTGTCCCGACATGCGAGCGAAAGTCTTGGATCATTGTGCAGTAGCTCGTTGTATTGCAGACGAGATGCACTGATGTGAAGCCGCTTTGAGAGAGTGAAAGAGAGAAGACGCGGTCCAGCTGAATCACTCACGCTGTTTTCAAATGACTGATTTAATCTGACAGTTTGTGTGGATTTATTTACTCATCTAACCTACATGCTATATTCAATAAATGTTTGCTGGAATTTCCCTCATTATAAACTCAAAAGCTGCAGGAATTAGTAAAACTATGCGATATACACACAAATTCTGGACCTGATTAAATATAACTATTATACAGAAATTTGTGAAATAAAATTCCATGACTTTTACAAAACTTTTCCAGGCCTGGAAATTGCTGTTTTAAAATTTCATAGCTTTTTCAGGTTATTCATGACCGTACGAAACCTATAAAAGCAACTGATGCACGCTTTTTAATCACTAAAGATTGGTCCTCTCCCTCCTCTAATCACAGGTGATCCGTTACCCCGCTTTATTCCGGGACCTCTCAATTTACAAATGAAGCACTGGGCTACCTTATTAAAAGTATTGTTCTTAACAGACCTGTGTGTTTTGTATCACTAGTGCAGTGTCTGTTCTCGGAGCATAGAAGCCCTGTCCGCGTGAAGCGCGCCTCTTCCGGCTCGTGCTGTTCTGTAGTTTATTAAGTGTATTAATTCTGAACGTGTCGTGTGTCCATTAGGGCTGTGACAGTGGCAGATTTTTACCACCGCGGTGGTAATGGACCAACAACCGCCGGTGGCGTGGTGTTTTGTGCATATTTATATATATAATTCTGAAACGCAAAAATAAATAAATGAGGCTCAATCATCTGTTAACAATGTTTATTTTAGCACTTCCGTCAGTGAACACTCAGCCTGCAAAACGCTAATATACATCAAAGAAATAATACAGTTAAATAGGAAAGTAGCCTTAAATAAAAAAGTTAAATATACCCTGTCCACCTCACGCGAGCGGCGCGGCGAGAACCCATTAATCAGTCAGTGATGCTGTCTACAGATGCGGCGAGATAAGACACGACAAATCCCTCAGAGTAAACTGCCTCGTCCTATTTATGACGTGCTGCCACAAAGTTCAAATGTCCTGTAGACAGACTCAACCTGTTGTGCTGCAACAGACACGGTTCACTGTTCCTCCACCAAGCAAGCGGGCGCGTCCTCGTCTGCACGCGCTCTCTGTGGAATAGGAATCGCGGCTTATGTTGGCACATTTCTTGTTGACATCTTCCATTTATTGCTGTCTCGTTCGTATTTGGCCAGTTTGGAGAAAGCCTCACCAACACAAACCTGACCGGGCGTTTGCGATCACGTGAACTTGACACTTTACAAACACGGATGGGTGACATGAATGAAATGATTCCAGATCGGCGATGTAGTATTTGGTTTCCCAACAAGGCAGAGCCGGGCACCTCTATCAGGGGGGCATTTGAATTTCTAGGGGGGCACAAATCACATTGTGTGTGTGTGTGTGTGTGTGTGCAATCTGTGATCGTGTGCAGTTGCTGACGCTCCCTAAAGGGCAATCGCTTTCTTATGTGCATTGTTTTATCGGTTTCACTTTCACTATTGAAATCGATCACGTTCAGCAAGGAGGGGAGAGGATGGAAAGTAGGGGGCACAGTAACTCGTTTGTAACAAGGTCCATCGCTCATCACGAAATTTGCTGAATGCAGAATAAACACATTTTCCTGCGCTCAAACCTGCCAATCTAAAGGAAACGCCGTTTATGGCGTTTGAGGTAATTTGTGAATTAGCATAGATTTAGTCTAAATAAAACAATTTGCAACTGTTACTATATTACACTTGTATACACAACTTTGTATTATGCTTGCTATAAAGTGTGTGACGTCACGTGCACTACCGCCGGTGGCAATAGACAACCGCTGTGACAACCGACCACCGCCGGTGACGCTGTTGTCACGGAGACCGTCACATCCCTAGTGTCCATATTGCACCAAAATGTGACACTGCACTCCCTTGGGTCCACAGCAACACACCCGCCACGCATGAAGTCATTGGATGAACGGTTCTCGACATAATAAAAATGCAAGCAGACAGACAGACGCACAGAGATTCCTGCCTTTATTAGAGCGAAAAATATGTTCAGCCTCTCCCTCCGAAGCTTCGAATATTCGATGTTGATTACTACCTACGCTTCGAAGTTCAAAAAATGGTATTCAGACCAGCCCTATTAACTACAGATTTTGGTCTGTTGAGAAGTACAGAAATCTTCAGAAAACCATATGAACCATTTTTAGAATACTTTAATGTGCTCTTTTGTCATTTTGAAGCTTGGAAGCCAAAATATCTAAGTGCCAGTGGTAAATGTTTGGGCCAACAATTGATATCAATTCAGTATTTTTAATACTTAAAAATTGCAAACCACTGTTTTTATAGGATTCAATAATGTAGCTTAGACAAGAAAAAGACAACCTATTTCAGACTTTAGAAAGTAACTGGAAAGAAAAACATTTTCATGGATTCATGAATGCTTCATTCAGAAATTTCCTGGTTATTCTTCAGAAAATCTAATTTTGTGCTCAACGAAAGACAGTCAGTCTTTGAAATGACACGAAGGTGCGTAAGTGATGATAGAATCGTAATTTTCAGGTGGACTGTCCCTTTAAGCATCCGACAGTGTGGGATCTTACATAACAGATCTTGCGAAATTGTAGATCCCTGTTCAAAAGTGGGCATTTTGTGTGTTTCTCTGTTTTTTTGGCCCTGGTTTCCTCTTAACCAGGTGACTTGGGCCACCTGGAATGGGTAGCAGCAATCCGTAAATGACACAATGCTTGATCCCAGGAGACACACTGGCTACCAAAAACTGGTGTATAAACACACGCAAGCAGGCGCAAATTCACACTCGCACAGTGTGGAAATAGACACATTGTTAGTCCGGTACCCGTTCTATCCCTTCAATCCCCAGAGTGTGTTTTTTTTCTCCACTTCGTATTTTGCCTCTTTTTGGGGGGGAAGCTTACCAGTAGCTACACCTCCCAAAGTGCCTGGGGCTGAAAAACAACCATCTGAGTTCACCGCTGCTTGGAGACAGCATTTCTTGGCACTAATTAGTCTCCCATAATGCACCAGGCCCATCAGTGTGATCAGTCCGCCCTGCTTAGCAGTGGCCATGGGTCAGCCAAGTGCGGGGAGAAGGCAAACGGGGAACAGTTGTGATCTCTTAAGCTTCTGTTAAAGCCAAGTCCGGGCTCGGCCTCGAACAGATCGGCGCTGTCGCCCCTTGGTACACGAAGACTTTCATCTTGTCCCGCTTCCAGCAGGTCACATGACCTGGAGGAGGCGTGGAGCTGGGAGGTGATGAATTGACATCTGTTTGAGTGACAGATCTGACGATCGGCAAACCCGCCGGCAGTTGCTGTGATGTTACAGTAACGGAGAACCGTGGACTGTTTTTCTTTCGTTATTACAAAGTTTTTAATTTTGCAGTTGATCATCTCAATGTTTATTCATATTTTTTAACTCTAAAAATCAAAAGACAGCAAAGATTTTATATATGTATGAGTTAGTCGGTGTGTGGGTCAATGGTATGTCCTCAAAGAAAATTAAGAAAAGTTTAAGAAAAAAATACAATTTTACGATGAAATTTCATTTTTCAAGTTTTTACAATTGTTTTATTTATTTGTGATTTAGTCTATATGTGGGTCATTGGTGTGTCCTCAATTTAAAAAATAAATAGATAAATGAAAAATAAAAGTTTCAGAAAAAATGTACAATCAAATTACTTTTTCAATTTTTAAAATATAAAATATTTTACATTATTTTATTTGTATTAATTTGTATTTTTAATATACACACGCGTTTACAAAATTACAAAAATCAATTTTTTATTATATTTTTTTATTCTCATTTTTGCAAAGTTGCATCACAACCTGAACTAATTTAGAAGTTTGTTAAATGTTAATAACCTGTGAAGCAGGTTTTTTTAAGCTTTTGTTCTTCATTATAATATCAGAACAGCTATATCTCTCTCTGACATTTTACCCCAGAATAACCAAATTAATTATAATTTAGAAACTAAAAACATGTTCATCATAGTACAGATGTATTCAAGCCATTGAATATATGAAATCAATTTTTAATGCAATTTTTAATAATTTAATAGATGGGACAAAAAGAATGTTGTCATTTCATCGATGTTCATTTCATACATATAGGCCCATATATTGTGTATGTCCAGTTTCATTATTTATTTTGGTGTGTGTGTAAACATTGTCTTAGTAGACAATCGAAATCTAGCTGCAGTGCTGAACTACTGAATTGGTAATTTGCAGACTTGTGCCATCTTCCATTGATCCTCATTGATCTATTTTGTGTGAAAGGCCTATATGTGTGCATGTAATTCCTTTATTCTGAGAGCATGAATCTTTCAGTCGATCTGTTATGGGGGATTCGAGGAGGGCGGGGGCGGTGCAAGCTGTTGAGGTCGCGAGGCCTCGATTGAAAATCATCAATACCTGTGCATTGTATTCCTCAATATGCATCTGCTATTCCGTTTGATGCCGATGCTCTCAGTTGGAGCTCATTTGGTCAGCTGATGTGGTTGGCCGGCCATCCTGTGATTAATAAGAGGGGTGCAGGACAAGGCCATAGCTGGGGTTGACTCCCCAACGGGCTTCACGGCAGACAGGACATGTGCTCTCCACTGTGCATCTGTCAGTAGTACTGCACTGTACTGCACGGTCCATCTGCATTATTGACAGCTCTCTGCAACATAGAGAAAATGTGTGGTTTTGGGGTAAGTGGAAGAATTGAGGGTCAAAACGTCTGTTTGGGTGTTTAGTTCATATTTTGGGCATTTAGCAAAGTACCTAATAAATGTTTTAGTAGGCTGAAAGCTAACTGCTGTTAAACTTTATACCAAGTTTTTGCAGCCATTTACACACATCCACACGTGCGTATGAAAAAAGTTAAAGTGAAATTAAAAGTTATAGTAGTTGAAGTTATGAAAAATGACCAAAAATACTAATTTTTACATTTTTTAATAAAATATATATTTTCCAAAACTTTTTTTATTCTAAAACTAAGAGGTCAACATTTGAGGTTGATATCTCAAAAACTGAGCTTTCTGTAACATTTAGTTTGAATGCAGTTCCAGATGTTTCCACTAGATGCAATGAATTTCCTATTTGTTTCCAATGCAGTCTAAACTTTCTGAATCATGTCCATCATTTTCTAAATTGTGTTCATATAGCAAGTGCTAAAACCAATGAAAATTATTAATAATAATAATTTAAAAAATAATTAAATAAATAAATAAAATGTAAAAAAAAAAAAAAACTAAAATACTTTATTGTAAGTAGTTAGTGAAAAAGGCATAGGTTCTTAAACCATATCGCAAATGTTTGGTGATGTTTTTTTGTTTGTTTTTTATCTTTATTTCGGTTTTAGTCGTTTCAGTACTTCAACTGAAATTTCTTTAATTTAAGTTTCATAAAATACCTAGTTTAGGATTTTCATCTAGTATGTATTTATATAGTCTGTATTTATTTTGTTTCAGTTTTATTTTAGTTAACGAAAATTATTTTTAATTGTTTTACTTTTAGTTAACAATACTGACTTTGATTCGTGTTAAAGTGCGGACTGGAAAAGAACATTTCATTGCTTGGACCGACTGAACAAATATGCTTCCTTCAATGTATGAGTTAGTGTCTTGAGATCAAAAGGACACATCTTTATGATGGTCATGCTTATGATGCTTAAGCACTTTTTCGGGATTCTCTTGATAGATTTGTATATGCAAATTTTAATTAAATGTTAAGACTAGTTTCTTTTAGTGAATCATTTTAGGTAAATGAATCTTGCTGAACTGATTCAAATATTCAAATCACAGAGTTGAATCAAAGTCCCCACCACTACTGTGCAATGAATTCACCTTTCAGTTGACTCCATTTTAACCTTGAATCAGACCACAAATTATGGATTCTCTTCTATATTTTTCTTCCCCCAACCATCAAGACCATTTCCTGTGGCTGTACTAGCCTATGATCTCCTAACCCATCCTTGGAGCACTCATGCAATTGGCAGGGATTAAAGTTCTCCGGCACCGTGCCGGAGATCCGGCATGCAGCGTTTGGCTGTGAAAAAAAAAATCCTACATTAAAAAAAAAACTTGTTTATCACTTTCGAGTCCATGAGTTCGCCTACCAATGGTATGAGAGGAGCATAGATTTCACTCTCAACCAAACTAACATTACTAGCCAATCAGACACGAGACGCGCATAATAGTATCCAGTAGCAGAGCCGCAGCCCTGATGAATGGAGAAGCGCGACACGTTGAAAAAGTTGTGAGGTGCAATGGTCAAAGATGTCCATCTAGCGCATATTTACCATAGACTTTAAAAAAAATGGAAAAACTAGAAAGCAGCGGAGCTTTGTAAACAACTCAGAGTAATGTCATCTCCATTAAAACGATATGATTGCCAGAATATATTTACCAGGATTTTTGAAAAGGTCCTGTTCACAAATGATCTCTTAATGGTAATTTACCTGTAATTTAACATTACCAGTAAAGACTGTATGTGTGAAAGGGGCTAAACTCTTCCTCTGTATGCTGTGAATTTGAGTTAACGGTCATCTGGGAAAAACTGTGCATTATCTCTCTAGATTTGTAATGTAAATCATTTATAAACCTTTGCCAACACAGGAGAAAACATCAACCTATTTCTAAATATGCCATTTATTGTACATCGCGATTTCAAAATAAAGGTTTCTGAGTTTGCATGTGGCCAAATATTAAAACTGAATGGATTTAAACGTTGTTTAATCACGCTGTAAAGTGAAACGTCACCAGGCAGTTGGCGCCCTCTGCAGGTATTTGTTATAATACATAATGTACTAGTGTTGGTTATGTTCATATTATGTATAGGCATATTACATTATGTATTTTAACAGTGTTGTTCAATAAAACCATGCAGTTACTTGGTTTTGATATTTTATTTGAGCCAGTTATTATTGCCTCATCATTAGTTCATATATAAATAGTAAATAGTCATACTAAAGCCTGGTTTTCACTTAGGCCTGTTTGTGTTACTAAAAATATCAGATTACTCAATTGTCAAAATAATCAGTAGATTACTTGATTACCAAAATAATCATTAGTTACAGCCCTAGATTAGTTTAAATATTTCAAATTGCAACTGCATTGTTTGACTTTTTGTAATTAAAAGACAAATATTTTGTTACTGAAAATTTCTTAAAAATAGTATTAAAATATTGTCTCATTCTAGTGAACCAAGTATCTGCATTTTGTCTCAAGTGTTTTGTCACACCTCTAGTGTCGATAAGCGGTAATATAGCTCATAACTTTCCAAGTGTATGATATAGCTCTCATTCTTCAAGTCAACCATATATTCATGAAAAAAAAATCAGTTTGAATAAGGAAAGCAATAACTATGCCATAGTATTCTTTCAAATTTTTAAGTTGCCACAGTCATTGCATACTTTGCATGTGCTGCCCGCCAACCCCCCTCCCCGCCCTGCCCTGGCCCGGCCCAGCCCCGGAAAAAAGTTCAGGCTCAGGATTTTTTTTTTGTTTTAACCCCTGAATTGGTTTTGGTGTTGAGTTTTATGATGCTGAAAATGAAAGGAGCGTCTCGAGCTACCCAGATGGCCCTTTCGGTGTCCTCGCCGTTTCCGCCCCGCACCGTCTCCTCTCTCTATTAAAGACAGACCGAGTTCATATTGGTGGATCTCTGTGCTCACGGTCTGGCCCGGCCTTTTGAAGTCCTCTTAAACCCCTTCTTAATAGCCTTTCTCAAAGGTGTTTCAGATTTATGTTGGCATAAATAAGTGGCCGAGAACGTTGCATCTCCCTTCATCGCAAAAACATGAGGCCAGGTTTCCTGCTCCAGGTTTTACAATTAAAACTGTGAAGTCACATCTTCATTTACGACCATGTGTTTTTAGTGGAATGTCGGTGAAGTAAACAGATTAGCATGCACACCATGCAAGAGGTGTGTTGCATTTTTGATATGTGTTGCTAATGATATTCTGTCATTAAATAAGAATGCTTAGTCCGTAGTTGCTGGGATGCAGTGTAGCACTTCGTTTTCAGAGTTCGGGAGGTTTATATATTACATTCTTAAAGCAGATTTTTTGAGAAGTGTTATCCCACACCTGAATAGTAAACATCCATCAAGACGTTTGAGCTAATTAAACCTGCCCCGCATCCTATTCAAATATAGATTACCCAGTATACCTTGGTCTCTTCTCACCACGGATCTCAGATTTAATTTGATAGCTTAGTGAATTAATTTGGCCCAGCTGTACAGCTGCGGAATACTCATGTTCTTTAAAGATGCTTTGGGAGAGCGGCGTACGTGAACGCCGGCATCTCGGAAGAACTCTTAATATTCTGATGAGCCACCGCACCCATGTTTTGCTAATGATGCATAAAACCGAGAAGCGCTGCACTCTCATTCAGCAAATTTACAAACATAACACGTGTCTGAAACTTTTCTTCTTGGGGTGATGGTGCTACTAAGAAGAAGTGGTGATTTTTCTCTTCTCATTTGTTCAAGAGGAAAACCCAGAGAGCTTAAACATCACTGTGCGTGTAGGTTAGGCATTCGTACAAGTCAGTGCCTGTTTGTGGCATCAGATGGGGACTTTTCAAGTCGCAGAATATGGATTCATATTTAATTGTGTTCCTTCCTTATGCCTGCGCCTCCATTTGATTAATATATCATTAAAGAAGAGTGTGAGAAGGATGAGCCGCATGAAATAATGATGGTTTCTCACACTCGAACATGATTCTTTTTATACGCTACGCCCTCTTCTATGGCTCTTGAGAACCAGGACCTTCGCTAGGAGATTAATTGGCATGCAAAGAGTTCAATGAAGTACAAAGATCAATATTAAGACAACGGAAAGATTTCCTAGATTGAGACGAATGCTGATGCGAAAAGCCAGTGTTTATGTTCATGTTATGGCTAATATCCAATAAATGGCTGACATTAAAATTCTATACACTTTTGACAAAATACATTTTAAATAAAAAATAAAGCTCAGTCATTTTAAGTTCTACAAGTGAATTTAGGCACTACAACATCATAATAAGCAGTATGGAAAATGGATATCATTTTGAGATTTTCCAAAGATTACATTTAAGTGCATTATTAAATTAATAATGTTGTTAAAGATTCAAAATAAAAGATAGCAAAGTTAATCTAAATGTAAAAACAGAGTAAATGAGAATGCATAAAAATGTATTGACCACTACGATACATTAAAAAAAAAATCTCTAATATCGTCCAATTACCAATATGGTAGCAATATGCATTCTGTATTGGAAGAAAATGGAACCTGAAAATGGTAAAAATATTCAATGATATAAAAATGTATATAGAAACTGCTGGCACAAGGACAGAAGACCTAATGGCGCTTTTTCACTGCGTTGTACGACTCGGCACGGCTCGGCCCAGCTCGGCTTGGTTTGCATTTTCAATGCAGCTCAGTACCGCTTTAGAGTGGGCGGGATTATTCACATCGCCCCATCAAGCTCTTGCTGGATCCACTCTTCCACTATCAACGAGAGGAATGTCTGTACTTCCTCAGCAGACCACGAAACAGCCGTTTTTTGGTTGTTTTAAAAACAAAGTGCACTCGTTCAAAACAGTTGCATTCGTTCAAAAAAGTTGCGTTTGATCCTTCGCTAGCTGTGCTGATTTAAATCTAGAGCAGTGGTTCTCAAACGGGGGTATGTGAGGTGACGGATGAGGGTACGCGAATAAAATGCTGAGCTTTGGCGTTCATTTAATTCTACCCCAACTTAAAGTAACATTAAAGCCGAGCATGTATTTCTGACAAGCAAAATGCCGCTTCTAATATAAAACAGGAAAATTGGAGTGCCGTAAACGGTCAAACGACATCAAATTACCTCATCTTTTGTGGTCAAAACTGACTGAATCCACACAAGCATGCATGCATATTAGGATGCCCACAGAGTATGAAGCTTTAGCAAATCGCACTGCTGTTCATTGTATCTTCAAAGTAGAAGTAGCACTTATAGCATGAAGAACAAATATTGACACTATACATAGAGATCGATTTAAGAAACTCTTCGATACAGAAACATACCCTGTGCGAGTTATTGTTTTTCATCTTTAAAATTTGACCAAGAATG
This sequence comes from Aspiorhynchus laticeps, assembly GCA_023376895.1. Classification (NCBI taxonomy): domain Eukaryota; kingdom Metazoa; phylum Chordata; class Actinopteri; order Cypriniformes; family Cyprinidae; genus Aspiorhynchus; species Aspiorhynchus laticeps. The sequence continues at coordinate 50,057,421 of CM041793.1, read as the reverse complement.
GAATTTTCCCTGAATATTCAAACGATTGCAGCTGTGACATTTATTTTATATAACAGTTCAACAAAAAGGTAATATGTGAACATTTTACATTTTAAATGTAGCCTACATTTTAAACGCAATATCGTCAATTATTGTTTGTTATATTTTACAACGAAATAATATTTCCAACAAAATCCGTGACAGAACTAGTGTGCGTCGCCAAGTAACAGCGATGTTTCGTTAGTGAAGGAATCTGCAGCTTTGAACGATTCGGAGAATCAGTGATTAATAACTACAGCCATTTGCTTTGTTACTGAATGAATGAATGACGTGATGCCTGGCTCATTAAGACAGTGACTTACCGCCACCTATTGGCGATTTTAGTTTTAAATCTATGTTTCACTTCGTTTTGCCATCATTTATTGCTTTATTTATTAAATTAGTAATACATTTAATGGCATGTTAAGAATATGACATAACATATGATATACAATTAATAATAAGGCTATAGAAAAACTTTGCCTCCTTAAAGGTTAAAAAATGCACCTGTAAGTCAATTTAAGGGGGCAAATATTGTCCCTTAAATGGAAAAGATGTAGGGGTACTCAGAAGAATGTTAAACGCCCCAGGGGGTACGCCACTGTAAAAAGTTTGAGAACCACTGATCTAGAGGGTCTGGTGTCTCGTGTCGCAAGTTCAAGGACGCAGGTAGTGACGATTCTCTCCAGCCAATCAGTGATCAGCAGGGTTTAAATGTCACATTTTGGTGACGGTATGGCTTGCTTGGAACCTCAGCCGAGGTGGTACTGAAAGTACCAGGTACTGTACCCAGTGAAAAAAAAACAAAAAGTGAGCAGTACCAAGCCGTACCATGCAGTGGAAAAGTGCCATAAATTTCATGCTGTAGTCGACATTTTTAACAATTTGGTAAATTGTCGGTGCTGATAGCCTCGTGTGCTGTGCGCCGACATACTGTAAGCAGCATTGGTCTTCGGGCGTCCTGAATCTCGGCTCATGGACCTTTCCCGATCCCATCCCTCCTCTCTCTCCCCCTTTGCTTCCTGTGAACTTACTATTCTATTGAAATAAAGGCATAAAGCACCAAAAGTAAATCTTCAAAAAAAAAATTGTTAATCATAGCAGCCGGAATCGCCATTGTTTTAGATTGTGATTGATTGCGTTTCAGTTTGGTAGCTTGATTTAGTGTGCCAAAATGTGTTAAATTTTAATTCATAATGGCAAGTTCGCATGGCATTCTCAGTGCTACCACAAGGGGTGCTGTGTTAGCGCAAAACGTCTCCGGTTACTATCGTAACCTCGGTTCCCTGAGAGCAGGAACGAGACATCACGGAGAATTCTCTGTTATGGGAACTCTTTCCTTCCAACCTTTCCTGAAGTCCTATTGGCTCACGCCAGTCAAATGACTGGCCAATTGTCGCGAAGTATGCACATTGCATGCAAATACTGACAAGCTGAGAGGCAGTATAAAATGCGGTGCACACGACAATTAAGTCAGAATCGGATACTGAATGACGCTTAGCTGGTCGTGCAGCGAGCACGGCGACCTCCGTGATGTCTCGTTCCCGCTCTCAGGGAACCAAGGTTACGATAGTAACCGGAGACGTTCCCTCTCGAGCTTCACAAGACATCACGGAGAATTCTCCATTATGGGAATGATATTCAATCCCGCCGTGAGAGAGGCTACGAGCAGCCTGTACAAGTTACACTCTAGCGAAGATAGAACGCACACACAATTCCCACAAATAGCGATGCTTGAAGGCGGGCTCGCAGCTGATAGGTGGAGATAAGCCAATGAGCGTCTAAAGCCCAGGTATACGAAATTTGCATGTCTGGTCAGTAATAACGTATGCTGCGCTGAGAAACAGGGCAGAAGCAAAAACAACAGCATTGTGAGAAGGCTGCACAGAGATAACCGTGTTAAACGGCAGTCAACACAAAACATGATGGTACACCAATAGAATATACATTGTATAACTGGAGCTGCACTGACTACAGGGAAGACAACAACAACAATAGCATAAAAGGGCTGCACAGAGTAATTACTGTGTGAGGCAGCAAACACATATGAATAGAGGTAGCATAAACGTGAATCAGTCACTCACCGACAGCACTTAGGAGGCTAAGGACTGACCGTCCAGCTTGTAAAACCTGGCAAGGTATTCTGAGAAGACCAGCCGGCTGCAAAGCATATTTCCTGAATAGACATGCCTCTCAACCATGCACAGGAGGCGATAACTCTTGTTGAGTAGACCCTAATGTGAAAGGGGCATTCCAAACCTTGGCTCGTATAAGCAGCCGTGATAGCGTCCACAATCCAGTGGGAAGCCTCTGTTTTGATATGGCCCTTCGCACAACCACCGTAGCACACAAGATAGCTGGTCAGATTGCCGAAAGCTGGCCAAACGGTCGATGTAAATCCTCAAAGCACTGACTGGGTACACCGAATCTGAGCATTTGCATCACGTGAGGTCGATGACTCAGAAGACAGGGCAGACAGCGAAACAGTCTGCGTTCTGAAGGGAGTAGATGGTGATTTTAAGCACGTGATTCTCGGCCAGAGAGTGACACCGGGTCACCGCAGTCACCGGGTCCAAAGTGAATATAGTCGCTGTCCACAGAAAACGCATGTAAATCCCCTATGCGCTTAGCCGAAGCAAGGGCAAGAAGAAGTGCACTTTGAGAGTCCTTCATATCAACGGATGCTAAAGGCTCGAGTTGTAGCTGTGAAAGAGCTATTAACACCACCTCTAGGACCCAGGGTGGGACTGAAGGAGGGCGCGGAGAATGCAATCTACAAGAAAACTCACCACCAGCGCGTGCCTACCAATCGATTGCCCGCCCAGCGGGGAACGAAACAAGGCAATAGCGGCCACGTAGACTTTCAGTGTTGATAGTAAAGATCCACTATCCAGTCTGTACCGTAGAAAAAGCAGAACATCCGACACGGAGCAAGCAGCCGGGTCGATATGAACATAACGGCACTATTTCCCAAACACTCCCCATTTCAGAGCATACAAATGCCTCGTAGAGGGTGTCCGCGCCTCCGAGAGCATGTCGAGCACACGAGAATGCAGGGCACTCAGCTCCTCTGATATCCCTGAAGCAACCAAACATGAAGGCTCCACAACTCCGGGTTCGGGTGCCACCCCTAACCGCTCATCTGAGATAGCAGATCCTTCCTGACGGGGATCGGCCAGGGCGATGCCACCAGCAGCTCTGTCTGGTCCGGGAACCAAGCTGGGTCGGCCAGTTCGGGGCGATGAGTATCACCGAAGCACCTCTTTTTTATATATATATATATATATATATATATATATATATATATATATATATATATATATATATATATATATAAAATATATATATATATATATATATATATATATATATATATATATATATATATACAGCCTGGCTGCTGGCCAGTGCGATGTCAGCGCGTCCCCCTTCAGCGGGGAGTGAGACAGGGAGAAGAACAGCAGGCAATGTGAATTCTGGAGCTCGTGGCGAACAGATCCACCTCCGCTGCCCCGTAGCGAGTCCAAATCATTCGAACCGACTCAGGGTGCAACCTCCACTCTCCTTGAGGAATCCCCTTCCTCAAAAGCATGTCCGTCCTGTGGTTCAGAAGACTGGGGATGTGCGCTGCTCTGATTGAGAGAAAGTGACGTCCGCACATAGCAGGAGATTCGCTGCATGCTTGTTGGATCGTACGCCTCCTTGGTGATTTATGTACGAAACCACAGACATGTTGTCGGTGCGAATCAATACATGCCGCAGTTCCAGCTGCGGCCGAAAATCCTTAGAGCTAAGAACACTGCTTCCAGCTCCAAGCGGTTTATGTGCCAACGGCTCTGAGGTTCTGACCACAGCCCTAAAGTCAGCAATGCCCTCGCACACTGCTCACCGCCCTCCAGTCGATGCGTCAGTCATGACCACGACACATGATGACACCAAGCCCAGGGGAACACCCGGCTGAAGAGACTTTAGCGGCACGGCCTCAGAGCTTCGCTGCTGCCGCGGGGGACCACGATGCGCAAACGGCCCGAAGTCCACGCCGTCCAAGTGACTCGAGATTTCAGCCAAAACTGCAGTGTGCGCATGTGTAGTAAACTGTCCAGTTTGAAAAGGCACAGGGAAGACAAACTGGCGGCCGAGCGCGCATCTCCACTGCTTTTAGTTCGAAGCACACTCCCAGATACATTAGACTGACTCTGGGCAAGAATGCTCTTACGCATATTCACGCACTCCAAGTGACGAAGCAGTTTGTCTATATGGCTGGCTGGCGTGTCCCGTGACTGAGCTAATATCAGCCAATCATCTAAATAATTGAGAACTTGCATTCCGCTCGCTCTGAGGTGATGGGAGGAGCTGCGTCCATGCACTTCGAGAAAGTGCACGGGGGCCAAAGCCAGCCCAAACAGGAGAACAGACAGGGTACTGGTACGCTATGCCCTCGAGAGCGAACCTCAGAAAGCGTCTGTGATGCAGTGCTATCTGAATGTGAAAGTACGCGTCCTTTAAATCCACGGACGCAACCAGTCCCCGGGGCGAATTTGCGCCAGGATCTGTTCCAGCGATATCATTCTGAACGGACGCTTGCAGAGTGCTCTGTTGATGAGCCTGAGATCTAGAATCGAGCGGAGTCCTCCATCCCTCTTGGCCACCACAAAATAGCGGCTGTAAAAGCTACTTTCCAGCTCGCTCGCCGGGATTCGTTCTATCGCTCCTTTTTCGAGCATGTTGCATAGCTCTTGTCTCAGGACCAGGGCATTTCGAGGCAATGTTAGAGACTGCACCACGCCGTTGAAACAGGGTGGTCTGCATCTGAATTAAGGGGCGTACCCACGCTCTATCACGCCGAGTAACCAGCTTGAGATTCTAGGAATAGTTTTCCCACGCGCTCAAGAACTGACGTAGCGGCTTTAGCGGCTTGGTCGTTGGATGCGCTGGCGAGTGCTGGGCAGCTATAACCCACGTGAGCAGTGGTTCTGTACCGCTCTGAGGCGGGGCGAGCGGCGTTGTATTGACTGAGTGAGGAGGAAAGAGCACTTTTGCGCAAATATATGCACTTTAATGTGTTACATATGCACTTTAATAACGGGATCTTCCCGGGCCTCTTTACACTTTTCCCCGCACATCCGGCTCTTGGCAGGAGCGGTCGCGGGCCACTGTGTCCCTGCACTGCAATGAGCCGTGCGCCAAAGAAGACCTCGATCTCACGGTCTGCTGCTTTTTAACCGGTGAGGGTGGCAGACGACTGTGAGCGGCGCCCGATCTTTGTGCAGATATGTATCAGCACCTGTCACTACAGACTGTGACTATGCTATACGACCTAGTTGAACACCACTTCGTAGGGGCGTGAACAACTGACGTAATAGTCCAGCAAAAACTTGAAGGCTGATAGGGAGCGCGCCGGGGCATCAGGTGACTCCTCGCCTTCGCGCACTTTTCCATGCAGGGGCACCAGGTGACTAATCGCCTTCGTGCGCTTTTCTGCGCAGGGGCATCAGGTGACTCCTCGCCTTCGCGCGCTTTTCAGCGCAGGGGCACCAGGTGACTTCTCGCCTTCGCGTGCTTTTCTGCGCAGGGGCATCAGGTGACTCCTCGCCTTCGCGCGCTTTTCTGCGCAGGGGCATCAGGTGACTCCTCGCTTTTGCACGCCGTTTCATAATATGACTCACTGCCGCTCTGAGGCGGGGGCCGCTTCACTACTGGCGAGTGGGGGTCTGATATCGTGTGAATAAGAGAGCAGTGTCTTCCAAACATGGCAGCCGCTGATGTGGGGCTGGTATCATGTGAATGAGAGAGTGTCCTCTACACACGGCAGACCGCTGTGGGGGGGCTGGTATCGTGTGAATAAGAGAGCAGTGTCTTCCAAACACGGCAGCCGCTGATGAGGGGCTGGTATCGTGTGAATGAGTGAGGAGCCAAGTGATTGTGCTTTGTACACGGCAGAGCGCCGCTCTAAGGCGCTCTTAAGGCGTGGACATTTAGTCGGCATGAGCTCATCACCAGAGTCCAGGTCCACCGCTGATCGAGGGCAGACGGACTCATCTTAAGAAAAACATCATACTCACCTGAACGCTGCAGAGGAGCGGCCATACAGAAACCGCCCTCTGATGAGCGAACCTCAACTGTGAGCTGTAATAGTTTATAAGCCATAAATCTAGGTTGTTCAGCAAAGTGAAGGAGAAGATTCTGACGTAATTGTCACCGCATTTTATACTGCCTCTCAGCTTGTCAGTATTTGCATGCGATGCGCATACTTCGCGACAATTGGCCAGTCATTTGACTGGCGTGAGCCAATAGGACTTCAGGAAAGGTTGGAAGGAAGGAGTTCCCATAACGGAGAATTCTCCGTGATGTCTCGTGAAGCTCGAGAGGGAACTGTCTTTTACAGCCTTTCAAAACTCTACTCTTTTGGAATGTAACAATGAAAATTAATTTTAAAGGCTCAGATATTTGAACTCTATCGCCCCCCTGAGCATTGTTTTTTTTCTGAATTTGTGTCTGCATTTGAATAGAGAGAAAAATACGCTCTGTATAAATATATTATATAAAAAATATAGTTTGGCCTAAGAGATTCACCCATTAAAAAGGTATTGTAGCAAGCCAGGGTGGTCAGGTTGTATTCAGGTAGGTATTAGAAAAGAGTCTGTTTTTGCCTTTCTATCTGGGTGGCCATATGTGTTTGTCTTTTTTAGTTGTTTTTCGTTCCTGTTGTTGTGATATTGTGAGCATCTATCTATGTATGTGTGTTTCTGAGCAGGTGTGGCTGTTTTTACGTGTCTGGTGTGTATTTGTGTCAGCGCACTTATGTGTTGGTGGTTGAGATTCTGTTTAAGTATGTTCTCCTTAGCTTTGGTGTCTGTGTGTGCGTCCCCACCCCCCCTCTTTTGTGTGCGCGTGTGAGTGTGTAAACGCGTGTGTCTTTCGCCACCGTGCACCGGTAGCCGAAGCCCCGCAGACAGACAGCAGGCCAGCGTGGTGCGGGGTGGACTCCTCTGGAATACCAATGAGGGGAGCTGCTGGGCTCTGGGGGTCAGGGAGCAAGTCAATCATCTTGCCCATCGCCTGGGCGCCCCGATTCAAATTAGCCTGAAAAATTCAGGGGCCGGGAGCACGGGGTGAGCAGCTGTCAGGGCCAAGAGCGCCCAGGCACTAATGAACCAGATGAATAGTGCAAAAACTCCAAAATAAAAACAGGACAGTTGACATTTTTCATCTGTCAGAAGCAGAAGATGCATGAAAATATGGTGGTCCTTGTTTAACCCTTTGCTGGCTACAGCTGCTACTCGCCCCTGACCCCCCCTCTGCGGCCACACTTCTACAGGTACGCACACCGCATGTAAACAGTCAAAGCCGATGCTGCATTTTCATCACGCTAAATGCCATTCTACGGTACTGCACGTCGCAATTATCCCGAGGAACTCATCGCAAGAGAGGTGGCACGCTGCCGAGACAGATTACTCTATAGGTATATCATCTACTGTATATGAGTGGGAAAAAAATATCTAGCCTTTTGTTGTGAATTTTATTTTTTTCACTGGAAAACACCAAACGCCGTCTGGCAAAAACACACTCATTCACAGAGCCCATTACTGTCACACACAGACACATTCCCATCCCTGTAACTGATGGAGGAACAAGGACATCAAATCCAGCATTTATCTGCAAAAAAATTGATTTTGCGTCCATTATTTTTAACCTACCTATCAGAAGATAAAAAAAAAATTATTTCTCGATTCTCCATTTTTTGTGTAATATTTAGTGTTACCTGTTGAGGTTTGTTGAGTGCCACTTTTACCGATGGATTTAAAGAAAATTGCCCTGCACCGTACAACTCACATTTGTGTTTATTCATCTTTCAAAAAAAATGTAAACCACATTTTAAGATGTAGGTACTAGTCCTGTGTATCTCCAGCAAAGTCACGATTCGATATGTATCACGATACAGAGGCCACGATACGATTCGTATCACGATACGGGACTGCACTGAATTTCACCTCAAAAGAATTTAGTAAAACAGCTGTTTATTAAACACTGGATACTCTAGGGCCATTGCTAACTATAGGCAGAGCAGGCAGTTGACCTCTGCATTATGAATGGCCTCCATAACTGTACCACAGTACAATAAGGTAATGGCATATGTTTAATGTTTACATTGGGCACTCCCCACCAGGTAAAATATTCTGATTGTTTGCATCTTGTTTTTAAGCCCATAAATAATAATGTACTCGTTCTAATAAATTTATATTGTAATTTACTCATATTAATATATTAAAAAATCATCTTAACATTGCTGGTAGGTTATCATTGCACAAATTAACGCACTCCCTACATTTAAAAAAATAAAAATTAGAAGAGTTCTAAACTAATGCGCTGTCTTCACTGAATCTCACGCGCACACACGCTCAGTCACACACACAGATCACGCTGCGCACACAGACATTTAGGAACAAACTTTTTAGCGCTGCCCCGCAATTTTATCAATAAAATAGCTTAATCGCTCAAGAGCTACATAATCTTTTTCAACAGGAGCTGGTAACATTATTGTTTCTAAAGGAATTAAAGCCACAGCTTCACTGTTAATACGCTGGTAATTCATATATACACAGCCTCTCTCTCTCTTTCTCTCTCTCTCATAAGTGAACACTTGATAAATTACTGATAATAGAATATTGAAGTGGAGATCGCTAAACTGCAAGCTAGCCGGTGTTTTCAGAAAGCAAGCACGTTTATCCACAGTGGAGAGAGCACGTGTATACATGATTGCCAGGTTGACAAAAATAAATATCACACTTAGCAGATATTTCCGTATTGCGCAAGTGGGTAGCTCTGTTTCGGGATTACGTCTCTTTATATCAGGCCACCCAGTTGTGTTCCTCTGCGGGCAGATTAAACATTGTTGTTAAACATTTTAAACGGTGTCCTTGTATTCAAATTAAGCGCGGTCCACTACTGCACACGTGCCACAATATCGATACAGGGCCAGCTGTATCGATACGCGTATCGCCAAATCTCTGTGACGATACATCGTCGTACCGATGTATCAAACACAGCACTAGTAGGTGCAATACTCAATGGTACAAAACAGTATATAGAAACAGTTGACGTGTTAGCTTGATTTGATGCGCCAAAATGTATCTTTTTGCATTCTCAGTGCAACCACAAAGTGCAACAAAACTGTCTTCTACAATTAGTTTTCTCCTTTCTACTCTCTTTTTGAAAAAAAGCAATGACAGTTAATTTTAATAGCTTAGATATTTGAATCAGTGGTGTGCGGTGGTGTTTTTTTTTTTTTTTTTATCAAATGTAAATTAATGTTCCAGGGTCCGTTCTTCGTACGTCGCTAACTCAGTTAGCTGGATTTGATTGTTGCTGATTTCGCTTGATCTTGGATCATTTGGTTCTTCGAAGCTCATCCTGGACTTGCTGTCATAGCAACAGGTCCGTAAACTTAAACCTGCTCGGGAGCAGGCTTATTTCATGTAAACAGGATTAGATTGCTTATTTTTAAGCAGAATTGATACTTAAAATCTGTCACAGCCACCGCTACTTTATTACTTTGAGTACCCTGCTGGTCCAGGGACAATCATTTAAAATAAAAATAATTTAAAAATGAATTTGAAAATAAGATAATGTTGTGAAGTCTATAACACTATAGACACAGCCAGTTTTACTCATTGAAAGATTTCTTAGTGATGAAATAATTACTATATAATTGTATTGGAGTCTTAGATGCATGCTATACAGTTAATCTGAGCCATGCATTAATTTGAGTGATTGCTTGATGGAGCACAGGAGATGCAGATAACATGATCTTTAAGAAACTGTAATTAATGCTGTCATGTAACAAATCTGTTTCAAAGATAAAATTAAATTAATTGCTAATTACAACACTGAAGTAAAAATGTAAAGCCTACACAAATGCTAGAAATCGTGAATATAAATAATTGGGAACCATGTAAAGAAATTACTAATAAATTAAAAACATTTCATTTATCTATTATAACATTTATGTAGTTTTATTCGCTTGGCTGTTTCCTTATAAAAGTCCAGAAATGTGTCAACTTTTCCATCAGGTGTCTTTTTTAATGATATGATGTCATTACGTTGCTGTCTTGCCGCCAGCCAATCGCTGCATTGCTGAACGTGGTTTTGAGTATCGATACATCTGCCCTTTTCGGGGAACACGAGAACGCGCAGTAATCTTAGACAACTTAATCCAGATATTTTAATCTAATATGCAAATTCGTTTGAAGAACCAAATTAGCCAGAGATCAGTTTTCAGGATTAGAAGATCTTTCACATTATCTCAGATGTATTAAGCGAGGTACGAAGAACGGACCCCCAGTCACATTTTCTTGGTTAAATAAACATTACTTGCACTATCAGGGGGAAAAAAAAATCTATTTTATATTTAAGTCAAGTATGAATATTATTTATTCCAAAATGATAACTCAAAGCAGTAACAATTTAAACAATATATTTTATTTGTGAACTTATGTTCAGCTATTTTTTTAATAGTTCATTTCTATTTTTTTTTTATTTTTCGGATCATCAGTCATCAAAGATCAGTAAATATTGTCACATTAAATTTGCTTAATTTCACCATGCTGATTACTGACTAAAAACTGTTTACTTGTTTGTTTTTACTTTTCGAATGTGGAACGCACACGAACACAAGAGGTGGGATTTATTGCATGAAACAATCAGCCAAACATAACCACTCATATCCAATCATATAACAATGGAGGCATTGCATCTTCACATGACTTTCCCCCATTCATTCTCAATTACCCCCCACCTAACTCACCGCACACTTTAGGGGGTCTGTTAAAACTCAATGGGCTCAGGGGAGGCAAGAGAGACGACTCCTGCTGTACCTGCTGGTGTCGCTGTTGGATGGTGTTTCTTTAGAAAAACAAATGATGAGACTTTTTAATGTTATATTTAGTAATATTGTTTTTTTTTTTGTTTTTTTTTGTACTACGATTTTTTTTCTCATCCAATATTTTAAGAGGGCAAATTATATTATTAATATAGAAATGTTCATCCGTCATATTTTGAATGTTTTGGAGCTGTTTTGATAGAAGGCAGTGATTGGATCTAAAACATTCGGATGACATAACTCACATTTTTGTTTGTTATTCATCTCTTTTTGCTTTAGCAAAGTCATGCCTCACTTCACAGAACATCTGCTGAAATGTCACTGTCCTTTTTTGCATTCTTAGTTAATTTTTTTATTTTTCGCATCGATATGCTTTCTTGGGACAAGAACTCTACAGTAAAAAAATGTAACCCCACACAGGCTAACCAAACTCTCTCTCAAATACAAGTGTGAATCTTAAAAATTGAAGTGACTTTGGTTATAGAATTCATTAGAATTAATTTGTATGTCACTTGCTGCTGTGTGAATGCAGGCATTGGCTCTTAGGTGTGGTCTGTTTGGACTTACCCTAACACAATACCCCAACATGAGTTGATGAGTTTTGTTCTGGCACATTTAGATCATATACAAGAACTACTGGTTGCTGTAAGAGCGCTACATGTTATAGAACCCTCCCAGTTCCAGTACTGCCAGTGATTAGAGAGAGACTCCCCCTTCTTTCCTCCGCCCATCCCGTTCCCATTTGGCGCGGAGCAGCGATGAATCCGGCTCTGCTCCATGAGTTCTGCCACTCCGCGCTCCTTTCCTCCGCTTCTCCTCTGACAGCCCAGACCGTCGTTTCGCCTCGCTCGATCACACCCTCCCCTCACCCCCACCCCCGTTAACTCGCTCGCCGTTTCCTCTCTGTCCTTCTATGTCAATTTAATTGAGTTCTCGCCCAGTGTGCGTTTGCGGTGTAGTGGTTTCGTGCGAGTACTGTGTGGCTCGCATGCTTGGCATCTGGAAAGCTTTTTTCTGAAAATGTCCTCACCCACAGTCAGTGGATTTGCTTGGGGCTGTTTTTGCCAGTCTGCTTTTGCAGTATCATAATCTCATAACGTCGTCAAAGCATCGCCTTCCTGGCTGAGCGGGATTGCACAGCTCCAGGCTACCAGGATGCACTGCATGTCTTCAGTACCGCTGTGATTTATGTCCTGGAATTGTGACGTCGACAGTGTTGTTCATCTCTTTCTGCCTTTTTTTCCCACAAAACATCTTCTGAAATGCTGAAATGTCCTTTTCCTAAGGCCTTATTGAGACAGGAAATCCGTAATTTTCTTGTGTAAGTGTTTCAGACCAGATATAGAAAGCTAATTGGCCATGATGGGGTTGTTGGCAAATGTGTCCAAATTAATGTGTCCAGATTTATTACGACCAACTTAGTTCATGCGCATTTTTAAAGTATTGGTTCTATTGGAGATACTTGCCATCTGTGGTTAGTGGTAAAGCACGTCATCAGTTACTCACTCCCATGTTGTTCCAAACCTGTATGACTTTGTTTCTTCTGCGGAACACAGAAGATATTTTTTAAACAGCATCTCAGTGTTTTTGTCCAAACTGTGAGTTAATAGGGTCTGATGGGGTTGTTTCCATTACGTATATGGACAAAAAAGGCAGTGATCCACCACAATTGTGGCAATAGAAAATATACAGTCAAAACAGCAAACAAACAAAAAAAAAATTCAGTTTCCAATGAAGTCTTTGACCAAAGCAGTGAAGTTTAATTATCTTGTCTCCGATGACATGTTCTGACTGTCATTGTCCATTTTGAAGAATGTTCCAGCCGTTTTTATCCCTACATTGAAACATTGAAAGTCAGTGGGGTCCAAAACAACAACACTGAGATGTTTTCCAAAAGTCAGGTCTGGAAAGACATGAGGGTGAAAAAAAAATATTTTCTGCCAAAAGGTTTAATTAGCTTGTTTATGATGACATGTTTTGACTGTGTCAGCATTCATTTTATTCACACAACATGGATAGGATGCAATAGGTAAATGTGAGCAGTGTGGACTCACTTCACCTTGATTTAACAAATGATGCATGAGTAGCAATTTTTAAAATTTGTTCACCTGAAATATAGAGAACTGGCTCGTTGCCCAATAAATTTACTAAGACTGGTTTAATTTATCACCTGAGAACATGACAACCCAAACAGTATAAATAGATCAACAATTGCCCAAATTGAATTACTTATTGAACTTTAATTTCAGTTTCAGCGTTTCTGGAAAAAAATCGTTTTGGTGTCACTACAAACACTATTCAAAATATCTTAAATTGTGTTCAGCATAAGAATAAGAGTTGTGCAGATTTAGAATGACATGATGGCGAGTAAATAATTTCATAGTTTTCATTTTTCCCCCTTTTAACAAGTAAAAATACAACTTTGAGTCAAAACAGTGAAATTGTAAGTTAAATGAGCCAGTGAAATGCTCAAAATAAGTACATTTGTCTCCACACATCAGTCGAATTCTATCTTAATACTGCAAGCTGCTAAACAACCTATAGTTAGGCTAATGAATTTATTACATTATGAAAAATGATTTTTGTGCTTAATATCATTAATGTAACGCACAGTGTCTCGGGAGTGACATGATACATGCTCTATAGACTTGACTCTTAGCTTTCTGATGTCTTGAGCAAACAGATGGCAGTTGTCTGCTGCCGTCTGTGACACGGGACACCGTAGTCTCTTCCACAGACAGTCAGCCTCTGCTTGATGAAGATTTAGTGTGCGTTGCAGGATTGTATGTGAGAGAGATGGGTACTTACTAGGGTTGTGCCGATAGACGATAGTATCGTGTATCGACGATAGTCAGAGATATGACGATAGCAAATGTCTTTGTCGATAGTCAAGACGATATTAAGCTCATTCTCCTATTAATGTATAAAACTATTATTATTATTATTATTATTATTGTTAGGCGGCCTATTATTAGTGGGCTATCAAATTGCCATGCTATTTTACCTCACTGCCGCACTTCACACACACACACACACACACACGCAAATGAGGATTGAGGCCAAAGTATACTTCGGCCGTCCTCGTCTACACACTGTCATCAAGAGGGCTCGCGGACAGTCGCGCACCCCGTCCGAGTGCAGGCAATTTTTTGAGACCGCGCAAGTCAAGTTGGTGGTCCTGCGCATGTGTTGAGCTCGTCCGTCCGCACTCTTCTGCGGCTGAGTATACTTTGAATGCTGCGCGGACGCGGCTGTGCGCGAGACGGAACGGAACGGAACAGAACGCGGAAAGTGAAGAAGCCTTTAGGCTTCTCCTCCTCAATGGAAATGTTTTAAAAATGGACTCTAAAACTAAGCCCACGTCAAAATTGAACTGCAGGGTGATAATCGTTATTTACAAATTAGGCTGTCAAGAGTGCAAAAAGAGACATCTTCTTGAACAGCTTCGAGCTATGAATGAACATGACGAAACTGCACCGGCAGCATTTAGTTTTCTTTACAGCACATTAACAAAACACATGGATGTTTATTCTTCATCATTGTTATTATAAAAATATGCAGTTAATAAGTTATCAGTCCAAAACTGGGCTCGTCATGGGGCGTGTCCGGAGCACTGTATGACTGATGTAGCCTATCCACTTTACTCCAAAAACATGAACTTACCTGAAAATACTTTTATCTTTAACATGTTCATTTATGTCCAACACAAACTACTTTTGATTTTCACCTTGACTGATTTTTAGACTGATAACTTCCGCGCCGATGCGGCAAACCTGTCACAGGACGCGCGGTCCTAATAGCGATGTATGACTGCTCTATCCGAATATGAACTAGCTGTTTTAAATATTTTTTATATTTAACATGTTAGTTTTTCAGTATGTTTGAAAGTATATTATTTCAGTTATTGGTACGTCTAGGCTCTCTCTCTCTCACGCACACGCGGTTTAAAATCACCAAATAGTTATGAAATAGCTTATGACAAGTACAGAGAGTCTCTCTCTTGCCCACACCCACCCATGCACGATAATATCGTGTATCGGCGATCTCACAGGCTGGCGATATGACGGTATGAAAAATGACCATATCGCCCAACCCTAGTACTTACTCAACCTCCAGGTGTGAACTCTGAAGTCATTTAATGGCACAACCATGGAAATAACAGTAAAATATAAGTAATTGTAAATGCATTTCCACTAGTTACACCTTTGATGAAATTGCAAACTTAAGGAATGAATAAATTGAACTGAAGTAATCATGATATGAACATTGCAAGATTGTTCCATAAGAACTTGCAACCCATTTTTTAAGCTAACAAGACACCTGGAACCAAACGTCCTTCTCTCTAAAAGTGCCTTTCACTTTTTTCTCTTCACATAGATGGCCGCCTTGCAGAGTCCATTCTACGGGGACAAAATGAATCTCTACTCTCTGTGTAAAAAGATTGAGCAGTGTGACTACCCGCCACTACCGTCTGACCATTACTCTGAAGAGGTATGTTTCAAGCACATTTTTACACACTTTCTCACTCTTGGTATTTCATTCTTCTGAAGTTATGGTAACGTTTAACATTGTACAGCTAATATTCACAGACAAAATCTAGTCATTTCAGTAAGAATCCATGCAATTAGGAATGCAGATTTCGCAGCAAGTTGAAGTTGTTCATGCAGATTTGCTATGATATTTCACCAAAATGTGACCTCAACTTAAAGGAGAGCTTCACTTCCAGAATGAAAATATCCTGATAATTTATTCACCCCATGTCATCCTAGATGTTCATGTCTTTCTTTCTTCAGTCAAAAAGAAATGAAGACTTTTGAGGAAAACATTCCAGGATTTTTCTCCATATAGTGGACTTCAATGGGAGCCAACGAGTTGAAGGTTCAAATTGCAGTTTCAATGCAGCTTCAAAGGTCTTATCTATCGAAACAATCAGTCATTTTCTAAGAAAAATACAAATGTATATTAGGGATGTGCAACAGCGATCGAGTACTCGGCCGTGACAGCGATGATCGATCATGAAAACGATGATCGTGAAAAAAAAAAAAAAAAAAAATTCCGATTGGTTTTAGCAGCACTTTGGGCGGCACCCTGAGCTCTGATTGTTTAGCTTGCAACAGCATATGGTTCAAAGTATAGACATGAGAAGAGAGAAAAGCTTGGGTAGTGATGTCTGGGTTAGCTACATACATATCTGTTTAATCTAATATAGGATGCGTTAGGGTATTAACTAGGGTTGGGTATCGTTTTTTTTTTTTTTCGATACCGGTGCCAAATCGATACTTTTAAAACGGTGCCGGTGCCTAAACGGTGCCTGAACCGATACTTGTTATATATATATTTATACATACACATACATACATAAATACATACACACACACACACACACACACACACATATACTGTATATGGAACTAATGAAGCTCCAGGAAATCCCCAATATGAACAAAGGCTATTCCTGTAACTGAGTAAACAGAAGATATAAACGTTTTGAATGATAAAACAAATACATTAAACACTCGACTACGACAATATATAGTTTGTCTATTTGTGTTATTAGTGTTATAGTTGTGTTATAGTTTGTGTTATTCAAGCCATCTCTGGTATTTTCATAATTAAGTATATTTAAAATCCATTGCTAATCAATGCATTAGTAGCCTATGGAACATATTTTCTGCCTCATTCTGTGACAAGAAGCTATCAGATCATAAAAGGAAGCATTTAACTGGTGTTGTGGACTAAAAAGGTTATAAAGTTCTATTTTGTTGGTTTAAACAGGTTTAAAAACGCGAATACAAGAGAATTTTAGCTTTAGGCATTTTAATTAAAGCTAGGGCTGGGCGGTATATAGAGTTTGTACAATATATCGATATATTCTTTATAATCGATACGTTATTATGAAGCAATACAGTTGTTTGATACGAGCGCATCTGATCAAATATCTAGGGAGGACACAGACTGACCTGCGGAGAAAGTGCATAATACAATTTGTTCTAAACATATGACAAGCTTTATATGAAGGGCTATAAAAAAGAACTCGTAAGATACAGTAGCCTATAGTTTATAGTTTCAGTTTAAAGCGGCTCGCGCTCTACCTGTCAGATGCTCTGACAGAAAGGCTGCGTGTGCCGCTGACAGAGATGCTTCTCGCGCTATTTAATGTGTTTGCTGTTTTCCGTAATGCATAACTTACAATTCACAGGTATATTCTCCAGCTGTAAATGTTAGAAAGCCATGGAAATATTCCCATTTTGCTCTCAGAAGTGCGTGAGCTTTTGCTTTGCGATTCTCTGCTAAACTTCACAGACTTCATTTAGAATGAGCGCCGCCGTGCGCATGCGCGCCAAACAGACGGCGCGCAATGAAATAGGAGCGCAATAACTCTGACTAAAATATACATTTTGCTGAAATATTTGTAGTTGTAGTCTGTAATGCTTCTTACGTGCGTTTCGGAGAAACAAAGGACAAATATTTTAATCGATCGCTCGTGCATGGCACCGAAATGAGGCACCGAAATCTGCGTTCTGATTCGGTTCTAGTACATACCGGTTCCATAGGTACCGGTGCCATATTGGTACCAGGTCTCGGTACCCAACCCTAGTATTAACATTTATAAACATGCTGAATGCGCTGCATATTACCAATGCTTCATGCTCAAATGCAATGCCCGAAATTGACTGAGATATTTGAAATAGTCATATTGCTTTTAGATAATTATTTAAAAAAAATACTGATCCTATAATAATGCAGCAGTGATTTTTTTCATTATATTTGTGCAACAGTAGGCATACTTCAATTAAAATAGTTTTCGTACTTCGTATGGCTTCGAAAACACGCAGGCGATTTTAGGAATCACTTGATAATGTAGATGAAAATATAGCACAAATCTGCCATAAACTATCAATGACATAAGCATTATAATGAGAACTTTATAGAATGTGAAATCTATAGTAAATCCTGTCCTTGCCCGTGTTTCAGCACGCTGTTGACAGCGCAACTGGCGGGAGCTCTCTCTCTTTCTCGCTCTCACTCTCGCTATAGTGCGTAACTTAAAGTTAACTGGAATTTCATAAACATAGCACTATAATGAGAACTTTATAGGATGTGAAATCTATAGTAAATTCTGTCCTTGCCCGTGTTTCAGAGCGCTGTTGACAGCGCATCACGGCGGGAGCTCTCTCTCTCTCTCGCTCGCTCTCTCTCTCGCAACTTAAAGTTCAGGCATACGCATCCTTTTGTGCAGATACAAGTTGTAAACGTCTATGTTACATATCGAAGTTATCTGATTAATACCATAGGAAGTGTCATAGAACAGGTTTCAGTTTATTGGCACAAGCCAGCTTCACCTCAGGCAGCTATTCTTTTTTAGATGCTTCTTTTTTAATAGCATTGCTGCATCATAATATAACAGTGTTCTAATCATGTGTCCATGTTTTCATAGACATGTTTTCATGTCATATTTTTATTTTTAACATTCACTTTCATAACAGTCTTCAGATATATTCATTATCTCCATTACGGCCATACCCCGCCCCTCACACATGCCCCGCCCCCCGAGTACTCGATTAATCGTTTTTGAAACCTATCGATGATCGAAATTGGCAAAAATGTCCATCCCTAATTTATATACATTTTAACCACAAATGCTTGTCTTGTACTAGCTCGACCTCACTCATTACCTAATCACACACACTTGACGTATGGGAAAGTACCACCCCAGTGTTTACAAAGCGAACGTGCAAAGAAAGTGAATTTACAAAAAAAAAGTAAAACAGTGTCGGACGATTTTGAAGTTGGAGAAGTCCCACCCTACCTTTTTCAGCCGAAGTACACAGACGAAGAATTAACCGTGCGTGACCTTTCCAACGTTATTACACAATGTGTGAAGTCGTGCATGGCAGAGCTGGTGCAAGATGAGCATTTGTGGTTAAAAAGTATACATTTTTATATTGTTTAAGAAAATGACCTTAATTAATTTTCCTAATTTATTAATTGACCTTAATTTATTCCTCGGCTGGGATCCTGTAGAGCCCTTTGAAGCTGCAGTTTAGACCTTCAACCCGTTCATCCACATTGAAGTCCACTATATGCAGAAAAATCCTGGAATGTTTTCCTCAAAAACCTTAATTCTTTCTGAAGAAAAAGACATGAACATCTTGGATGACATGGAGGTGAGTAAATTATCAGGAAATTAAGTTCTCCTTTAATAGTTGTGACTACATCACATGGAGCATCCGTTCTGTTGTTGTCCTTAACAGGATAGTTCACCCAAAAATGTCCATTTTGTCATTATTACTCTGTCACTCTTGTGACAAGATATTTTGAAGATTGTTCCAACAGTTTTGTCCGTACATTGAAAGTCAGTTGTGTCCAAAACAACAACTTTGGACCCTATTGACTATCATTGTATGTACAAAAAAACAGTGTGTCGTTTTTTTTAAAAAGTCAAACAGGTTTGGAACAGCATGAAGGTGAGAAAATGATGACAGAATTACATTTTTAAGTAACTTGTAGTTCCCATGCTTGTGAACAGCAAGTTCATACTAGTCCATCAAGTAGACCATCGCCAAACCAGCTTGTGAATTTCCAGCACTGCAGGTCTTTCCTCGTAACATGCTGTCACTCTCTGATGTCAGCCATCGAAATCCTCCGATAGATCCGGCACGTCCGACCAAAGCTGCCATTATTATTATTTACAAGCCCGGCACGACTCATCCTCCATTCAGTACTTCCTTCAGCTTTCCAGAGCTGCAGGAAGGCCTGCCTCCCTCGCTGTCTACATGTAAACAATGCTCCTGAAGGCGAAAGGCAAAAAAGTGTCAGCCGTTCATCTTTGGTGTGTCATTTACTGTCTCGTTGTATCTCACCTGACAGACAGCCCCCCCTTAAAACGGAGGAAAGAACCACGACCATCGAACCCCCCACATTTCTCTTGTGCAAAAGCATGAATATTTTACATATCTGCATCCTTACTTGCCCCCACCGCCGCCAACCCCCATTTCTTCTCCACTAATTCTCAGACTGTCTGCATTTGCATTTCACATGCCGGGCTGATTAGGAGACGCTGCGCCATGCAACAGCAGCCAGGCCCCGGCAAGAGAGGCGGTTGCCATGGCGATCCGACACAGGGGCATCTTCTTTCCTTCCGCTTATTTTTTCCCTCCCCCCCCTACTTTTAATGATGCTGTTGCTGCCGCTTGTCTGGGCTCAGTTTATTTCTCAGTGCAGCATCACGACTCTCAATCCCATCCCTGACTTGCAGGGACTCTGTTTGTTTGTTTGTTTTTATATTTTTGGTCTATAATGTTTGTAGCGGAGAATTAACAAACATTCGCAGGGCCAGAGGGCTTCTTGCTGGAAGTTACATTGCTTAAAGCCTATCCCTAAGCTCTCCTGTTCACTGAGCTCTGAAATGCTTGCCATTTTTGTCAATCATCTTGTTTGTCTTAAACCAATGACTAATATGGGGCTCCAGACTCTGACTAAAACTGTTGTACGTGTGATGACAAGTGTATTTTAATGTTTTTATTTATTTTTGATTATTATTATTATTGTTATTATAAAAAGCTTGTTCTTTTATTTTACTAATACATTTTTTTAATAATAATAATACATATTATTATTATTATTAGGTTTTATTGTGTGTATGTATATATTTTTTAAAATGTAAAACATATTTAGTCTATATTAACTATATTATAAAATATAGTCTACTTTAGCAACAGTCCAGAAATCTTGGTGCACATTCATATATTATATATTATATTATATTTGTATTTTATATATGTAAAAATATGAACATTGTAAAAATATTTATATAGAATTACATATATATTTAATTAGTATAATTATATTTTTTACAGTTTTTATATTTTACATATATAAATGATATATAAACTGTACATTGTATATATAAATTATGTGCACACACGCATATAAAATGTATTTGATTTTTTTATTTATATTTTATTCTTTTGTATCTCGTTTACATATTATATCTACAAATATACAATTGTAAATAAATATATTATGTATACATAATGAGGTCAGGTGCCATATTTTATATATATATATATATATATATATATATATATATATATATATATATATATATATATATATATATACACACACACACACACACACCCACACATATACACATATATATACACACATACATATATTACATATATGTGTGTGTGTGTGTATATATATAAATATGGCACCTGACCCCATCAAATGGGAAATAAACCACTTTTCAAAAACTTGTAAAGCAAACATGTAATTTGTCAACTGTTCAGTGGCTCACTTGTCACTTTTTTTAATGTGGAGCTCTGTATTATGGATCTGTATTATAAATTAACGTTTTGTCTTTTTTTCTTTTTTTTTCTCCTCAAGCTGAGAAAACTGGTAGATATGTGCATCAACCCCGACCCAGAGAAAAGGCCTGACATCACCTACGTATATGACATCGCCAAACACATGCATGCATTGCCGATCGCAAACTGAGTCTGCTACCCGATTCTTCTTGCTTCTACTTTTAAGACCTTCGTCTGGCCCATAAATGTCATTTTAAAGTTTGTTTTGCGCCATCGTAATGCAACCTGGCATCTTTTAGTACAAAAAATACAACATACGACACAAAGCAAGGCATTTGGGTTACTAGAACTACGTCAAAAAGACAAAACCGACCATTGACCTTTACATATAGCACTTCTAAGAAGAAGAAGGAAAAATAAGCAGTGTTGTAAACTGGTTTGACTTGATTTTTGCTCTTTCCGATGTTGGTACCATGTGTTATTTGCAATATTTACCTCCATTTGTTTTTTTTCTGTCACTAGCATGAAATGTAAATCTGATATGCTTTTGAAAATCCCACAACAGCCGTTCCAAGAACTTTTACACAGCGAAACCTTACGAGAAAAACATCTCTATAAAAAGAGAATTAAAATTCCCCTTAAAAAGCAACTTTGTTGCTTTTCGAAATTTCAGAGGTTTGTTGTTCTATAAAAAGAGCATGAGATCATAGTGGTATTTGTCGCAATTTCCAAGGACTAAATAACTAGTCCATATCTAAACCTTAGAAACATGCATTCAATCCAAGTATCTCCAGTCCGTCCTTCCTGCACCTAAACATTTATTGCAATACTTCTTAGGAGTTTAAGCCTTAGACCTTTTGAAATGCATTAAATAAATCATAATCATGACAATACGTTTGCGTTCGCCAGATTTCGTTTAACACATTCTGGATGGAGTCCGTTTCTCAAAAGCAAATCCTTTCCAGTATCCGCACCTCTACGGCTGATACTTGAACTTTAATAAATTATTAATACAAAGGCCTCACATGCAATGCAGTAACTCCTTCATAGTGCCTTGTTCCGTACTTCAGAAAATGCAAAAACAGTGCCTTTCTTCCTGTAAACCAAAACACGTTTTAAGACAGAATTGGCAACAATTACATCATTCTATCAGTTTTATGACAACCGAGCATCCTGAAAGAGTTACGTTTACAAATGACTTTTTCCAATGCGATGTTTGAGTCCGTACAATTCTGCTACGTTCACCGAAACGTCTTGACCTCTTCCAGACTGTGCTGCTTTCCAGAATGTGGCTTGTGATCTTTGGCAGACTCGGTCCAATATGAGTTACACAAGCGTATGAAGTTATACTATCCAGACAGCAGCTATTACGCAGCACCTTTTGCAGACAGTATGATTTGCTGTGATAGTACCAAATATAAAATGGTATGTATTTTGTAACTTTAGTCAAGAGCATTTTTAGTTTTTACCTTTTTCTTTTCACTGTATTTTGCAATAATCACCTTTTTCTTTCGTCTTTTGTTAACACAGTAACAGATTATGCTTGTTGCCTTATCGATAATAGTATGTATTTATCTTGTCGAGGCACGCAAGGCCTGTTCCAGCGAGAGCTGGATCCTTTACCGCGGTAAAGCACACATGAATCGGACGCTCACTGTCTGCCAGACTGTACTCTCTCTACTTTCGCCCCAAATCATTTGGGAGGGGAAGGAAAGGCAACTTTTTATTTATTTGTCTTTTTTGACGGTTTATTTGAACATGTTTAACATTCTAGATGCACATTAATTCTTTATATGCTAATTGAAATGAAAAAAATAAATAAAAAAATTAAATGACTTAAACCCTTTACTTTGGTCTTGTGGTTATTTCAAGTTTGAATTGACAATGTATATGCAAAATTTGCATAACGTAAAAACTTTTAAGTATAAATCTCTGTTTTGCTGCTTTCGGAGTCGTTTTAATTGCACATGCCAATCAAAGCGTCGCCCACTCGTGTTTATTTGTATTCTTTTAGCGACTGTCTCCACTTAGCCCTGAGCTTTATTAGCTGGCAGCGTGTCACGCTTGTGCCCCAGGGTCCACGTCCGGCTTATTCCCTCCAGGAAAGGCATCGGCAAGGGGACTATTTCCTCTCATTCTAATGAATTCCTCAAGGAGAGCGGTTCAATTTCATCACTGGAAATTGCTCCCTTGAAACTGGCAGAACAACGAAAACAAACTTAAGTAAACATCACAATTGATATCGGGCTTGTTGTAAGCTGCTATCTTTACCCACACTGGTCTAGTGTTCGATATTAGTTATAAAAAAAAGTATTTTTTTGTTTGTTGTCTGAGCATTTAGTGTATGTTTTGCTGTTAGAAAACAGATGCAGGTATCCATCTTGTGGCGGTACAGTCTAACTGCACTACACTGACTGTAATAGATCTGAATGGAGGCTTCTTTCTGTGGTACAGCTACATATTGTTAGACTGCAGGCATTGCTAAAGAGTATATACAATGGAATTAGGACTCAAAATCTTTTATTTCAGTCATGAAATACCTGAAAAAATATTAGAAATATAGATACTTTTAATATCAATGCTTTCTATCTCTAGAAACGTAATTGGGATTTTGGAATTATTTTTAATATAACTAATGCTAATGTTTTTTTTTTTTTTAAGAAATTGCTACTGTAGTTTCACCACAGGATTTAAATTTAATTAAATGTTAAATTCAATTAAAAATGTCAGCTCTATTACTGTCAACACTTTTACCTTTTTGAAATTGTAACTGTCCCAACACATTAAAAATTTATTATTTTTCTTGAGATGACACAATGCAATGTAACGTTTAATCGCATTGATTTATTTTTTTGCAGAATGTTTAAAATGGTATAGAATTTATTTAAAAAACACTAAAACAACAAGGCCCCTTTTTATTATAATTTATCTATAAAAGATTAAGAAATCAACTTAAATATAAATAACATTTCACAGTCAGTAAGTTGTTTTTTTAAGAAATTGATATTTTTATTTGTGATGCATTAAAAATGAACTGTAAAGACATTTATTTTTATTTTCAAATCAGCATATTAGAATGATTTCTGAAGGATCATGTGACACTGAAGACTGGAGAAATGATGCTGAAAATTCAGCTTTAATCACAGGAATAAATTACATTTTACATTTATTAAAATGTAAAACGGTGCTTTCAAATGACGATGTTTTTTTTGATCAAATAAATGCAGCCTTGGTGAGCAAAAGAGACTTTTTTCAACAGAAAACTTCAAACTTTTGAACTCTAGCAGCATGTTTTTATAGCTACACTTTCTTTGAAAATATTTATTGTCTCGCAAGCCAATTTATGACTGAATCATTCTTATGAAGAAGAAAAAAGTAATATTTTTTTCAATGAATTGGTTGATTTAGTTCTCAAATCTGTGAGTAATTCATTAGCAAATTGTCCTGAATCAAAATGATTCATAACTGGAACGGCCATTAAAATGTGCCAATTTATGTGGTAGCATGTTTTCTAAAGTCCAAAAACTGCATCAGTTAGTCTCCAGAAATTGAGATTTTTTGTTAGCTGTTCGCAAAACATGCTCCAAA
The DNA here is from genome assembly GCA_023376895.1 of Aspiorhynchus laticeps. Classification (NCBI taxonomy): domain Eukaryota; kingdom Metazoa; phylum Chordata; class Actinopteri; order Cypriniformes; family Cyprinidae; genus Aspiorhynchus; species Aspiorhynchus laticeps. Next base: position 50,032,620 of record CM041793.1, on the reverse strand, counting down.
GCAGTGTAGACCTGTTATTGAACAGTATGCTAGTTGTTACCCACTGATCCGTTTTACACTTTGTCGGCAGACTGCACAGACACTGAGAGATGTCACTACAGAAGCCCAACTGACTCAGATGTTTTTACCTTTTGCACCAAGGCCAAATATATTCTCTTTCCTTAAGATCCAGGTGCTTGGTTCAGCTCTCTATATCTGTCCGTTGCCAGAGGGACCAGCACTTGTAACGTGTCCCTTCTGCATTGGCAGCAGATTCAGCTGCTGGCAGCATTTTCATAGATTTTTTTTTCTGTATTTCGGCAAGAGAAACGTGCCGTTTCTCTTTAGCTCTGGTTCTTGAGGCGAGTTTCGCCTTGTTCTCGGCGTTTGAAGTGGCCAGGGAGCTGACGCTTTATTGGCCGATTGTGTGGTCAGCAGAGAGTGACAGTCTTTGAGCCAAACTTTGTCCAAGTTTGGAGTTGTGAGTGCAGTTGGGACAACAAATAAGTCATAGTCGGGGCAACAAAAAACCCCATGTAGACAGAATCCGGGTTCCTCACTGTTCGTTTCCCCCTGTGGACACGCATGGAGGAAAATAGCTAGCGCATCTCAGGCATTTTTTTCTCTTTATTGAAAGGATTTGTGCTTTGAAACATGAAATATCAATAGCACGCAGGTTTGAAATAGCTTGTGGCACATGCTTGGCAACTTTAAACCAATTAGTTTGTGAGGGGAAGAGAATTATCAAGGGATGATCTCCAAACATCCACCATTCAAACCATTGCTCTTTTTTTTTTTTCTCCAAAATGCTATATCTGGCAATATCTTAGAACTGCGGATTCTACGGAAAAAAGAACAACAGCGACTAAACTTGGCCTTATGTATTGTTAATGAATCTGTTTTTACTTTCCGTTTCTTCTTTATTGGGTCATTCTACAAAACGTGTTCCCATATATACTAGTGAAAAAAATGACTTTAACAATGAATATCTGATTCCAGCTTTTACTTTGTTACAATAGACATTTTCTACATGCATCAACAAATTTTTTTATATATATAAATATATATATTTTTTCCCTAGGTCTTTTTTTTATTTTTATTTAAAAAAAAAAATTGGTCTGAAATAAAAATAAACATTGTCATCATTATATATATTTTTATAGTTTGGTTAACAGACTGAAGGACTGGGAGTTTCATATATACATGTAAAAAAATATACACACGCGTGTGTGTGTATATATATATATATATATATATATATATATATATATACACAGTGTCCTCCACTAATATTGGCACACTTGATAAATATGAGCAAAGGCGGCTGTGAAAATAAATCTGCATTGTTTATCCTTTTTATCTTTCATTCCAAAAATTCACAAAATTCCAACCTATCATTGAAGTAAAACAATTGAAAATGGGGGGAAATCTCATTGTGTAAGAAATACTTTCTCTAGTTCATGTTGGCCACAATTATTGGCACCCAATTATTGCAATGTCCTTTTCCCAGGGTAACAGCTCTGAGTTTTCTCCTATAATGCCTGAAGAGTTTGGAGAACACCTGACAAGAGATCAGAGACCATTCCCTCATACAGAATCTCTCCAGATCCTTCAGATTCACAGCTCCATGACGGTGCTTCTCCTCTTCAGTTCACCTCACTCATCTTCTACAGGGTTCAGGTCAGAGGACGGGAATGGCCATAGCAGAAGCTTGGTTTTGTGCTCAGTGACCCATTTTTGTGTTGTTTTTGAGGTTTGTGTTTGGATTACTGTCCGGTTGGAAGATCCAAACATGGCCCATTATAAGATTTCTAACAGGGTCAGTCGCTTATTGATTTTTTATTTTTATTTTTTATAGGTATTTAATAGAATCCATGATGCCATGTGTATAAACAAGATGTTCAGGACCTCCAGCAGAAAAATAGGCCCACAACATAAAAAATACAGCAGTATATTTCATTGTACACATGGGGTACTTTTTTATCCCTGTGTGCACCAACCCCATCTTGAGTGTTTGCTGCTAAAAAGCTCATTTTTTAGTTTCATCTGACCATAGAAGCCAGTCCCATTTGAAGTTCCAGTCATGTCTGATAACTGAATATGCTGGAGTTTGTTTTTGGATGAGCTAGGAGAATTTTTCTTGAAACCCTCCCAAACAACATGTGGTGATGTAGGGACTGTTTGACAATTTTTTTCTAATGTTTTCTGACCCCGAGACTCAACTATATTCTGCAATTCTACAGCTGTGATCCTTGGAGAGTCTTTAGCTACTCAAACTCTCCTCCTCACCATGCATTAGGACGATATAGACACACGTCCTCTTCCAGGCAGTTTCGTAATATTTTCTGTTGATTGGAAATTCTTAATTATTGCCCTGATGGTGGAAATGGGATTTTTCACTGCTCTAGCTCTTTTCTTAAAGCCACTTCACTAATTTGTGAAGCTCAATTATCTTTTGCTGCACATCAGAAATATATTCTTTGGTTTTTCTCATTGTGATGGATGATTAAGGGAATTTGGTCTTTGTGTTCCTCATACTTATAATCCTGTGGAACAGAAAGTCATGGCTGGACAATTTCATGCTCCTAGACACCCTGGTGTGCTAAAAAATTAAATATGAATGGGAATATACTTCAGAGATATTTTACTCACAAGAATTTCTAGGGGTGCCAATAATTGTGGCCAACATCCATTGGAGAAAAACATTTATTTCATCATGAGATTTTCTCCCCAATTTCAATTGTTTTACTTCAATGATAGGTTAGAATTTTGTAAATTTTTTGAGGGAAAGATCAAAAGGATAAACAATGCCGATTTATTTTCACAGCCGCCTTTGCTCATATTTATCAAGGGTGCCAATATTAGTGGAGGGCACTGTGTATATATATATATACATACACATTTTGTCTGTTATATATATAGGTTAACAGACTGAAGGACTAGGAGTTATTTGTCAACCCTGTTACCATTTAATTTTAGATAAACAGGCAAGTCTCTACTTTTTTGATGCTTTATCTTGCATTTTGTAATGTTTTTAGATTGGAAATAGTTGTAAACAATTGATGACATAATGGTGATATTTCTACACACTTTTCGAAGGACGTGTAATGTTAAACTAAAAATGTCAACCCTGTTACTCTAAACCCTTTTACATTTTTGAAGTTATTATGCATGAACATGTTTAAATTGTATTATTTATCGTAACATTTATTCGCATACGATTATTTTTTTCTGTTATAAAGCATGTTAAAACAACCATTAAAACTTCCGTTTACTTACATGACAGTAATCTACAAACTGACATTTGTAGGCATACTACACAAACATGCAGTGTTGTTGTCCATGTACTCTATGTATTATGCATTTTTTTTCCTTCCCAGAGGAAGCATGGGGAAATACATGGTCATGTGGTAAACCTTAGCTAAGTAAAAAAAGAAAAAAGGCTACCCTATGAGCAAGACCCATAAACATTTGAACAGCATCTCCTGGTATATTTAGCCCATTTTGCCCGACCAAGGAAGCATCTCTAGAACCTTTTGGGGTTTTTCGCAAACTAACTATTGGAAACAAATGCTAGGTTGAGGTTTCAAAATTGAGATTTCAAAAATCTGATCCAGAGAGTGTCTTTACAGGTGGTTTTTACCCACAGCTGCTTTGAATTCTGAAGCCTTTCCAACCAAAATGTCACATCCCATCCTGTTGCCTCCCTCCATCAAGCTGCGAATGGAAAAAAAAAGTAAATAGACTTGCTTGAGTAAGCATGAAAAGAGAGAATGTTTGCCATTATTTTCTTTTGGACTCCAATCTGGAGTGTAAAGTAATTGAAATCATTCTGAGTCTGAAAAAAAAAAATTAACAAGAGAGAGACAGGGTTCATTGTGTAAACTGTATATAAATAGTAATGGTGAAGCATTGATATGTGATTTTAAAAAAATGTATGCGAATTAACTCTGCAATGCATTAACTGATCATATTTGTTTGGTTATTATGATTTTATCTGTCATTTCATTCGGTTTATAATACTTTTTTGAATTACTGAAGGCATGCTTGTTATTTTATCAGAAACTGATGTTAATTTTTACACATCTTTGTTTTAGGCATAGTTTTTGTCTTTTGATTAAACAATGCACTAAATTTAGTGTTATTGTAATATTGTGTGGTCACGTGTTCATTTTTGTCAATTTGACTCTTTTACTGTCTATACGTATAATGGATAAAAGTGCCTGCCAAATGAATAAATGTAAATATAAATGTAATGTTTTTTGGAAAAAAAGTGCAAATTAAACATAATGAAAAAGTTCTCCTAAATCTTAGAAAAATGATTGATTTCCATGTGTCAAGGTAAGTTCTCCATAAATAATAATTTTTTTTGCATTTTTTCATCACTTTGTTTTCTTTCTTTAAGGACTCATTTGCATTTAGTTGCATTGTTGATTTCTGAATTAAATACAGTCTTGTCTGGAGAAGTTCGAACTTCATTAAAAAAATGAGCTTGTAACATGATGCGATGTATAATTATTATGCAGAACTTGTTTCCTTTTAATTTTTACGGCTTGTAATGCAAAGAGGTAAGTTTATTGTTTGTGTTGCCATGTCATAAACATGTCAGATGTGATAATGTGATATTCTCGTTTCAAATGCTATTACTCTGACATGAGTTCTGCTCCCATTGGAAAGCTTGTTTTCTATTGAAGATTCATATTGGAAAAACTCATTTAATCCAGCGCATTTACTCATGGTCTCATATCCTCTGAAATGGCAAAGCACTCCTGGATGCCAACCGCTACGACCGAATCCTTTAGACTGCCTTCGCCTACGCATTAGAGCCCTCTGGACTCGGGCTCCCACCGTTTTTCAGTGCTGTAATGTTGTGCAGGTCCCTAGTAAATCAAAAACGCTACCAGATGCAGAGCTTTGCCTCCCCAACCTCACTGAATGAAATGCTGTTTTGGGGCCTTGATTTACGCGGCAAGCGTGCGACCACAGGCATTCCTGCATAAACCTGTGGCCTCGCTGCACGCCGAAGCAAAAGCCCACGTCTGCCTGTACATTCCCACGCTTTCCTCTGTACTGCCTGCCAGCGGAGGCTGTACCGCTGGTCTCCGGTCATTACGAGAAGAAAGACAGGCTGCGATGCAGGGAAGGCTGAAATTGTCGGCAGAGTCGCCGCCGAGATGCTTTTCATTGGCTGATGACCTTGTGAGTCCTTCGTTGAGAAGAATACATCTTTGAAATCATGTTCAAAGTGGTTTGGAGTTGATGGCAACGCAGCTGGAGATAGCTGAGGTTTGTACCGACAAACAAAATTACTTTATGTACTCCATCACAAGCAACTGCAAAAGACACTCTCTCTCTCTCTCTCTCTCTCTCTCTCTCTCTCTCTCTCTATCTCTCTCTATCTATCTATATATCTATATATATATATATATATATATATATTTAGAGGTGAAACATCTGTTTTGGACCAATTCCTTTGCCCGGGGAGAATGCTGGGAGCGAGCTGTTGTCGGCTCTATTTGTTGACAGCTTTTAACGCAAGAGAACACATCCTGTGTTTTAAAAGTACTTTGCTCTGACAGCAATGAAACAACGAAGTGGCATGACCTGCCGTATCTGTAAAAACACCTAGTTTTTATTTTCTAAATGACAAGTGTGGCATATCTAGGCATCCGAGTGGGGGGCATCATGTCAGACTACTCTTGACGCAGGATTCTATCAGAAGGAGTGCTTAAAAATTAGGCTTAGCTCCACCTCCATGTGGCAGGGACAAAAAAAAGTGTGAGGATGCCGGCCTGGAGTTTTGTCGGTGATAAACAAGCAGACAGCATTCATTTTGAGGGAAAACGGCAAGGGAAACTGTTGCGGGAGGATGGAGCTGTCTTTTCCTGACAAACGGCTTGGTGTGTTCTTTTCCCAACTCGCGGCGAGTTTTTTTTTTCTCTCTTCCAAACAACACCTGTCACACTGTTATTGTAAAGTCCAATTAACACAGTCGTCCTTGCCGCCCTCCTTCCCTCCCCCGTCTCCTCTCTACCTGTTCTTGTCAGCCAGAGCTCAGACTTTGTCTTAAGACCAGCCCACCAGGAATAAGGATAACAATAATGTGTTGGATCTTTAATGCAATTGGTGATCAGTGAAGAATTTGTGAAGGATCACTGTTTGTGTTGGGTACATTGACATTGAAAAGTCAATTTCTTTGCATCGGTCGATTGTTGTGATTGTAGTTGCTTCTAGGATCACTTTGTTTGTTAACAATTTCAAGGGGGCATTCTGTTTTAAAAAATAAGAGTGTCCAAAGAGAAGAAAGGGAAAAAAAAAAAAAAGGAAAAAAAATCTGGTTTAAAACGCATGCCAAGATCTATTCATGTCGATTTCTAAAGTTTGTTTCTAAACTTTAATACTACTTTGAAGAAAATTTGAAATTAATGTGTATAATTATAGTGATGTGTAATTTCGTGGAGATCATTGCCTGTTTTCTTTTAGATGTCTATTTCTATTTGAGGTTTTATTTTTATTTTAATGTAGATGCTATCCTGCATGTTGGTTGCACCATATGAGTTTGATTTGACAGACAGGTTTTTAAAATATTAATAAGCAATGAATAAATTTTATAAAAATATTTGTATTTTAGGACTTTACAAAGATACTACTTAAGTAACTGCAAACTACTTAAAAAAAAATTAACGAGTCATTTTCATTATGTAAGGGCAGTTTAATCACCCTTGACCTTTTTTACTCAATTGTAATGTACAGTAAGCTACATATATATATTAATACATTTTGTTTTCTAAGTAAAACTACTAACACCTGTAGTGTATAAACAATACTTTTGTGTTCTTTTTGTGTGTGTGCTCAGGCTCCATCTGTGAACTGTATGAGGTACAGCAAGTTAATACATTGGATTTCAACTAAAAATTGTATCATTCTTTATGACATTTTGAGGTGTTGAGTGTGAAATGCATGTAATATGCATTTATGCAAATACATGAACATGGAAATTATTCCTTGAATTCATTTAAAGGCCAACATTTGCATACAGAGTCATAATTAACTATTTACAACTTCGGTCCCAATGAGCATACTGAATGTGAATATTTCTCGCAATGGTCCACCAACCCCCCTTCCAATTAAGTATGCTGCATGAAATCTCTTCCACCGCAACAGAGCCTCGGACTCTCTCTGTGTTTGTTTGAAATGATCCAGAGAGTGCAAAGTTTGAGGCGAGGCACCAGAATTGACTCTCAGCGCCTAACCTTTCCGACAGTTTCCCCAGTGTGCATGCGAGAACGGGTAAAAAGTTGCCCTGATTAGTTTACAGTTTGCTCAAAAATCAGCATAATAAAGCATTTGAATAGGATGAAGAGATCTAACATCCTCTGCTTGTTTACGATCGCTCGGCAGAGATGCCACGTCGCCTCCTCTCTGACCCTGAGGCACGGAGTCACTTAATGCACTGCGTTTCCATCCTGCGCTCCCATTTCGCCGGCAACCAGCAGCGCAGGAGTTCCCGATGGAGGCCGGATAGAGCGCAGCCCCTCCAGGCAGTCCTGGGGTGCAGTTACCCCTGGCATGTGTCTCTGCATGGTAATGAAGACGGGATGCACCACCATAGATGGAGATGGAGGAGCAAGGCTACACACCAAGGACTGACCCATGGTTCAGAGGACAGGAGACTGGCGCAGTGGGAGAGCCCCTTCGCTCGCTGATCAGAGGAACTGCGCCTTGGATGAGACGCTGAAGGCAGCGCTGAAAAAAAAAAAAAAAAAAAAACTGATTAGATGTTGCTGTCACCCATGCAGCTGGCTGGAAAGTATTTTTCTTATTCTGGGGCTTGTTTGTCTCTTGCCCCCTCTAAGCCTTTTGTCATCCTCAGACAGCGACGGATGCAAGTTCTCTGTGGTGTGGGGCTTTGCTCGTAATTAGCTGAAAGTTCTCAGAGACTTGACAGGAAGAAAGTGTGGTAGAAGCTCTGAATGTTCGCTTGTTTATTGTTTAGTTTTTTTCTGTCCCAAAATCTCTCTCTGAATAAATCAAAAACTCTTTCGCTCCAAGACTAAGACTGAATTTGAACTCTTTGTTTCATCAGGAGCGTAGAGTTTTATGGTTAGTTACAGTATCAAAAGTGTGTAAACTGAGCAGTCATTTTCGGTCCAGAAAGCAAACTTTTCTCACAAGATGTTTTGGTGCACAACTCCACACATTTGATTGCGACAGTATTTCTTGCATTTCACACCGTTTACATGCAAAACAAGGTCGATAGTATAGCATGGGAATATCATTTATAGATTCTGAAGTGTCTACATATCTCTTTATCTGCTTCTTCGGTTATACAAAGGTCCTGAACTGTCAGATGTGTTCATCTCGGAATTAACGAGTAAAATAAACTTAGCTTTTTTATCATTGCTCTTTAGATATGAACCAAGTCTTCAACCTAAAACTAAACTTGCTTTCTTTTTATTAGAGGATACTCACAACTGATGCAATATGCTGGTCTTTATGAGTCTATCCTAGTTCCCAGTGAGGGATAAACTACTCTTCCCTGAATCCAGATCTTGAAGGCAAAAGTGCTTCCATATTTATATTCAAGGGTAAGTTTTAACTCCTCTAAGGACACCCTAGTTAGCTTTATGTCAAAATAACAACATTCATCCAGTATCATGCCCAATAATGCAAGGGAATGTCAACACGCACTACTTGTACAAGAATTCTGACACTTTCGAAACTGAGGGCTCTAATACTGCTTAAATAGGCACTGGTGTTAAACTTCCTTACACTTTTGGTGTTACAGAATAAACTACTTAGGAGTCTAGAAGGTGCTCCAGGCATGGACATCAAGAGAAGAAGGGGTAGACCTCACTGGGAGTGTGTGATATTATGGCCAGGCTCGCCTACCAATAGAGGCCAGCCCGTACCCCGACAGTGCAACCTCCCAGCACAAAGGATGGTCCTGCCGCAGCTTTCCGGCCCCATTAGCACCCGAGCGTCAAGGCAAAGCTCCAGAACCTCATTCATTATTCATCGGTGCGCAGGCAGAGGCCCTGATAAATTCTCGCTTTAAGTGACAATGAGTGACAGAGCCTGGGGTTTTTTATGGCCATCCCCTCCCTGCCGCCAGTGGCGCGCTGGCCAAAGGTCCAGCCTGATCCTCCGCTAATGACCGGCATGATGTATGTGCAGCGAAGCGGAGGCTGACACCGGTGCTCTACCGTCCCGCTCCCCCAGTCCCACACCAGGGGTAAGCTCCATCCCATCCCGGAAGCTCAGCAGGCCACGGAAACTCCTCATTAGCTTGGACGCACAGGGTTAACCTGGAGGGAAGGTGGGAAGGTAAGAGAATGGAGGGTGAATGTGGGGGTTTGGTCCTAGTGGCGGGACAGTCATCTAATTTTACATCATTTGCCCTGGGATTGCAGTCCCCTCTCGTGGACCACCTACCCTAACTTTTGGTGGACATCAAGTCCCAAATAAGTCCCAGCAAATGTTTAAAACACCATTATTGTTCAGAAATGCATGACCTTGTACAAGTAGACAGCATTTAACATCTAAATGTGAATATGTAGGAAGGACTGTCATTGTTTTTCTGTGGATTTCTGTAGAAATGTCTTGGTATCTTTAACAATACGGTGAGTATTGACTTGCTCAGAGTTTGGTATTGAAACTTCAAAGGCATTTCAACATTTTATTCTATTTTAACTTTCAGCTGGAGAAGGGGAGGTGTCCTTAGCCTCTATTTGTCTCTGTACGTCTCCAGTGATATCGATTAAATTGGATTTTAACCCCTCTTCTTTGCGCTGCACTGAAGACAAATGCTTTCAGTGGAACAAAGGCTGCATACTGTGTGTGGCTAGCTTTTGAGAGACAAATCTCTGGGGTGCAGCCAATGTATCGTTCCAAAAAAGATATTTCTCAGGGGAACGCTTTGCCATTCCAAGTTTCTGATGTAGACCTTGCGTCTTATTTTTGTCCTTATTGTAATGATGTCGTTAAATGAGTTTTAATATGTGAACTTGTTTCCTAGTGTATCTAATTGGGAAAATACTCAAGGCCAGACAATAAAAACTCTATTCGATTATAAGGTGTTTTTACTATGAGATATGAAAGTTAAATTCAATGTAGTTTACATTCCAAGTACAAAGAATTCTTATGTCTTAGTTTCACATGCTAATCAAGGTGATATCATAAGCTAATGTATGTTAGCTCTAGCCATGACAGAGAGCAAACGCATTAGTTTATTCTAGTCTTTAGCTGCAGCTCATTAGGTCGGTGTCCCTGTTTCATCTCTGATATGTCATCCAGTCAGGAGAATTCTATTACCAAATCCCTCGGGCAGCCAGGGAATGTTCTCCCAGTACCTCACTTATTTTGTTAGCAATAATGTCTTACTCTACTGATTAGTAAGCTAACAAACATTTTAACACAACAAGCATGTTGAAAGAACTTGTAAATTTAGCCATCAAGTAATTTCATCTCGATTCTAAATGGTTGATGAATGTTCCAAGCTTCTTGACTAATCTGACATGTGACATTTCTAATGATCAGTGGAAGGTGTATGAATTACTTGCTATAGATAACGTAAGAATAATGTGCGTATGTTGCACTGTACGCTTGCTTTTGACTGACACATTCCACCTTTACTAGAGCGAGAAATGGGAAAGAACTGAATGAGTAGAGCTGCCTTGTCAGACGATATAGAAGACGACTACCTCTGTAGAGTCTGCTAGCATACCTGCTGTTTGGTCAAGAATATTATAGTGCAGCCCATGAGAGCGCAATAGTATGTATATATTTAAAAATAGATGTATACATCAAAGTGCATTCAAGATGTTTGGTATCCCTTGTAGTATATTCTTTGCCTCTCATTCTTTTTCACATTCAATTGCTCTTTCTCCATTTCTTTGGTCCTAGAAGAACTAGAAGTTGATGTTTGAATGCTTTGTTGTATTGGCGCATCTTGATTAGTGCCACACATGAATAAGGTTTGTTGAAATGATGAGTTGACATGAATGGATCCTTTGATCTGGAATTTTAATGACCACCTCTAGCTCTTGTTTGAATGGATTTCCAAGGTATGCCGACAATGAGGTACTCTTGGTTTCCATGTCCAACTGGTCAGCTATGTTCATCTGTGACGCTCGTGATACTGTCACCATACGCTACAGCTGTTTTGATGTTGTACTGAGGAACTCTTCAGCTGATTGGACATTTCTTGGCCCTCAAAACTGTGCCATGGCAACCTACTTAGAAAATTCAACTAATTTTAGACATACACAAGGCTTGATGTTCAGTGTTGATGAGATTCTCATTCCGTTGGGAACCAGTAACTACACAATGTCAGTGCTATCTATCTATAATAGCATCTTTGCAACACAATACTATATGTTCAAAAGCCATAGCTTTTCCCATCCTGTCATCAAATCAACACCTTTTCCTTTATCAACTGTTGGTATTTACCACCTGCCTATTTGTGTATATGAAGTGTAATTTACCCACGTTAAAATGGGTAAGCAGGTCGGTATACATACTGACACTTTGACAGGTCTGTAATAGTTTTTATCGGTTTCATGGCATGTAGCCAGTCACAGGACAGAGGAAGGTGTTTTAATGGCTCTTTATCATCATCTCCACCCTGATGAGAAACAGTGAAAGTTCATATTTGTAATGTCACATTTATACCCCTCTGACTGTGTGTGTGCAGGTGGAACAGGATAAAGACGAACACATCACACATAGCCCTGTGCCCTCTGGTGCATCATGGGAGAGGAGAGGGGCTTCAGGGTACACCTCCGTCACTTTAGGCTGTCCTTGTTAGGAAGCTGTCAATCAAAAAGAAAACCTAGCGAATTTGTCTCACCATGTTGTAACCTTCAGGAAGAGAGAGCTCGAGGAACATATATAATATATATTTCCTGAAGAAGCTGATTTAAGCCCAGTCCTGCTACACTAATAATTGCAGGCCTCAAGATGGGAATATGTAGCTGATGACCCTTTTGAAAGGAGGACGAGTGGGTTTATGCAGATATGTAAAAAACACAGGTCACCCACAGTGGCAAAAAGGCAAATTAGTCAAGGGAAGTGAATAGACACAGTCATGGATGCACACTGCCATCCAGTGGTACAGGGTAGGAACTACTCTCTATCATTTAGGTTTCTTATTATACCCATCTTTTCCCCCTATTCTCTCATAGATCTGTGAAGATGTAAGCAAAGTCTTCAGGAGACAGAAGATAAGGAAAGCCAAAGGCCCAGACGGTGTCTCTCCAGCCTGCCTCAAAGCCTGTGCTGTTCAGCTATCATCCATCTTCACATTGATCTTCAATAGATCACTGGAGCTGTGTGAAGTCCCCTCCTGCTTCAAACGCTCCACCATCATCCCTGCACCCAAGAAACCAAAAATCACAGGACTTAATGACTACAGACCTGTTGCTTTAACGTCTGTGGTGATGAAGTCATTTGAGAGGCTCATGATGGCTCACCTGAAGGACATTACTGGACCCTTGCTGGACCCCCCTGCAGTTTGCTTACCGAGCAAACAGGTCTGTGGATGATGCAGTCAACATGGGATTGCACTACATCCTCCAACATCTAGACAAACCAGAGACTTATGCTGCAAGGATCCTGTTTGTGGACTTCAGCTCCGCTTTCAACACCATCATCCCGGACACCATTCAGAATAAACTGACACAGCTCTCCGTCCCCACCTCCATCTGTCAGTGGATCACCAGCTTCCTGACAGACAGGCAGCAGCTAGTGAGGCTGGGAAAATTCTCATCAAACACCTGCACCATCAGCACTGGAGCTACTCAGGGTTGTGTTCTCTCCCCACTGCTCTTCTCCCTCTAAACCAACGACTGCACCTCTAAAGACCCCTCTGTCAAACTCCTGAAGTTTGCAGACGATACCACACTCATCGGCCTCATCCAGGACGGTGACGTGTCTGCTTACAGACAGGAGGTTAAGGAGCTGGCTGTCTGGTGCAGTCTAAACAACCTGGAGCTTAACACGCTTAAAACTGTGGAGATGATCGTGGACTTCAGGAGAAACCCCCCAGCTCTCCCCCACTCACTATCATGAACAACTGTGTGAATGCAGTGGAGTCATTCAGGTTCCTGGGACCCACCATCTCTCAGGACCTGAAGTGGGACACTCACATCGACTCCATCGTGAAAAAGGCCCAGCAGAGAATGTACTTTCTTCGTCAACTGAAAAAGTTCAACCTGCCACAGGCGCACATGACACAGTTTTACTCTGCTGTTATTGAGTCGGTTCTGTGCTCTTCTATAACTGTATGGTTTGGGTCAGTCAGCAAATCAGATATAAGAAGACTGCAGCGGACTGTTAGGACAGCAGAAAGGATCATTGGCGTGCACCTGCCCAGCCTTCAGGATTTGTACTACTCCAGAGTGAAGAAACGGGCAGGTAACATCATCACAGACCCCTCTCAGCCTGGACACGACCTGTTTGCGCTTCTCCCTTCAGGCAGACGCTACAGATCTCTGTGCACTAGAACATCTAGGCATAAAAACTGTTTTTTCCCCTATGCCATCTCCAGCCTAAACAACTAACACAGGAATTATTACCGGTGTTCTGTAATTCATGCCTGTAATTCATCCCCCATCTCTAATTATTTACTCTCTCTAGTACTATGTAAATATGTATGCATCATTTTCTATACAGATGTAGAGTAAATAAGGCACAAATCTGTACATAAATCTTCTGTTCCAGATTCAGACACATTATTATTATTATTATTATTGTTAAGGCTTATTTAAATGTTCTGTTCTCATGTCAGATATGTATGTTTATATGTATGTATGTATGCATGCATGTATGTACCAAGAGCTTCTTAAAAACCACAACAAATTCCTCGTGTGTTTACACACACTTGGCAGTAAAGCTGATTCTGATTCTGATACTGGAATTAAGATTTCAAGGGTAGTGTCTCATATTTTAGCTCAGTTGTTGATTGACAGGTGAGTAGGCTCTTTTAAAAATATATAGGATGTATCAGGACAGATACTATCTACAAATGCAATGTAGTCACATGCGTTTTTGAATGCCTCAGGGCAGTTTCTGGCTTTTGATTCCCTTTTCAACCTTTTTTTTCTGTTTTGTTGCTTGTATAAAAAAGAAAACAACGATAACCACAAGGTGGTGTCACGTGCAATGGTGGATCACTCAAAATGGATGTTAATATGCCCTACCAGGTGTGAACATGTTGTCATTAAATCTACATGATGGGATTTAAAAATATAAAAGATACACTGAAAATGTCAGAATGTTAGAATTAGAAACCGCTGTCCACACGCAGAATCTTTTGTTCTTACCAAACATTCTCTTGTGCAAGGAAGTGAAACAACTCCTGTCCTCACGTCAGCATCCGTGTTCTTGTCAATGTAAACTCTCTGAATGCAAATGACCATCCAGACATTTAGCCTATTAAAAAAAAAAAAAAAAAAAAAAAAATTAAACGGCATGTCTCGCACGCATCTATTTCCTCATTTCTGTGAACTTCATTCTTCTTGAGAAGGCCTTGATTTGGATAAATAACCGCTTACCACTCCAAAACAGTTTGAATTTGCAATAGCTTGATGAAGTAAAATGTATGATATTTTGTTTTGAATACCAAACTTGGTATTGGTAATGCATTTAATATTAAATGAATTTTCTGGGTTTGTTTGGCTAAATAATACAAATATGGTGAAGTTGATTACGTGGTACAGACTATCTCAGGGCTGCCAACTCTCACGCATTTAGTGGGACTCACGCAATTGACACTTATCTGAAGCTCTCGTGCCACACGTCCATTTTGTCACACATTGAAAACCACCCTGTTACGTTCCCCTAAGCGTCTAGGGGTCAGAAGGGGAAGTAACAGAGTTAAAAAAAGTAACGAGATATGAACAGCGAGAACACACTTCAATCCTCTGTCCCAGAGTGAAGATGACACCAGTTGAGATTATTTATGTATGTGTGTGTATATGTATGTGTATATATATGTATATAAATGTGTGTATGTGTATACAGTGCCCTCCACTAATATTGGCACCCTTAATAAATATGAGCAAAGGCGGCTGTGAAAATAAAAATGCATTGTTTATCCTTTTGATCTTTCACTCAAAAAATTCACAAAATTCCAACCTATCATTGAAGTAAAACAATTGAGAGTGGGGAGAAAATCTCATGATGAAATAAATGTTTTTCTCCAATGAATGTTGGCCACAATTATTGGCACCCCTAGAAATTCTTATGAGTAAAATATCTCTGAAGTATATTCCCATTCATATTTAAATTTTTTAGCACACCAGGATGACTAGGAGCATGAAATTGTCCAGCCATGACTTTCTGTTCCACAGGATTATAAATATGAGGAACACAAAGACCAAATTCCCTTAATCATCCATCACAATGAGAAAAACCAAAATATATTTCTGATGTGAAAAACAAGATTGTTGAGCTTCACAAAATAGAAAGTGGTTGTAAGAAAAGAGTTAAAACATTGAAAATCCCCATATCCACCATCAGGGTAATAATTAAGAGGTTCCAATCAACTAAAGATGTTAAAAATCTGCCTGAAAGAGGACGTGTGTCTATATCGTCCTAATGCACGGTGAGGAGGAGAGTTTGAGTAGCCAAAGACTCTCCAAGGATCACAGCTGGAGAATTGCAGAGATTAGTTGAGTCTTGGGGTCAGAAACCTAAAAAAAAAAAATCAAACATCCCCTACATCACCACATGTTGTTCGGGAGGGTTTCAAGAAAAATTGTCCTCACTCATCCAAAAACAAACTCCAGCAAATTCAGTTGTCAGACACGACTGGAACTTCAAATGGCACTGGCTTCTATTGTCAGATGAAACTGAAAAAATAGCTTTTTGGCAGCAAACCCACCAGATGAGTTTAGTACAAACAGGGATAAAAAAGTACCCCATGTCCACGGTTAAATATACTGCTGGATCTTTAATGTTGTGGTTATTAGGTAAGTTTTTCTGCTGGAGGTCCTGAACATCTTGTTCAGATGCATGGCATCATGGATTCTATCAAATACCAACAGATACAAAATCAAAACCTGACTGCCTCTGTTAGAAATCTTATAATGGGCCGTGTTTGGATCTTCCAGCAGGACAACAATCCAAAACAAACATCAAAATAAACACAAAAATGGGTCACTGAGCACAAAATGAATCTTTTACCATGGCTGTCTCTGTCCTCTGACCTGAACCCTGTAGAAGATGAGTGAGGTGAACTGAAGAGAAGAAGCACCGTCATGGAGCTGTGAATCTGAAGGATCTGGAGAGATTCTGTATGAAGAAAATGGTCTCTGATCTCTTATCAGGTGTTCTCCAAACTCTTCAGGCTTTATAGGAGAAAACTCAGAGCTGTTACCCTGGGAAAAGGACGTTGCAATAATTGGGTGCCAATAATTGTGGCCAACATGAAATAGTGAAAGCATTTATTTCACAATGAGATCCCCCGCCCCACTTTCAATTGTTTTACTTCAATGATAGGTTGGAATTTTGTGAATTTTTTTGAGTAAAAGATAAAAAGGATAAACAATGCAGATTTATTTTCACAGCTGCCTTTGCTCATATTTACCAAGGGTACCAATATTAGTGGAGGACACTGTATATGTATATGTGTATATATATATATATATATATATATATATATATATATTATTTACAAGACAGGAAAGAATATAATGTAAATGGGAGCAAAGGCTCAGGGTAGAGCAAGGCCTAAAATAACAAACAAAATAGATCACTAACTAGTTTAAGAAGGAGCTCTAACTAACCTTAAAGAAAAGAAAAGAAATATACAGCCAACTTTCCTCACCACACTTGCTGTACAAAAACAGAGGCAAAAAACAGTAAGGCACTCTCCCCCTACAGCATCCCTCTTAACACACAGGCTAGTGTTTAAAATCACTCGGAACAAAAGAGCCACAATATCTTTTGCTCAATCTCAACCTGGAACAATATCCATTAACAGTTCATGCTGAAACTCAATTAGCCACTGCTAATACACAACTATTGTCTCTACATGAAAAACAAGTACAAAGTTCAGTCTGGAGCAGGGGAGAAGTGTGTCTGCTAGCAAACTCTGAACTGCCCCAAAATCCTCTTGGTCTCAGGCACGCTCTCACAAACGAGCTACAGGTGGTGGTGATTTGCCCTGAGAAGGAGAAGAAAGAGACGGTGCATTCCAAACGGGATATATAGCCCTCTGAAGGGCACTTCGGAGTGAAAAACAATCATGGCCGCCATATTGAAGGGTCGTTCCAAACCGGAGTGCTCAAAACTAGCCACTTCAAAGGGCCCTTCGGAATGAAGCATTTCGAAGGGTACAACTGATGGACACTTCGCGCTCCCATGATCCTTTGCGCAGATTCTTTGCATGATGACGGCAGAAGGGCACTTCAAGAAACAGTTGTTTGGTCCCTTACACCCTTCAAAGCTCTCACTCCGGAGGGTAAACCCTTTGAAGGGACTAGGGCATAGGGATGAGCCCTTCCGAATGGAACGCAGGGAGAGAGAGAGCAAAAACAAACACGGAGCAATCAACCACACCCACACCTTTGTAAACAATAGTGAAACAAATTCAAGAACAATACAAATATAAAAAAGAATAATAAATATTCTTCCCTATGGACGTAACACCCTCAAATGAAAGCAAAAGCACCCTCAGTTTAAACTTTAACAATAGCATATTGGTGAAACGGATTTGGCAAATGCTCCAATGCAATGGCCAATCAGAGAATCCACTCACTGCTCAAAACTCAAAGTTTTTTGAGAGTACTGCACGCTCGTACGATGGCGTTTCAGTGCCACGTTAAAAAAATACAAGATTATGAGAATAAAGTCGAAATGTTACGAGAATAAAGTCAAAATGTTACGAGAATAAAGTCAAAATTGAGAGTCTCTGCATTATCCTGTCTTCTCGTGCATTCGTCTTACTTGGACAACTAGCTGTTTTGGGGGACTTGAAAACGTGCAATATTCGAGAAATAACAGATTTGGAATGACCAACTTCTCATGCAATGGCTGAAAGAGTAATCTCTTTCACCTTCATCTGGACAACCTCCTGTCCCAGGGTTTCAGTCACACTAGAGTGGTCTGCCATTTTGCAATCTCAGTGAAAATTGGAGGAATGCTTCCAGTTAAATAGAGTTTGTCATATAATTAAGGAAATTAGCACCAGGTGTCAGATTAACACCAGTAACTTGGAGGTATCTGTGTGTTCTTTTTTCCAATATCTCATTTAAGTTTTTTTATACTGTGCTTCAGAATATATTTATCTTTTGAAATATGTTTTAAAAACTGCCCCCTACTCCTGCTAGGATAACTTCAAATAGGAGTAAGCAGTGACCTTGAAATTTAGGAAATTGCAGCTCTAATTTTGATCTCCACTGTATATGTTTGAGCAGTGCATGATTATTTTTGGAGGGCATGGAAGCATTGTGGACTTTTTTGACTTTGACATCACATCTCACTATATCTGCACAAGAGTTTATGGCTTTTGTTTCCCTTCAACCGTTTTTTCAATTCTCTCTGTTCTATTTTTTTTTTCTTTTTTTTTACTCAAACAATGATAACTGTGAGGTGGTGTCACGTGCCATCGCGGATCACTCGAAATGGATATTAATACCAGGTGTTAATATGTTGTCAGAAACTATGATGGAGTTTAAAAATATAAACAGACCCTAAAAATGTTAGAATTAGAAACAGCTGTCCAGGAACACTCCAGAACTTTTGTTCTTACCAACCATTTTCTTGTGCAAGGAAGTGATACAACAACTGTCCTCATGTTCTTGTAAACGTAAACTCTCTAAATGCAAATGACCGTACAAACATTTATAACAAAGAAAATGAAAGGAACTTAACAAACAGCACCGTTTCATGGTTTTTCATGCTCCATCATGATTTCCATACGCCACATGACCTTATTATGGTGACAGCCTGATTGTCTGGAACCACCAGATGTCTTTGATTGAAATAGGTATTACATTTAATGAGGAAAAATTTTGCGAATGTTAAGGGTACTTTTCATCTACTGATTTGTGAATACTATGAATTCGGACATACTACTCATTTTACATACTGTGTTTTTGCCTACTATATAACAGCGAAGTAGGGATATAGCTAATACATGACAAATATGTTTCAGCAGCAATGAATAAAGTATATTTTAGTTTACTACACATTCTTGTCAGTACATTCGGCAGTTTGGCCATATTTAAAAGGCAATAGAGGTACTTATGAAATTACATATAAAAATGTACTTAAGTCCTACTGAGCTAATTGTATTTAGTATTACTTTTAACTATAATAGATTTTCATTCAATTTCGATTAACATGCAATTAAGCATCTGAAAGCATTACATTCAGTTTGCACTTAAGTATATTCTTGTACGTTACATTATTTTCATAATACATATTCTTTTTAAAAGTATGTTAGCCTGTACTTCTGTTTCACACTGTTATCAGCATGCTATGATTTGGGCCGTATTAACCTTAATCTTGCCATATAGCACAGAATTAGGATGCAGCCATCACTAGCACACAGCGCTATGCCCCTGAAATGTTTATGTAAGCAGGCGGTACACCATCACGTGGACCAGTGCCAGACAGCCACAAATCATGAGCAATATGGTTGCAAGTGCAACAAAGATTTCTTTGAGGTCAGAGGACTGGTTTTGTCCTGTAGCAGTCCCTCGAAAGGATCTGGAGTAGGTTAAAAAGGTTGTAGAAAAACAGGGAATGTAACCAGCAGGATTAATCGGTACATGTGTAGTTATTTTCTGTCCAAACACAGGTAACAGATTTTAGACCAAATACACTCATCAAATCTGCATATTAATCAAATGGAGCTTAGTGTAATTTAAGTGTGCTAAAATGTAGCATACAATGAGAAGAGTTCTTCTCATTTATGAATATTCCCAGATACCACATGTACTTTTGCAAGATGTCTGTTAAAGATCACTTTATCTGGAAAGCATCTGATGTGTACAAACATCTAATAAACATCTTTAAGATGTCAGTTTTACAAACATTCTAAATCATAAACATCTTAAAGGCATTTTATAAATGTCTATTTGACGTCTGACACGAAATGTCCTAAAGATGTATTGCTGATGAGCAAACACTAAAAAATACGTCTTCTAGATTTCGAATGATCATGTCTTTTAAATTGTATATTAGAATATGGTGACATGCCAATCAGCTAATCAACTCAAAACACCTGCAAAGGTTTCCTGAGCCTTCAAAATGGTCTCTCAGTTTGGTTCACTAGGCTACACAATCATGGGGAAGACTGCTGATCTGACAGTTGTCCAGAAGACAATCATTGACACCCTTCACAAGGAGGGTAAGCCACAAACATTCATTGCCAAAGAAGCTGGCTGTTCACAGAGTGCTGTATCCAAGCATGTTAACAGAAAGTTGAGTGGAAGGAAAAAGTGTGGAAGAAAAAGATGCACAACCAACCGAGAGAACCGCAGCCTTATGAGGATTGTCAAGCAAAATCGATTCAAGAATTTGGGTGAACTTCACAAGGAATGGACTGAGGCTGGGGTCAAGGCATCAAGAGCCACCACACACAGACGTGTCAAGGAATTTGGCTACAGTTGTCGGGGTTTATGTCCCCACCAATGTCGAAAGCAAACCTATGCCCTTGATGCCTACCTTACTCAGACTGTAATGACTGCAGCACCTCACATCACATTCCCAATAAAGAATCACACCAAAATCTCCTGGTCTTTGCTTTGGAGTTTCTTACAATTTCATAACATGAATTGTCTTACATTTGGATAGTGGTAATGTGAGAACATTCACATTAATACTTGGTTTCATCACCACAAGTTTTGGCAGGAAGTTGATTTTGTAGTTGTCATGCATTTGAATGTTAAATGATGTGACCGACCAAAAAAAAAAAGTGCTAAAGAAAAGTAAAGTGTAATTCACACATGCATCTACTTAGGTCCCACTGTAAAAAGTGGTGACATGCAGTTGCTACCATATAGAGCTATTTCTACCTGATTTGTCCTGTAAAAATTAGGTTTATTGATGTAAATTAATTCATATAATTTGGTTCAGTGATGTTAAATAATATTTTTGACTTCAATAAAACCAATTAATCTATATAATAATTAATGTTATAATTGTTTGGTTACCATTTTTTCACTGTGTGCTACTTCCTCAAACAGGTGGGAAACTAAAAAAAAAAGAGAGAGAGAGAGAGAGAGAGAAGAACAAGCAAGGAAGTGGTGTATTGCAGTGCTGCCTACCATCTGAGGGCCTGGAAAGTTACAAATAGTCAAGAAGCAAAAATGTTCAAGTTTTTTAAGCCCTGTGAGAGAAGAAAATCTTTGAGAATGTTTCATTTCAAAAATTTCACTTCTCAAGATATTCAGTTATTAGGTTAGTTTGGTCACATTAAGCATGCAAATCAGTGCATAGAAGATATCAATCATACAAAGAGATCCTCAAATACAATATA
This sequence comes from Aspiorhynchus laticeps, assembly GCA_023376895.1. Lineage (NCBI taxonomy): Eukaryota > Metazoa > Chordata > Actinopteri > Cypriniformes > Cyprinidae > Aspiorhynchus > Aspiorhynchus laticeps. Next base: position 50,011,148 of record CM041793.1, on the reverse strand, counting down.
TAAATGAGTGCTAATATACATTAGCAGATGCATTTATACAATTATGCTTTTTATGTGCTGCACTGAAAATGTGGCCTAAAAATGACCCACTCTATCATCTCCACTCTGCGGTCAAAATAAAACTTCAAATTGACAACATGGAATGTCAGGAATCTTCGCGAGACTGAGGTTAACAAACCTCATAGGAGGACTGTGCTGATTTTTGAGGAACTTAGGCACATATGATTTAGAAACCATTGCCCTAAAGTAGACAAGGCTCCTAGGTAAAGAAAAGAGAGGAGGGTACATCTTCTTGAGAGGCTATCCCCCTTGCAGTCAACACCAGCCTGGAGTGGGTTTGACAGTCAAACACCAGTGGTTTCTATCAGTTAGAGTTTTCTTTCTGGGTGCTTTCAATGCTAGAGTGGGAGGAAACAGTGTGATGTATGGAGTGAAGTTAGGCACAGTGTTGGGCAAGTAAAGGCTAAAGGACTAAGGCTGCTAACACTCTGTGCAGAGCATGACGTCCAGTGTTGGGGGTAACGCATTACAAGTAACGCGAGTTACGTAATAATATTACTTTTTTCAAGTAACTAGTAAAGTAACGCATTACTTTTTAATTTACAAGAAAATATCTGAGTTACTTTTTCAAAAAAGTAACGCGAGTTACTTTTTTCCCATTTATTGAGTGATAGTTATTGAAAAACTAACTGAAATAAAATAATAATTAACAAAAATTAACAATCGTTTTCTTAATCATGACGTTCTCACCCCTTCGCGGAAAAAATATTTGAGTTGTGTGACAGTTTAGGGAAACACCTGTAAATGGCGCATCACACACATTGGGTTATCTGACCGAGAGACGCAAAGCGGTTTAAAGCAGAGTCCTGCACCGGTCCTGTTTGCTAAACGTGCACCAGCAGTACTTAACAGAACACCCGACCCGTTATCCCACAGCAGCACTAATTTAATTCTGTACCAGACCAGAACCGTTTGACATAAAGACCGCGAGTCGCGACCCGAACCGCACACGCATTAATCTACAACATCAGGTAGGCAAACTTATTCATTTTCTCGTGTAACACAAGCAATCAAACCAGCATTAGGCATTCTAAGCTGGTGCTTTGACGAAAAACGGACACGCAGAGCAACGTGATAATTAACAGAAAATAAAGATGAGAACGTTTCTTTCTGTAAACGATACAAAACTTGTCCGAGCATCTCGTGATCACTCTGCCAAACTTTAGAACAAATATGCATAGGCTAAATCACATCATACACATGCTTATAATTCTTCATAAATAAAGAAAAGAACATATTCAAATATGAGCCTTTACTGCGATTTGTTATTATTGAATGTCATTAGTCATTAGTCATAATTCATTAGATGATTTATGCGCGGCTGTTCATGGAAAAGTGAGCAAGACACGACAATACCATGATTATGGTTAATTAAGAAAAAAGACATCTAATATAACGAAATTAGGCTACATTTATTTTCATATTAATATCTCAACACACCATTAGATTACATTATAAATCTTATAACTTGTGTAGATTTATGCGTTTCAGCATGCATTTTGTGTCGTTAAACGTTTGCCTCAATAAGGTTAAATTATGCCTGGTCTTTCTTTGGCCTTCGCTCTGGAAGTGATCTGTTGATTCTGCTAAACTTTAATTAAAACCGAAACTAAACTATATAAAAACTAAATAAAAATGTTCACAAAATAAAAACTAAACTAAAACTAACAAAAATATTAATGAAACTAATAAAAACTAAACTGAATTTTATAGCAAATTTGAAAACGATATTAAAATAAAACGAATTTAAAAATTCAAAACTATAATAACCTTGGTGTGAACATGCTGTTACTGTAGTTCTAGACTAAATGTGAATGTGCTTTAATTCATCCCACTCGCAAAAAACTGATTTAGTATTCATCAAAATGAATTAAAACGGTGAAATGCAAACTCAGAATATGACACAAACCTGCAATAATTAAATATGTTAAACAACACACATGTATCTAATCCCATTTTATTAACCAAAGTCTTTGCTGCTGACCTTTGATGATCCAGTTCAATCATACTGATAAGAAAAAATGACTTTAGATAAACTAACAATTGTGCTTCATTGTTTTTTTTTATTGCTGAAGAGTGTTGAACTTCTCCTGCGCTCTACTCTTCACATGTGAATTTACTCTTCCTTCAGCCTGACGTTTATTCATTACACTTTTTGGTGTGAAAGGGCTTTACATTTGCTATAATTACAACTTCTTGTATTAAAAACAATCAAGCCCTGCTCATATTTAAAAAGTAACGCAAAAGTAACGTAACGCATTACTTTCTTAAAAAAGTAACTAAGTAACGTAATTAGTTACTTTTTTAGGGAGTAACGCAATATTGTAATGCATTACTTTTAAAAGTAACTTTCCCCAACACTGATGACGTCATTATTACAAACACATTATTTCAGCTGAAGACCAAATAGAAAACATTTTGCATGCACACACTGGCACCTCATCAGTTACGTGCTGACATGTCTTGTTGACCTGGGCCATGGGAGATGCAAAATGCTGGATGGATCAGTACTTTATCATTAATAAGCTCCACATTTTACTTCTGTGGCCATATCTGCAGTCTTCATGCTTCTGCAGCAGGGCAATGGCAAATTCACAAATGTGATCAGGAACCGTGGGCTTCTTTCCATAGTAGAAAGGTGTTTTTTTTATGAGTTTATGTATGGGTCACATGGTCATTTCATGTGATGTATAATTAACTATTATAGTTTTTCTCAGTTGCTAAAACACTATACAGGCTTTTGAACTAATTTTTCAAAAAGCACACCCATTTTGCTGAACTATAAACACTATTCCCCTGCTTTAACACGAGTCAGATTTGGTGAACTGTCACTGTAAAACTCTACACACAAATCCCTACATTTCTCAGTGCTTACACCATGTGGTCATTTAGAAAGCATAGCATTCAATATTGTTCACTCAAGTCTGCAAAGTTTGAGCTCAATTAGCACACAATTACCCAAGTGGAAACACTAGGAGTCAAGATTTATCACACACCAATCAGAACCTTCGATGGATAAAGGGCCAAAGTCAGCTTACATTGTTTCTCAGTTGCTTTGGTGCATTTCTCAGATCAGAAATTAACTTCTCAAAACTACTTGTTCAACCCTCCACATCATCTAGTCACTTGTGCACATCATAAAAAGTTTATCATTCTTTTGAGCAAGTTGCGATTGCTTTGGTACATTCATGCATTATGTACATTTTTCTATGGTTTCTAGACTCCCGCTGTAACTTTACCTGCTGGTGTCGCAGTTGGATAGTTTTACTTTAGAAGAACAAGTGATTTATACACTTTTTACTCTCACATTTTGTAATATTGTCATTTTTTCAGTTATGAGTTTTTAGCTATAAATGTTTTTTCTCACCCAATATTTTAAGGAGACACTGCCTCCCTTGCCACGCCTGATATTTTGACCACCACTATATATATATATATATACCTGTATATATGTGTGTGTGTGTGTGTGTATTATTTTTGTACTTACTGAATGTTTTTTTTTTTCAAGATAATGTTTAGGAAGGTTTTGGTGATGCTTAGATGCATGAAATTGATGTATGACGTAACAGTTTGTGTCTTTGATGACATTTGACTTGAAATGTTCACACATTCAGGTGGAGATGATTTTAGTTTTAAATGTGTATCTTCTGAAGGTGCTGCTCTTACTATGGGTGCAATGAACACAAGCAAAAATGAGATAACAATCTCATTACCCATTTGGGGACATGACATAGTCCTATTTATGTGGCATAGTTTAAAATGCAACTTCCTGGTAAGAAAGGGCATTAATGCAAAGCTAAAGGGGAGAGTGTTTCAGTGTCTTTGAAGCTGAGTGTCTTTGTCTTTGTCTTTGTTTGAAGTCTTGGATATGGCAAGATTTTTTGCACTAGGACCGTTAGTTTTGATCCTATGCTTGGTCTTATGTAAGTACAAAAATTTTACCTAAAAAAAAAAAGATTTTTTTTTTTACAGATGAATTTGTGACGGCATATGTGTGTGTATATGCATGTATGCATGTATGTATGTGGTGTATATATAATTTACATATATTGTTTTCATGTTTTATTTATTTTATTTTTTAACTGCTGTATTTTGTATTATGTGGCATTTTGTGAATAATTTTTTTAATTAATTGTTCACATAACTTAGAAAGTTATTGTCGTGGTGTAGATTCATTCATATTTTGGTCCAGTTTCTGTGTTGTCATTGTTTACCAAGAAGAAGGGAATTCTCTTTTAGATGGCCAAAGTGATAGCTTTGTAAAGCATGGTAGTGAATTCAGAGCTTGTGAAATTTAGCAAAAGAGTGCTTCGCTAAAGGCCAAATGTGATTTTTTTAGAAAGGTTCTGTGGCGGGACACTTGTGAGAGTATTAACTAATGTTTGTATTATTAACTAAAAAAACTGGCTAAAAAAATGTAAGATTAAAAATTTAGAGATTTTTATAAATTAATTTTATTTGGCAACTTTTTAAACTTTTACTGTCCATATTGTTGACATTTGTTTGTGTTGTTGATGTTTTGGTGCGAATTAATTTGTCATTTAATATGCTAATACTAATACAATAGTTAATAAATTTGAGATTGGCTTCAATACTTCTACCTTTTATCATATGGAAGCATATGTATAGCAAAATTCAATTTGCAATGTAATATGCAAAATGGCAATGCAATATGTAAAATGGCAATGAATTTCTGTATTTAAATTTACATTTTCCCATACCATATATGCAAAATTTAGTGCAAAATGAAAGCCCCTGCCCTTTTTCAAAATGATTCAAAAGTGCCCCTCTCAGACAAATATCAATGATATTGTGGTGAATAAAACAAAATGCATTTGAATTCTAATTAAGATGACAATGTGTTCAAAACGGTAACTAATCGCTCAAAAGTCTGAAAATTCCTGTTTATTTTTACATATCTGTCAATCTGAGGCGTAGCTATGGGTTGCGTGCGTTTTGCTCGACTGACTGATATTCCACAGTCTGTTCGGAAACCGAGGCTCTCGAGCCATAGCCTATAGCCTATGCTTTTTTCAGTGAGTGGGTCGACGGAAGGAAAAAAATAAACCAAACAATATTTTAAACTTTTTTTCACCAATAATCAAAGCCAGTGTGTCAATTTAATTAAAAATCCATATATTATATATTTTAGAATATTACATAATTCATCAATGCCCGTTTGTCATGTATAGCTTACTAATACACCAACCAATCATGATCTGGCTCAAGTTCAAATTTCATTGGACAATAATGTGAAGTGGAGCGGTCATCTTCCATTCTTATTCATAAATCGGTAGAAAATGCCATGGGACAGACAAGCTTATTTGTGGAGCGATCTGGATCTGCGGTTTGTCTAATTTTATAAATCAAATTAGCCTACATAGCTGAGAAAATAGATGCTGAATGACTACAAAAGCACTGCACAAAACAAAAGTAGCAATAATGGTAATCAGTAGGCTATACAATTCACTTATATTTATGCATGATATCATACACCGTTACTATTTCATGAAGCTATCATAGTTAATGAAGCCCAAGTGCCACCTACAAGCCTATTATGTGAAGTGTAAGCTGGCAAAATGGTGACGTGAAAGGACTTTTTTATATTACCATTTTTGGTAATTATGCAGCATTATGAAAGTGTCTTATGCTCATCAAGCCTGCATTTATTTGATCAAAAATACAGAAAAACTGTAATATTGTGAAATATTACCATTTAAAAGAATGTTTTTCTATTTAAATATACTTCATCTTTTATGTCATTATATCATTTATTTCTGTGATTCAAAGCTGAATTTTCTGCATCATTACTCCAGTCTTCAATAGATGATCCTTCAGAAATCATTCTAATATGCTGATTTATTATCAATGTTGGAAACAGTTGTGCTGCTTAATGTTTTGCTTTTTATTTTAATTAGATTTATTTATTTTGGAACCTGTGATACTTTTTTGGGGTTCATTGGCGTGCTCGGCTCGGAATGCATTTTCAAATCCACAATGACTTAAACTATATTCATCGTGGGGTATTTAATGAAAATGCAATTGAAACGTCATATATGTAAGTGTCAATGCATTTAAGAAAAATAAAAGACATTTAAATCACATTTCACTACCCTTTTGCTGCACCTTTGGCTCAGAATGCATTTTGAAACTCTCACTGCATTTTGCTACAATTATCATGCGGTCTCACGATGAAAATGCAATCCCAAGTGTTCTACGCCTAAGTCTAAATGCATTTAGGAAAAACAGCATTTAAATGATAAATGTTAAACATATCTAATCAATTTGGGTAATACATTTTAATTTTAATTTTGCAACTTATAAAGCTTTAAAATATGTTTTAATATGCATATTAAAACTAGTGTAGAAAATGGCAAATTTAAATTATATAATTGAATTTTCATTTTCATTTTGCACTAAATGTTGCACATATGTATGAGAAAATGTAAATTTAAATACAGAAATAAACTGCCATTTTACATATTGCATTGCCATTTTGCATATTACATTGCAAATTGAATTTTGCTACATATATGCTTCCATAATATCATGCAAGACATCGGCTTAATCAAAATAGCTTTAATTTGAAATTGCACAACTTGCTAGAGCGGTTCTCAATTCCAGTCCTCGCGTACCCCGCTCTGCATATTTTGCATGTCTCTCTTTGTTAACACACCTGATTCAGATCATCATCAGCTCGTTAGAAGTGAGCTCCGTGCATGAACTGTGTTCTGACTGACATATGGTCCCTACACAGTGTCCATTGCTCCATGAGAAGGAGAAATCCGTTGAAGTTTACTTCACTTCGGAACATTCATTCACGGATTTGCTCTGCGCCACAGCCTGCAGTGTCTTTATGGCAAGCCGTTTTGACTTTTATTTCTTCTCAGGATATGTATTTTTGATATCAACAATTTAATTTTCACTAGTTAAAATGCTCATTCTTGATCTCAGGAATTGTATTTCTACTAGTAACAATTGTAATTTTTGATATCAGCAATACATTTCCACTAGTAACAATGTTAATTCTTGATATCAACAATTACATTTTCACTAGTTAAAATGCCAATTATTGATATCAACAATTACATTTCTACTAGTAAAAAATATTATTCTTGATATCTGTAATTGTATTTTCACTAGTTAAATGTCACCATAGGCTGCCATTCAAAATCAATTGTTGATATCAACAACTTAGTTCTTGATATCAACAACTTAGTTCTTGATATCAACAACTTAATTGTTGATATCAACAACTTAGTTCTTGATATCAACAACTTAATTGTTGATATCAACAACTTAATTGTTGATATCAAGAACTTAATTGTTGATATCAAGAATTTGTAGTTGTAAATTTACACTTCAAAACAAGACACATCCTTCAGCAGTCCTTGAAGGATAGGATAGTCAGTAAGAATGTATGATATAATGAAAAAGAGATTTCTTTTTAAAATGTATATTATTGTTTAAAAAAAGTTTGTGTACATTATTATGCAAATAATAATAATACTATAATTATAATACTATATAAAAAAATTAAATACTATTAAAAATAACAATAATGCTAGAATTATAAATAATTAATAATTATCAAGCTGTTTTTCAACATTATCACCCCATGTCTTTTATTGTTGAAATTGAAGGCTGTGCGCTCAATCAAACTTTGTTGCTGCGGTACAAATACTTCTCTAATTTAAAATAGCTATTGTTAATACTTATACAATAGTTAATCGATCTGAGATTGGCTTCAATACTTCTGCCTTTTATCATATGAAATACTGGTGTAATTTAAAGAGATTTAATTTGAAAGTTTTTGACTTGCTAGAAGAAGCTTCTTGGGTCTTTTGTATGAGTTTATATTTTAATGTGTTTGTAGTTGTTTCCTGTACTGGTCTACCTAAAATGAACTCGTTTTCCCTTTTAACCACAAGCCCCTCACCCTCACTCACTTCTAACCCACACAAACAGAAGAAAAACTAAAGGTTTTGACATGCTCTTTTGCAGCAGTCAGTGAAAAACACTGTCAAAATGTACGAGATGATGAAAAGGAGAAATCTTTACAGAATGTAATTTAAAACACTTTTTTTTTAGATATTTGTTATAAATGTTTGTACTATTTATTTACCTGTTTTTTTTAACCTTACCTTAAATAAGTACTTTGGGGTCAATATGACCCCAATCAACTTCTCCTTAGTTAAAAAAAAATGGTTCCCTTCATCTCAGTGGAATAAGATTTTGTTACTTTTCTACATTATCTATCTATATTCATATAAAAAAAAACTGGGCTTGATTCGGTCGTTCTGAAGGTATGTAATTGTATTTTTTTTTACAAATGTGCTCTTTGGGGTCCCAATTGAAAATGAATGGGAAATGCGAAAAAATACTTTTTTTTTTATTATTTATCAAAAAATAAAATCAATAAATCCAGAATAAATCTGGAAATTTCCACACAGAAAAGAAGGCCTGGTACTAGAGCACAAATGCAATGTAGAAAAGACATGCTCACTCACACACACACACACACAAACACACACACACACACACACACACACACACACACACACACACACACACACACACACACACACACACACACACACACAGACAGACACACACAGACAGAGAGAGAGAGAGATATGACTGACACAGAGAGCATTCTTTATAGAATTTGGCAAAACAAAATCAGCCACAGATGCAGAACAAAGATGTTAAGGGTTGGGACCTAATGCACGCACACAGGCACACTCACACACACACGGGCACACACACACACACACACACACACACACACACACACACACACACACACACACACACATTCATGCACAATGCATGCACGCACACACACACACACACACACCTAATTCATGCACACACACACACACACACACACACACACACACACACCTAATTACAACTACAACTACAATCCGGCTCTTATGTCTTGTCCTTTAGGTGTGTATATGTTGCATTTTTCTGTCAAATTTCTGTGGCATTTTGTAAAAACAGACATTTCAAAATGCATCAAAAACTACAAACAAATTCTACTATTTGAAATAATATTTATTTTTAATGTCTTTTCTAATGTTTATATATACATAAATTCACAAAATGTATCACTAAAGTAGTGATATGAGCAGTTGGCCACATCCAGTCAAATGAATGGCTCTCTATGGTCCTCTGCTGGTCAAAATGATTTCTTTCCTATACTGCAATCCTTGCAGGTTTATCTCTAACCAGCAGATGGCAGAATTCAACACCTAACATCTAGATCAATATCCAGAAACCACTTAAATCAAATTTAGATCATCATTTATGTGATTTTTTCATAAAAATGTGATATTTTACATGCAAGCTAATGGTGTGGTTGAGGAATTTTGTGGTAAACGGGTACAAAAGTACTTCATATCTCCCAAAACACAGCATTAATGTATAGATGGGAAGTAAACAAAAAAAAAAGATATATTATTTGTATCATTAAAAATTTATATATTTTTTACAATTATTCTATCAATTCCTGGGGTCATATTGACCCCAAAGATCCTTAGTGTAAACAGGAAAATCAGTGCTTATAAGGGTTAAGATAGCTTTTATAAATTAATTTTAAGTCTTTTATTGTTTCTTTTTATGTAAATCTTTAAAATCTTTTGTCCTTTACTGTAGACATTGACGGTTGTGTGCTCAACCAAACCTTGTTTTGGTGAATATTCATCTTTTCTTGATGAATAAAAGTATCAATTTCATTATCATTTTACAATAACGTTCTATTAATTAATACTAGTTAATGCATTAACTAACTTTAACAATGAGCATTACATTTGTAAAGGGATTTTCACACTGCGCTTAACCCCGGGTTATCATCGTTCTAAACAGCGCTTTTAACCCCAGGTAAAGACACGTTTCACACCTGTAATTTGAAAGCGGTGTTAGCACCGCATTTTACCCGGGGTTATGAAACCCTGCTCCGGAGCAGGGTTAGCACCGCATTTGTGGTGTTAACCCCGCATTGCGGTTCTAAGTTTGTTCAGTGTGAAACTGAGTGGTGTTTGCTTGTTGCTGCTGGATGCTTGGCAACAGACAGCCAATCAGAAATGAGCAGCGAAACTCGCGTCGTGTAAACTGCTATCCCTGCCTGTACAGCTATGATCAGCTGTTCCTCAATCTTCGCTGATCTAAAGACAAAAGAGGCGACTTGTTTTTAATAACTGGCAAGACGCGGGAAAAGCCGTGTTAACAGATTGTCTGCTGTTCGTCCAATCAGTGACAGTGACACCGCAAATATGCAAATAAGAACGTTAACCCGGGGTTTAGGAATGTACAGTGTGAAACCTCTGTTAATGAATACCCAGGGTTAACAGTTAACCCCAGGTATAGAATGAGCAGTGTGAAACGTGATTACAGATAACCCAGGATTCCTTTATCCGGGGTTTAGGATGACCCAGGGTTAACCATTTCAAGTGTGAAAAGCCCTAAATAGTACTGCTAACAGATATTTTGTGTTTGGTGAGGTAATGTGGGTAAAGTACAGTAGCTGCGCTTCATGCAGTAATTTTAGTCTAATCATTACAAAAGCTGTTCACCCATTCCTAGAAATAATTAAATTAAATAATTAAAAGTTTGGTTGCAAAACATTTTTCTGATGAAGTTAATAAAGCTTTATCTCACACTCAACCTCCTCCTTTTCCCAGAGTTACATGGTGGAAATATTGCGAAAAATGGAAACATGGGGAAATTATTATAATGTAGGCTATATGCCATCTAACCTACATATGTAAGCAAATAAAAAAATAATCTAGCCACATAATCACGAATAGTTTAAAAGCAGAAGAAAACACTTGCTTTTGCCACAAAAGCTGTTCACTCTGTTGAGTCTCAGAAATAATTAAATGAATAAAAGTTCAGTTACATAATGTAATTCTGATGACTGTAATTAATGGTTTTTTTTTTATCTCACACAGATACAGGAACAAGTGATGCAGGTAAGTGATGCTCTGTTTCTGTTATGCTGTTCCTGATTTAAACATATGGGTCAGAAAATATATTTCAGTGAAACTTGACATGCTTAGATATTTCTTCATGCTGTCTATCTATCATTACAGACCCTCAAACAAATCTCTCCACTCCCACCACTTCATCAAACACACCTGCAGTCACCACTGAAGGTAAAGCTGACATCAAACGCACACTCCTGCATTATTACACTGTCACACACAATCTCTCACACTCTGACCTCCAGCTTTTGTATAAGTTTGTAGATTTAGCACCTAAAATGAACTTGCTTTTCCCTTCAGTCACAGACCCCTCACCCACACACACTCCTCCACAAGTCACAAAACCAAGTGAAACGGGTAGCCTACTGATTATCCTCTTTTGACATACTCTCACAGTCAGTGCTTTATAGCCAATCACAAGTAAGGATTTTCAAGATGATTTTCTAAAATCTAGTATTGAAATCTTACTTTGCAGTATTCATATAAATTAATATGGCTAATGCTAATGCATTACTGTTAAATATCAATGAATTAAAAATTAATTATAAATTATATTTAAAAACATTTTATTTGATCAAATCATCATCATCATGCAGGGAACACTTCTGATCTGAAAGAGACTTGGAATTACACACCAATCTCTCCCACACTCACCAGCTCACAACAACAAAACACCAGCACCACTGCAGGTAACAGCATATTTAGCATTATATTAAAAAATATATATTCATATCTGTTAAAAAATCTGATTAAATAATCATGATCATTTAGGGGAAATTACTGATTATAACCAGAAAAACACTTCAATTTTACTCCCACACACCACCTTGCAACAACAAAACATCACTGCAGGTAACAGCATATATTTTAACATTATATTCAATGTTTATATATATATCAGTGGCGTTCCGTCCATATAAGCTGTGAATGCTCTGCATACCCAGGCCATTTGAGAGAATAATTTCAAGGAATAACTGATATAAACATGATTATATGTTGATCCTTGCCGTTTGAAATGTAAAGCTTAAAGAGTTAGGAATAAGTATGTAAAAAGATTTATTTGCCAAACGGCAGTTATTTTCTGTAAATCTACATCAGTTACGCAGGGGCGGACTTAGTGAATTGGGGGCCCCAGGCAAATATAGGAATGGGGCCCTATACATTTGCACACATTTACCTAGATCAACCTTGAGGTTCCTTTTCTGTCATGATGCTAGCTGCTGCACAATGGTGCCCTATTTCAGTCCAATGTTTCTACGTTTTGCATGTACATGTTATAATGGGATTCTTTCATTTACATTTATTCATTTAGCAGACACTTTTATTCTTTCATGTTGTAGACCACGAAATAGCAATTGATTTACCATTGAGATACAAGTTTTAACAAAAAACTAAATAAATTATAAAATGATAAACCTCACAATTGAACCTTTAAACTGTTTTTTTATTTTAAGAAAAGGGATGCGTCAGAAGTATAAATTATTATATTATTTAAAACGGATTTATGTGGGTGGATTTTCGCATTGGACTGAACAAAAACTGCAGACTGGATTATTGAAAATGCACATTCATTCTATAGTCTGTACTTTATCAGGTAAAATTTTAATTTTAATTTTTATCTGTTCTAAATGTACCTTAAATTAATACTTTTCAAGTTTTTAATACTTTAATCAACATGGGCATGGACAAATATGGATGCTTTATGCAATATATTTTTATTATTAGTGAAACCATAGTTAACATACATAGAGCATGAAGAGACATGTTTCATATGTCATAGATGTTTTTCAAAGAATGTGTTCATGTCTATTAGACACATGAAAAAAAGAACATAGAAATACCAGGTTCCTATTACTTCTCTTTCTTTGCTCTGAGCAAATTACTGACACAAACCTGTTTACATTTTCGCAGGACAGGGCAGCTCTTCTTCTGAACATGCAAAATGTACATTTATTATTTATTATTACATTTGTTTCCCTCTCTGTGCCACATACTGTATTTTGATGCAGCTAAATTCTCAATTAAACTGTTTTCATTGGTATATTTTACTGTTTCTGTTGTCAGACAACAGAATGAATATGAAATAGTGACTGAAACGCGACCCATTAAGACATAACCAGCTCTCCCTTCCAAGATGTTAATCTGCACAAAAATCATGATTTATAATCGTGCCGTCGTCTGATCAAATCAAATAGGCTACTGAAGATAAAGACAATAGCTGTGCTGTGATTTCGGCTATACTTGCATGTAAAATTAGAGAAGCAACATATCTGTTTTAACTGAAAGCGCTGCTCCTTTCAGCTGCTCGCTGTACAGAGCAGACGCACACAGAGAGAGAGAGAGAGAGAGAGAGAGAGAGAGAGAGAGAGAGGTGTGTGCGCACGCTGGGAAAGAGAGACCTCGCGCTTGCGCGGCAGTCAGCGTCAGGTGCATAATATTTGAATTTGCTACAAGCAGGATACACAAGAAGCACGTTCAACTCCGACATGCAGACGGTTGTCGTGGTAATAAACACCGTAAACCGCAACCGTTCGCGTGTCCGCGCTTAATGTGCGTCTCGTATATGAAAAGCATTTTAGGGGGCCCTTGGCTTTTGGGGGCCCAAGGCAGTCGCCTACCTTTGCCTAATGGGTAAGTCCGCCCCTGCAGTTACGGTTGCTTCTGGGCGAGCGGATTCTCCGCGGCTTTCTCGTCTCCGCTCTGTGGCTATGACTCGTCAGGATTGAGGCGCGTTCTCATTGGTTTGCTGGTCTGCGGCTGATTTCATGCGCGAGGTAAACTGTCCGCGAAGCGCTCGCTCAAGCGGAAAAATGCGCTGTTGCTGTCAGATCTCGATTGCCGAGAATCACATTGTGTTTGATGCAAAACCATCTCGACTAGATCAAAAGAAAAAAACATGCTGTAATTGAATTTTTATGTTTTCTCAAGCAAAGCACATTTTTAAAAGTCCACTGAAAACACATCTTCTCAAATGTTTGGTCATAGACAACGTATGTTGATACGTTATTGTCAACATGCCTAAGCTGTAAACTAAAAAAAAAAAAAGTTTACATCTAAAAATGTGGGCTAGGCTATATAAAATATTAATAATAAAAAACATCAGGAGAAGAAAGAAACATGAATCCCCTGAACAGTAACATGTTCGCTTTGTTTTGCGTGCTTGTGTCGCTTACAGTTAAGGTCCTTCTCTGATTTTATTGTTGTCTGCCATGTTGCAATGTTACTTGGCAATATTTTAAAGATATTATTTTGGGGTATTTTGCATGGTTAGTGTCACCTTGGTTGGAGTTTTAACTCCTATTCACTGACAATAAAAAATAAAAATAAAATAAAATAAAAAACCTTTAGCAGATGCAGAGACATATAGACCGGGGGAATCCCCCATCTCCCTCTGAATATTACCTATAATAACGCAACTACGTGAAAACGTTGCTTTGGCGGTTCTTAGGAAACCAGCTATATTTTTCTAGCATTCCAATAACAATGGATAAATCTGAAATGATAGAAGAAGGTTTGGAGATGAATTTAATTTACAAATAAGGTAGGAAATGTGCATGCTTTTAAATCGACACCTTCTGGTGGTTCTTATTTGTCATCTTTGAGTGCGTCCCAAAAGCTGATCGAGGGAGGGCGGGGACGGGATTCATTTATCACTCAGCATACCCGGTTAAAAAAGTCACCGCTCGCCACTGATATGTATATATATATATATATATATGTGCATGCAACTGAATTTGTTGCCCTAGTACTATGTTGGGTCACTGTGTAATGCACGACTTACATTTACATTTATGCATTTAGCAGACGCTTTTATCCAAAGCAACTTACATTACATTCAAGTTGCAGTTTTACATTTGACCAGCTCTTGCTTTCCCTGGGAATCGAACCCATGATCTTGGCGTTGCTAGCACCATGCTCTACCATTTGAGCTACAGGAAAGCTGGGAATGGTAGGACTGCACTGTGAAAATAATAATAGTTATCAAGTACTAAAGATAAAATCCAGATTATCTTACCCCCGTGCACCACACAACAAGAAAACATCAATACTACTGTAGGTAAAAGTGTATTTAACATTATATTTCAGTTTTTTATATATTTGACTAATTTATCAGTTTTCAGTCTTGGAAAAAAAAGCGCATATTGTTCAGCTTATGCAGTTTATGCTAGTAATAATCCATTTTGTACTGACTGTCTTTGTACAATACAAACATCTGTTATCTATGCTGGGTCACCGTGTGATGTCAAACCTTCTCACACAGAACTATATGGACCCACTTTATATTAAGTGTCATTAACTGCAAACATTTCAATTAATCATGTGACACAATGGGCTTATTGTGTACATACAGTACGGTTTAATTTATATTTAAAAAATACCTGCACGTAATTACATTTTTAATTCATTTCTATAACTACCTGATCAGACCCATATCCCACCTCAACAGCATCAAAAGTGTTTTGCAATACAACATGGACACAATAACAAATTATTTTTTTAAACTTAAGTACATGGTAGTTAAAGATACCAAAAATAAAGTGGGACCAGATGAACATTTTATTTGATCAAATAACAATTATCTTTTAGGAAATGGTTCTGATTGTAAAAACCTGAATTGCACATCAATCTCTCTCTCTCACACACACACACACACACACACACACACACACACACACACACACACACACACCGCCTCGCAACAACAAAACACCATCACCACGGCAGGTAACGCTGTATTTAATTTTTTATTAATTTACCAATTTGTTCATGTTTCTTCAACCTCAAGTTATGTAAATACATATATAGCTTTTAAAATAGCTTTCCTACACTCATCTGCATCAGCACCAGCTAATGAAGCCCTCAGGATCTCATTTAAAATCTAAAAGTATTTCACTAATATCACACAACATTTACCTCCCATAAATGTTATTGTCGATGTCAAAGGTTATGCACCTTCATTATTTATTTTAGTGCAGATTTATTAATTGTGTAATTTAACATGGCTACTATCAATACAAAATTTAATATGTTAAACAACTTTTATTTCCTTTAGAAACAAGCCCCTCACCCTCACACACTCATTATTAATTATTATTCATTAATTGAACTTTGCAGTACATATTTAGTCTGGTCAGCCAGTTTTAACTCTTTTATTGTCAACTAACAACTCAACCAAGTGCAAGAAATGACACCACCTCACCTCCAAACACCACCATCATACCTCTCACCTCCACACAACCCAACTCAACCTTACACACATTCACCAGCACCACGGGTAACACCACCACGTTTGTGCTCTCTGATATAATTATTAATGTTTATTGAGAAAACAATTGCTTGATTTATGATGATTAAATTTTTAATATGTGCTTTTCTCAGGTACCACAGGAAGCCAATGTGAGTATTTGTTTATTGCGCCTGTTGTGTGAAGTCAACTTTGATTGTGTTGTTCAACACAGTTTGCTTCTTATGAATTTGTGAATGTTCATATGCACTTACACACAGGTCAGTACAGCCTTGTGAAGAGTGTGAACAAAACCAGCGCTCAGGTGGTGAATATCAAGGACTCTGAGGAACAAACTTACACAATCAGGATAAAGGATAAGCACAATGAGATCCGTGCTGAGAAAATATCTAACCGAACAACCTTTGAAATTCCATTTGAATGGTTAAAACCATGCACTGTGTACACTGTCAGTGTGGATGACTGTAAACTCAGTGAAAACAATGCCTTTACTTCCAGTGGTAAGTGTGAAAAAGAAGATTTTTGCATGAATTAAAACATGCTGAAATAGATTCAGATGGGTCATATTTTACAGTGACCTCACACTTAAAAATGTCCAGTTTTATTTACACTTAACAGATTGATATTTTGTTACATGATGCAATGAAAGTCATTTTTAAATGTAATTTTTATGTCTCCAAATACTCTTTGGGGACTTTGCATTATTTCATTTGACAGAATAGAGAGCAACAACAATTCATTTATATCAGGTTTTTGAACCGGATATATGTATTATGTTGCTGAATAAATATTGTGATGTAATATGTATTTACATTGGTCTCTTAATGTTTGTACAGAAACAGAAGAAACTGTTCCAAATACTGTTGTGACAAGCGTGACTGATAATGAAGTGTGTTTGAAAGGAGAATTCACTGGTATTCAATGGGATCTGACTGAATGTGTTAAAATAACGGAGGAAAACGCTTGTTCATCCACACACACCGTTGTACTGGACACATGTACCTACACGATGAATGTTGCTCTGCCCCCAGGTTGGTATTTAATAAACTAAACAGATGTATCATTATTCAGTTTAGTTTTCAATGTGATAAACATGCTCAATTTTTACTGCTGTTAAAACACAAATGTCTATAGAATAATGTTGAATATTTAAGCAATCACACTCACATTCATGCTGTTGAACTGACTGTTTTTCAGTTCATGAGTGTGAATTTGAATTGGTCACAACACAAAGGATTGCAAACTTACTGTATTAAATATAATGATATACAGTACACATTTCTATAGATTGCATTTCAAACACTGATTATTAATATTTGTTTAATATCTGTTTCTTTGCGTACAAGTACACAACATATTTCATGTATCATAACAAAATCAAAACAAACTTAAAGCAGTTTTACACAAACGTTATCATTTTAATTTTACTTGAATTTTAGTTCTACATTTTGTGTGATACCATAATTCAGATTCATTGTCATTTTTTCTGTTTGTTGCTGACGTGTTTGTGTGATGTTACTTGAAAAGTTTGATCTGTATTATTTTTAATGAACTGGATGTTTCTGTTTCAGTCAAGCCTGACATAAGCTTCAGAGAAACTATTCCCTCTAAGTTTGAATGGGTGAATAAACCAGCGCGATGTAATGATATGCTTATCATCAGTTGCACCAGTGACGAGAACAGTATGTAACGGAAATCTTTTGATGGCACTGTGAATTCATATTCACATATTTTTTTATTGTAATCAAACTATATTTTCATTGATGATTAAACAGGCTAGCAGATGATGAATGAGTTTTATCTTCTCTATTTATCAGAATACGGCACAATCTATAGTTTAAATACTTCAGTGTCATTATTACCAGACAAACGGTACACCTGCACTGGAGAATATTCTTATGAGAAACGACTCATCAAGAGTCATGAAAGAGTCATCAAAATAAATTGCGGTGAGTTCATTTCATAAACAGACGGCACTGGTTCAGAGTTCTTCTTTCTTTTTCTCCTGCGCTCCTGAGAATATTTACCAGTAATGTCATGATGACTAGCAAAAAAAAGAAAAGAAAGTTGTTTACATGTATCACTGTAAAAAAAAAAAGTTCACTCAACTTAAATTTTTTAGTTATCTTTTTGCTTTGACTCAGTTAAGTTTTATTCACTTAATATTCTAAGTACTTTCAACTTAAAAAGTTTAGTTAACATACTAAAATAGTTGACCCAACTACATATTTCAAGTAAACTGGACTTGAAAAGTTAAGTTGAAATAGGTCAACTTACATTAAGTAACCTGGACTTGCAAAGTTTAGTTGACATGCGTTAACTTATATTTTCAAGTTATCTGTACTACAATTGAAGTTCATTGAACTTAATGTGGCATATTTTCTAAACTTGCAATAGCACATCAACCAAATAAATAACACATTTTGTTCCATATAAATTACTTTATTGTCCCTTGCAAATGAACAAATGTTAAGGACAAACTCTTAAAACATGTTAAAAATCATAGAGATTCCAGAAATCTGTCTAAATGTCATTTCAGTTACCTAGTGTTTAAAACTATAAACATTGAAAGTGGATTACCATGAAAAAAAGGTCATGCCACTGATGCATGAAAACTAAAAACATGCAGAAACAACTTTTAACTGTAAAATACACAACAGCTAGCACATTTCTTATTAGAAATGCACAACACGATTCTAAATGTTTGTAAATGCAAAATTTACAGAAAATAAATTCTCAAATAAATAAAATGTAAAAAAAAAACCATCATAAAATGACATGGCAATTGCATAAAGCTTAAATTTTACTTTAAACAAATGCACAGAAAGTATTTTTTTCCCAGTATATTCTTTTTTTGACTCTCAAAGTGACGTAGCCACAGACTTAGGGATAGTTCACCCAAAAATGAAAATTCTGTCCTTAATTACTCACCCTCATGTCGTTCCAAACCCGTAAGACCTTCATGAATGCAAGTGAATGGTGGCAGACGGTGACAGAAGAGTTGTTGAATAAAGTCATTATTTTTGTTTTCTTTGTGCATAAAAATTCTCATAGCTTCATAAAATTACAATTGAACCACTGATGTCACATGGACCATTTTAACTATGTCCTTACAACGTTTATCTGGGCCTTGATCGTGGTTGTACACTTGCTGTCTATGCAGGGTCCGAAAGCTCTCGGATTTCATCAAAAATATCTTAATTTTTTATGGGTTTGGAACAACATGAGGACGAGTAATTAATGACAGAATTTTCATTTTTGGGTGAACTATCCCTTTAAGTGTGATGAATCACTAAGAATTTCAGCTAAAAATCTTGTACTGAAGAAAAAAAAAAAAAATCACCTACATCTTGCAAATTTTCATTTTTGAGAGAAATTTCTTTAACAGTTTTGACTTTGTTTGTAGTACTGTGAATGTACTGTGTATCGTGAGATAAGTACCTTGTATCATATCATATAATGACATTTACATTTAATCATTTAGTAGATGCTTTTATCCAAAATGACTTACAAATGAGGACAATAGAAGCAATCAAACCAACAAAAGTGCAACAATATGTAAGTCCCAGATAGTCAAATGCAGTACACAATGTGTTACAACCCCAGATTACCAAGATTTCTTCTTCTATTACCAGGACCACATCGCTGCAGATTGATGGTGCTCACTCTGGTCACCCACAACTGTAATCCCAACAGTCATGTCCTTGATAGTCTCGTGTAGCCAGACCTTCAGACTGACGGCTGAAGGTCTGGAATCTATGGCAGCTTTTATTGGCCAAGGCCCGCCCATGAGGCCGTTTGACCGACATGTCAAACAACCAATCACAGTTGGTTTCCTTCAGCGTCACGTTTCGGTGCGTGGAAATGTCACCACAACAACAGACCGGTGTATAAAACTCTCCGACGTATTTTAAAGATTATATACCGCGAACTTTAAATATTTCACATACTTTTGAAAATCCAGCGTGTAGTTGATCCTGATAAGCGCTCGTCATCACAGTTGTAAACACGACGGCTTTCTTCTTTCGTGAGGGGGCTTGACGTCACAGCATTTTTGTTTCTAGGCAGAACGTTAAAGAACGCAACACACACGTCTCCTGGAAATCCTGTATAATTCAACCAATCCGATGGCGACTTCGAAATTCCTGAAGTGTTTCCACTTTTGTGTTCCATGTGAATGAGACGTTCAGCCAGCGGTCCGTAGGCATGACGTCTTGAGGCTGAGACTATGTCCTTGATGAATTCCTCTTCAGAACCTGTGTGCTTTAATAAAAACAAAGGAAAGCATTAAAATGTGCCTTACAGTCTTAAAGCTTACAGACTCCAATATGTGCACTTATAAAGTAAATATATTTACTTACAACTTTGTCCAAGCTCTACAATGTGAAAGATTGTTGAATTATGCACTGATCTTCAGTCATTCCAGAATATCATAAACATGAAAAACACAGAAATATGTTAACAACACTGCAAAATAATAAACAAATAAAATCTTGTCAGAGAAAGTCAAATGTCATGACAAGTTTACGTTTTAATTACAAAGCCCTACTTTACAATCCATACAAGGCTTTTACATTACTTAACACATGAACAAAAAAGCTAATTTAAAACATTTGTGTCCATCCTTATTGCAGAGCTGTTTATACAAGCTATTATTATAAGCTATATGATATAAGCTATTATTACTGTTATTCAAAAGCCTACAGTTTTTAACGTTACACTACCAGTCAAAAGTTTTTGAACAGTAAGATTTTTAATGTTTTCTAAAGAATACTCTTCTGCTCACCATTTCAAAGCTGAATTTTCAGCATCATTACTCTAGTCTTCAGTGACACATTATCCTTCAGAAATCATTCTAATAATCTGATTTGCTACTCAAAAAAAATAAAAATAAAATAATAATAACTAGATAAAAAAGTTTGTCGAGACAAACTTTAAGTTGGCTTGAGAAAGCCGGACCAGAAAGTTTAAAAAAGTTTGAAAAGTTTAAAAAAGTTTAAGTTTTAAAAGCTTAAAGTTTGATAGATAGATAGATAGATAGATAGATAGAGTCAGATTATAGATAGATAGATAGAGTCAGATTATAGATAGATAGATAGATAATAATAATAAATATATATATATATTTTTATTATTAATGTTGAAAACAGCAGAGTAGAATTTTTCAGGTTTCTTTGATTAATAGAAAGTTCAGAAGAACAGCATCTTTCTGAAATAGAAATCTTTTGTAACATTTTAAATGTCTTTTTCATCAATGTTGATCAATTTAAAGCATCCTTGCTAAATAGAAGTAGCCTATTAATTTCTTTCCCTATATATATATACTGACTAAAAGCTTTTGAATGGTATAGTGTATAATGTTACAAAAGCTTTTTATTTCAGATAAATGCTGATCTTTGGATCTTTCTATTCATCAAAGAATCCTGAACAAAAATGTACTCAACTGTTTTAAATATTGATAATAATAATAAATGTTTCTTGAACAGCAAATCAGAATATTATAATGATTTCTGAAGAATCATGTAACTGGAGTAAAAAAAAAATCAGCTACAGGTGCTACATTTTATTCTTTCCTACATTAAAGCACTTGAATACGACAAGTTCATAATCACGACTTCATAAGTGGGAAATAGGAAATTTCTGATAGCACATGCAGGCAGCATAAATCCATACAGCTGTCCGTTGAGCTCCATCCCGCGCTCTGTTTGAACGGTCTCTAACGCAGCGCTGGGCTCAAATAATACATATCAAACTGTATTTTTATCGTTCTCCGGATAAGTTCAGCTCAGTCCCGCATGGGAGAATATTTATTGTAATATTTATGTGGAAAATACAGTGGAACTGCGTGTGTTTCGAGGATTCATAGTGCCGCGAAAATAACACTGGCATACATATAACTAGGAAATACTGCGCTTTAAACCACACTTGTACTCTTCTTAGACAACATACGTAATTGTACACATATTAAATCAATAAATACAAATATTTACTAACCAAATTTGTTGATTGAGAAAGTTTCCCAACTTTGTGGAGAAGCTCATCAAGATGGCTGACGAACGTCTTCTGTCTGCAGTGGTCTTCAGGAGATCTCGCGATAAGTGACATTGAGAACGTGACATCGTTATTGAATTGATTCAACACATTTTTTAAGTTGTGGGGGCAAATACTCTAGTTCAGTCAACTTACAAACTAGTTGAGACAGTGAAAACTTAAAATGTTAAGTTGAATGAACAAATTCAGAAGCTCAAGTTGTGTCAACTTAAAAAAATTAATTCAAACAACTAAAATGCGAGATCATTTTTTATAGTTAAATGTACAATACACAAGTATTTAGACACTTTAGGTGCATTTAAAGCTACAGTATATGAATGCATTTACATTCAATTATATAAAACAATATTAAATAATGTAAAGGTTTTCATCATTATATTATAACAACATCTTTGGTTTCATACTTTTAATTTGTCACAACAATTTATCAATTCTACTGTTTTATTAGTGAATTGTAACTCAATTATTTTCATCAGTAAACTTATTTTATCACTTTGATTTCACTTAAATTTCAAGGAATCAATTAAACTAAAAAATTATGATTTGAGTGTTTTTGTTATCCAATACACTGATAAGTGTGAGGGAGGAATCCAAATAAGACCACAGAATTTTTTATTTTTTTTGAGTCATGGAGAGCCTTGTGTACAATTGTCTATTGTGAAGATTTGTTTTGCATTGTTTCTGATTTCTATTTTTCTTTCTTACAGATTGGCAAAAGAATGGGCAATTTCCGCACAGATCCAGCACCTCATTGGAAGTCTGCTGGAAGTCACTCGAGGGAGATCAATGCTCAGGGATTGAATGGGACAGTTATTCAGCCAGCTGCAAACCCCGTGATATTGGTCATCGTAAGAGCTCACACTTTCCTGTTGTTTTACTAATACAGCATCATTGAAATTATCATCTGCACATTTTCTGTAAAAATACTCCAGGGTCTTTTATGATATTAGTAGAGGTAATAGATGTTTAATGTTTTATTCAGGTATGTTTTGTAGTTTCAGGGGGGAGCTGTCCAGAACACAATGGCACTAGTGCAGTCTGCATGATTACAGGATTATTGCCATATAAAACATATACATGCAGTATTATTGGAACAGTCAACCAAAAAGATTACGTAATTTACACCGGTTACACTGCAACACTTTCTGACAGTATGTGTTTTTTCCCCAAATCTCTTTGCCATTCTTCATTTTGTGATTATTTTCTGAAATTAAGATTTTATGCTTATCAGCTTTGGACCTTTTTACCTCGATGCATTTTCTATCTATAATGTGTATTGTTAATAATATAATCTTTACAATCAATAAACAGTTTACTGCTGAATGAATGGAATTTTTTATAAATGTTGTAATTAAATGCTAATTGTCTGTAAATGATATGTCATTGTGTGTCTAAAATATGTTTTGTTTATTTCTGTTTGATAGAGCCTATTTTCAATTCAGAAATTGAAGTACATTACCTTGCTCACAATTCTCTTGAAATAAAATGTGAAAACAAGGAACCAAAGATAGTCTGGAACGGAGAACATGGAACATTCTTAGCTGAAATCACATACAATGGAGAAACTCTCTCCAAAAACAAAACCAAATGTTCATTTAAATTTCCAGATCTTTACTACCTTACAACATATAAAATTAAGGTACCTAAATCCCACTTAATTTCTTTCAGCATTTGTCATTCATGCATGCCAAAGGGTTATGTGTTGGAATTGCTGTTTATGTAGGATTGCAATGTTTTCTTGTTTGTTTTACAGTAAATATTTATTCTGTTCAGATTACAGCCAGAAATAAAGAAGGACATTCAGATGTCATCACAGCTAAAGCTTCTACTAAATGTAAGAAAAACCTTTTCTCATTCCGGCCCAACTAGAGGAGATATTTACCATTTCAGTTCAGTTCTATCATTTTTATCTGTTCATCTTTCTCAAAGTGCTTTAAAGGTGCACTTTATATTAGTTTTTTCACTGGCCAATATATATATATATATATGTAAAATATCGGCACCCTTGGTAAATATGATCAAAGAAGGCTGTGAAAATGTATCTGCATTAATCCTTTTGATCTTTTATTTTAAAAATTCACAAAAATCTAACCTTTCATTGGATAATAAGAATTTAAAACGGGGAGAAATATCATTATGAAATAAATGTTTTTCTCTAATACACATTGGACACAATTAACGGCACCCTTTTATTCAATAATTTTTGAAACCTCCATTTGCCAAAATAGTATCGGAGTTTTCTCCTATAATGCCTGAAGAGTTTGGAGAACACCTGATAAGAGATCAGAGACCATTTTCTTCATACAGAATCTCTCCAGATCCTTCAGATTCACAGCTCCATGACGGTGCTTCTTCTCTTCAGTTCACCTCACTCATCTTCTACAGGGTTCAGGTCAAAGGACTGGAATGGCCATAGCAGAAGCTTGGTTTTGGAAGATTCAAACATGGCCCCATTATAAGATTTCTAACAGAGTCAGTCACTTGTTGATTTTTTATCTGTTGGTATTTCATAGACTCAGCTATTTTCTGCAATTCTCCAGCTGTGGTCGTTGAAGAGTCTTTAGCCATTCAAACTCTCCTCCTCACCGTGCATTAGGACGATACAGATACACGTCCTCTTTCAGGCAGTTTCGTAACATTTTCTGTTGATTGGAAATTCTTAATTATTGCCCTGATGGTGGAAATGGGAATTTTCACTGCTCTAGCTATTATTTTTTTTAAAGCCACTTCACCAATTTGTGAAGCTCAAATATCTTTTTCTGAACATCAGAAATACATTCTTTGTTTTTTCTCATTGTGATGGATGATTAAGGGAATTTGGGCTTTGTTTTCCCTCCTATTTATATTTCTGTGAAACAGGAAGCCATGGCTGGATAATTTCGTGTTCATAATCACCCTGGAGTGCTCAAGATTGTGAATATGAATGGGAATATACTTCAGAGATATTTTACTCATAAGAATTTCTAGGGGTGCCAATAATTGTCCAACGTGTATTTGAGAAAACCATTTATTTCATCATGAGATTTCCCACCATTTTAAATTGTTATTATCCAATGAAAGGTTATATTTTTGTGAATTTAAAAAATAAAAGATCAAAAGCATTAACAATGCAGATTAATTTTCACAGCCTTCTTTGATCATATTTTTGGCCATGACTGTATATATAACATTGTGTCAATATTGCACACCCCTAAAATAACATAGCAAAAAAGTTTTCCTAGATTTTTTGTAAATTATATTGTAGTATGTATTTGTAATTGTGAGCAAACTAGGGCTTAACAAAAGGTTATTCGGCCCACAGCCCTCAACCTAAAATGAGTTTGACACCCCTGACTTAAAGGGACTTTGCTATAATACACCAACCAACCAACCATGATCTGGCACAAGTTCAAATTTCATTGGACAATAATGTGGAGCGGTCATTTTCCATTCTTATTCATAAATCGGTTGAAAATCACATGGCACCGACGAGCTTATTTGTGGAGAGATCTGGATCTGTGGTTTGTCTCATTTTATAAATCATAATACATCGCTGAGAAAATGGATGCTAAATGACAACAAAAGCACGGCACAAAACCGTGCAATGCCAAAAGTCGAAATAATGGTAATCAGTATTCAATTCACTTATATTTATGTATGATACACTGTTACTATTTCATGAAACTCTCATAGTTAATGAAGCCTAAGTGCCACCTACAGGCCTATTATGTGAAGTGTAGGCTGGAGAAATGGTGACGTGAAAGGACTTTATTATATTACCATTTTTGATAATTATGCAGCATTATGTCTTATGCTCATCAAGCCTGCATTTATCTGATCATAAATACAGAAAATAACTGTAATATTGTGAAATATTATTACAATATAAAAGAATGTTTTTTTTTTCTATTTTAATATACTTTAAAATATAATTTATTCCTGTGATCAAAGCTGAATTTTCAGCATCATTCCTCCAGTCTTCAGTGCATGATCCTTCAGAAATCATTCTAATATGCTGATTTATTATCAATGTTGGAAATGTTGTGCTGCTTATTTTTATTTGTTTATTTATTTGGAACCTGCGATAGGTACTTTTTTGGGGTTCATTGATAAACAGGTAAAAAGAACAGCATTTATTCAACAATTTTCTAAAAATATCAATCTTTACTATCACTGTTTCTATCAATTTAACAAATCCTTGTTGAATAACAACGAATTTCTTTCAAAAAAACTAAATACTGACCTCAAGCTTTTGAATGGTAGTGTAACAGTAGTGTATATTGTTACAAAAGTTATATTTTAAATAAATGCTGTTCTTTTTAAACATTTTATTCATCAAAGAATCCTGAAAAAAGTATCACAGGTTTCCAACATTGATAATAAATCAGCATTGCATAAAATGCATTTTAAAGTATATAACAATTTTGATCAAATAAATGCAGTCTTGATTACCATAAGTGACTTCTTGCAAAAATATAAAATAGTAATGTATCCAATGTATGTATATATATATATATATATATATATATATATATATTACATTGCCCCTATTTTACATTTGAGCCCCTGCCCCTGAGGAACTCTCTGCACGTCCCTGATCTGTTCAATGTATCATCTCTCTTGAAGTGCTTTTCATGCATGGTGTCCACATTTGTGGACAGTTAATTTAACTCCATTTAGGGTTCATTTATTATGGTAATTGTCTCCAAACCACTTGAGGGCAGTGTCAGTAGATTGACAGCAATATTGTAACAGTGGCTACTATCTTGCATTCCAAATATTCATTGTTGATGACATCATTAATCCAAGATGGCTGACAGCAATAGGCATGTGCTAAATGCCCCAGGCATATCTGTGAAAAACTTTTATTCAAGGAGGTCAATTGAGGGAAAAAAAATATTAGTATGTACAGTAAAGTATGATAAATATGTTAGAGTTAAAATTTACTCTAAAATTTAGAGTAAAATGCAGTTTTTATTCACCAAAAACCAACTGTCCACGTTTGTGGACGTCATGCAACAGAGGAGTCAGATCGCATAAAGTCTGATTTCTGTAACTTGCTAGTATATCTATTCTATTTTTTCAAAGATGTTATGAATTGTCTTATATTGTAATAAAACAGACATTTAACAAATATATCAACATAAATAACTATTTAAAATTACATATTACAGCATTAAATTGTAACTTTACATATACATATGGAGACAAATTAGTATTTTGCCTTCCAAACAGGGACAGCATAGGTCAAGGAGTCAGTACAGAATAATAGAGGATATCCCAGAGGACAGTGGAAATGACAGCAGTGAATGTTTTCCATGATTTGCCCATATTGCTAATAGGTTTCCGCATATAACTACTGTTATTGTTCCTACAATATTTGTTTTATTGTTATTATATTGTAATATTACTGAGCTGATGTAAATAGCATAGCATGCCATTAAAAAAACACAGTATTCCATATTGTCAGCTGTGGCTATATCTCCCATTTTACACCTTTGTTGCATGGTGTCCACATACATGGACAGTTAAATAATTTTTTTAATGAAACTGAATTTTGTAAAAATGAAAATGGATTTCAATTTTAGCATCATATTAAAGTAATAAAAAAATCTAGATAATGTTTTCCATAATTCATGCATGAAAGGGTTAAAGGTGCACTTTGTATTAGATTTTACACTGGCCAATATATATACTGTATATATATTTATATGTATGTATGTATTCTGCAAGCAAAAGTGTTCACAAACATGGGGGATGCTAGGATAAAGATAAATTGAGTACTTGGCTGGTCATGGGATCTCAACATGATCTCAACAATTTTGGTAAATAAACAACTTTTATTTGGCTGCTGATATGGCATTCATTTCTTTGTGCAAAACCTTTTTAATTAAGAAAACAACTGAAGATTGTACCTTTAAATGTACCAACATACTGGAAGCAGTTTATTCAGCCTAGTTTCATGTGTTCCTTCCTCAGACAACAACAAGGCTGCTGTTGGATTCCTGGTTTTCCTGATTGTTGTGACATCAATTGCGCTGCTCTTTGTGCTCTTCAAAATGTACCTTCCCAAAAGAAAGCGGTTAGTGTCAGTAAATCCCAGCTGCCCTCTGAACTCTTTAGACACAATGTTTTCTGTGAACATCAAATATTCATCTATGTTTCTAATGCAATTTCTCACCACAGGGACGGAGAAGATGAAGATTGTGTTGCTCAGGACATATCCACTTCTTGTGATTATGAGAATGTTCCTATGCGCTTACACAGAATGGAGACAAACAACAGACCAGGGGGTGAATATAAATAGCTGTTTTATGGACAAATACTGTGTTAAAATTAAAACCAGTATACCATCAGAATAGATGACTGCATATCCAGAGGAAGCACAACTTTTACTTCTAGTTGTAAGTGTTTACCCCAGCAGAACATTTTTGCAAGAAATAGAGGTCATTAACACAGAACTCATGAATAAAATAAATAAATAAGAAAACACACACACACACACACAGAGAGAGAGAGATTGTCTCAGATTGGACATTCTTTATGGTGACCACAAAAAGTATTTTTATGTTTAAGTCACACTTAAAAATTTCCAGTTTGTTCACACAAAAAAAAAGAAAAGATTTTTTTACATTATTTAATGATAGTTGCCTTTAAATGTTATTAAATGCGTCCAAATACTCTTTGGGGACAGAAGAGAGAGCGCCTGTAAATTTTATTACCTTTTCTGTCAGCAATTAATGTTAATGTTTTGTTTAAATTATTTGTTTGCCACAAGCTTGCTTTACAGTATTATGTAAACAAATGATTCGGACCATAAATGCAATGCAATACAGCACTTAGGTTTAGATATCAGGACATCTTCGCTTGTCTGAAAAGTTGAACAAGACATGTTATGGACTGACACAAGTACAGAAATTAAGAGCCTATGAATGCAGACAAGACATTACAACCTTATTCCACATAACTGTTTACATCAGTTCTGCAGTAATACATAATGTATTACTTGCGTGTATTAGTTTACTAGTGAATATATTCAAAATTGAATAAAGGAATAGATTTACCATGCATCATTTACCATAATTATTTGCCATGCATAATGTCATATAGACCTGCATTATTTGTTTTCTTCCAATGTAACAAAAATAGAGATGTCAGAGAGTCTAATAATATAATTGGATTTGAAAAAACTTATTTGCCAAAGGGGAAAAGCCCTTTTCATGTTTTTTTTCCCCCATCTAAATGTTGCATGCCTGTAACTAGAAGTAATAACCATATCTTAATATCTGTTTAGATTTTGGTCCTTAAACTTTTCTTTGGTATTTTAATTTTTAAGGCTCTATATGGTTTGTTTCCAGAGATATGGGGATCTCAGTGTGGCTCCATGAGTAAACTGTTAAATTCTAACCAAATGTGGGTCACTTTGTATACAACTGATATTTTTTTCTTTTAAAGGGCAATGTCTGAAAACAAATGGTGTTAACTAGAATTATCTTGTTTCTTTCTATGAAAACAACTGCATAGAACATTCAACAATATTGTTTTATAAAGATAGTGTGTCTGTAACTCAACAAGTAATAAACATATCTCAAAATTCTGTTAGATGCTAGTTGTATGGTCACTTTGCATATAGCTGATACTTACATTGCATTTCAAGAGGAATGTTTGAAGAACAAATAAAAATGTGCCTTTATTTAAAATGACGTAAAAATGATGTCAATATTTTGATTTTTGAGAGTCCAAATATACATTGTTATAAAGAACATGTTATTAAGAAAACGTTGTGTAAACGACATGTTATTATGTCTCATCAAGAAACCAATGACAGATTCAAACAATGAAGTATTATACTGCTGCAGGGCCGTAATCAATGACCTGGCTGTAAAAACGTATTGGATAGTCGTGACCTCCCTATTCTTGCTCAGGAAGACTGACTTCCTCAATGCAGAAAGGGAAAGATCCAGAGGAAGTAACTAGCTATAGGTACATTTTTCACTTCTGACATGAGACCAACAAAGTTTAGCTAAAATTTTGTCCATTAAGCTTAGTTCTGTAACTTGATTATTTTATTTATTCTGATAAGACAGGATTTATTCCAAGTAGGGACTCCTTTTCAAATCTTACATGTCTTTTTAAGATAATATACTCTGACAACACAAATACAGAAGATTGGTATTGTTTTTCTTGATGCAGAGGCTTTTGACCATTTAGAGTGGCCTAAGTAAAATATCACTAGGCTATGTGCCGACAATATCCTGTTATACAGTATATATTACCTAAGCTCAGTCTACTATTCCAGTCATCATAGAAACTATCTCTCACTTTGGTAAAAGCCATTTGAGCCATTTGTAAAATAGAAGTACTGTAATTGCAGTGCCCCGGCAAACCACTACAGCGGTAGTGTGGCTATAGAGTTAGAACCAACATGCGCCAAATCAGTCACTGTAGAAATACCTTACCTTGCGGAAGAAATAGCTCAACACTAGAGTCAATGCAAATGCAATGAAATAAAACATCATCAAGATTTAAAGAAGAGTGGCTTGATTAAGTGTTGGAAATAATGGATCATGGGCACAAAATGGTAACAAAACTCTGAGACATTTACAATTACACATATACCACAGATATAGTAGTGTGCAAACTCAAAATACCTCAGTTTCACTTCACTTTATACAACAGTTCTTTCTGGTCCTTGAATATTCTATAAACTCCAACCGTTTTACCCTTTGTATCACTCCACTTGCAGTATTTCTCACAGTGAGTGTCATGGCGGACGCCAAAATCCACTATAATTTTGTATTTAATTCTGTTTTTGTGTCACTGAATGTAGTTTTAAGAGTTTTGTAGGTGAGAATGTAGTTGTTTAGACTTCAAATATGTGGTTTGTTAATAAAGATAACGTCTATTTGAAAATTTACTTCAACGTTTTCGGAGATGTGAGCTGCAACTTTTATGATGGCTGTTGTTGTTGTTTATTGAATATTATTATTCAATAATAGTATTTAGTATTGAGAAACGGTGTGTGTGTGATGGTGATTTTAGTTACATTATTCCACCATTAAATGGCGACAAGAGAAAGCCTTAATGAATGAGTCAGCAGTAAAGACTTTTATATTGAAAGAGACTGAAACAGGGCTGTTAACAAGAAAGTTATTTTTATTTTCAACAACACCTTGTAAGACGCAGCCAACGAATGCACCGAGCAGTGCTGTCATCGGAACTCACCCTTAACAGATGAAAGGATAGTACGACAAAGATATTCTCAGCGAACATTCAAACTAACATTTTATGATGAATATGAGATTATTAAGCTGAGGAATGAATGCTGTATCCGATGTAGGTAATCACACTCGCTCAGTCTATCTCTCATAATACCCTACTCTTTTAATGAAGCAACTCAACATTCCTTCATTACTAGTTCTAAACTGATGCTTTCAAATTAGTAATGGTAAACAAATTAGTGTATATACTGTATATATATATATATGCCCAAAGAGAAAGGTTTAAAACTGGTGGGCAATCTGTAAATAAAGACCAATTGGATAAATTTCTGACAGGTGTAATTGCGAGCCAACATCCCCTTGGGAACCATAACAGATGATGACCATGACCATTTCTTGGAGGAAGACTCAAGCTACTTCAGGACTAAAGTGAGTCTTAAATTAAACCTACCATTATGTTGTACCCTAATGTTGTGTTTCAAAGAAGAAGACAAAGAAGTCCTGAAGTAGCTGTAGTCTTCCTCCAGGAAATCAGCTCATTAAACTCTTGACTAGACTAGGTCTAGGACTATTTAAAACCATGACAAATTAAGCAGAATTCTGTTAATCTGGTTTTAAAGGTCATTTTAGTCCAGGATTTGACTTAAGATCTGTCCGGGAATGGCCCACAAAAAGGCATAAATCATTTTTATGAGATTAAAGTTTTAAATATAGGCCTGGTTTCAAAGACAGGGCTTAGACTAAACCAGGATTATGTCATAGTTCAATTAGGAAATGTAAATCATTTTTATAAATGTGTCTTAGAAAAAAAAAACATTACTGGTGTGCATCTTGAGACAAAACAAAGGTACTGATATTTTTAGGATCGGTCAGTGCATGTTTTTTCAGTTGAAAAAGCTCAGACTTACATTTTAGTCTGGGACTAGATTTAAACCTTGTCTGTGAAACCAGGGGATTAAGTTTTAGGCTACAGTATATATGAAACTTAAACCGCCAGTAGGTGGCAGAAAGTCTTAATAAGTGAATCAAACAATCATTCATTTAGCTGAGATCATTCATTTAGCATTGTGTGGATCAGTTTTAAGGGGAAGAGGGAGAAGTCACCTCTGATTGACATGACTGTGTTTAAAGTCATCAAACGTGCCAGATAACATTTCACTTAACTTGTAAATGATACATCTAGATTAACCCTTCAAAACTGTATGACTTTCATGCATAAAACAAGGGAAGCTTTGCAGAATAATGAGCCATTTAAATTCTGAATCACTGTGAAATTTTTGTATAAAAAATTATAGCATCTACTGGACAGTTCCCATAATTACCCTACCCATGGTATCATTGTCATGTATTTGTAAAAGCTGTATTATTTCCTTGCAAAAACATCAACTTCTTCAAGAATTAATTGGATTCAATACTGAAAACACTCCTGTTGCTCACGCTCTCAAATGTTCCTTGGCCAATTTTAGAGTGGAGAAGCTCCATTTACAAGAAGCTGTACTGAAAGTGCAACAATGATTTTGCAAAGTTTAATACATGCAACATCTAATATATAAACAACAGCTGAAATGAAATATTTATGTCACCTGTATCTTTTTTTTTTGGTACCTCTGATGAAGATGTGAAACTCGCTCTGAAGCACGTGATCTCAGCAGAAGTCTCGCTTTGAGTAATTTCCTCTTGACATAAAATTTTGGCACAATTACTTTTTTATCACAGCCACCACAGGACAAACAGCACATTGCACCCAAAACCGTTTGGTGTGATACAATTCCAAATCAAAGTCCAAGCAGGAGGAGGCTACTAAAAGGGCCTGGAGGTCTCCTACTCTCTTGACCAATGATAGGTCCTAGGAGGGATCTCATGACCGCCAGACAGACCTCAGCTGTCTAGCACCTCACAAGAACCGAGACACCAAGGGGAGTATCCCAACCAAATCTCCATCCAAAGGAATATGGGCAGCAGAAATAGCGGCAAATATACGTTCAAGGTAGTCGAAGCCAACCCTACTGAGAGCTATTCTTGAAGGAACTCCAACACTTGACCAACCAGGCAGATAACTGGGTTCACCTGTCAAGTCAAGTCACCTTTATTTATATAGCGCTTTTAACAATACAAATTGTGACAAAGCAACTGCACAATATCAAAATGGGAAAATAGTGTCAATAATGTAAAATGACAAGATTAAACACTCAACACCTGTCTACACCATGTCATGAAAAGTTGCTATTTCAGGGCATACAACATCCTGACAGAAGGAGCTCTAGCACTGAGGATTGTCTTCGTATCTTTGTCCAAATACTATGTACTGGTATTCCTCAGGGGCCAGACCTAAAGTTTCCAGATCTCTGGACAGGGATGAAATATCGTCCCCTGCACTCGACAGAGAAGATCTCTCCAGACTGGGATTTTCCAGGAGATGGTAACCAAGAGAGACATTAGGTCCGGAAACCAAACCTGGGCCAGCCAGAATGGAGCCACAAAGAGAAGGTGAACTCAGTGCTGGCAATCCCTTGTTAAAACTGCTGGGAGAAGAGCTATCGAAGGAGAGGCTTACAGGTAGCCACAGCCCGTCATGGTGGTTGATATATGAAACTACCAAAGTGTTGTCTATCCTGAGGCATGTGGTAGTCCCTTAGCTGTGGAAGGATATGTTTAAGGGCTAGAAACACTGCCTTCATCTTAAATCAGTTTATGTACCATTAAAGATGAGGGCTCTTCTAATGCCAGACCTCTGTGGAGGAACACTGGCTTTTTCCAAAGGCATAGAGCATGTAGCTCTCGGCACATGAGTCTTATCATCTGGGAGACATGATTCAGAGGACGAAAACCTCTTCTCTTGAGCCAGAAATGAAAAGGTCTCATATTGAGCAGGCCCATGCTTGATGCCAGCATGAGACCTAAAAGCCTCTGAAATTTCAAAACAGAAAGCTCCTGGCCTGGCTTGAAGTCTTTTACAGGTTTCAGAATTGAAATCACATGTGCAGGAGACAAAAGTGCCTGTATAATGGCCGAGTCCTGCATTACCCCTGAAAACGTGATTGGGAGAAAGTATGAGCCAAATCGACTATGTAATTCAGTACACAGATGCCCTGGAGTCACAGAGGAGCCAGAGCAGCATCCATGCACTTGGTGAATGTATGTGGGGACAAGGCTAGGCTGAAAGGAAGAACTCGATATTGGTAAGCTTCTCCCCCGAAAGCAAACCTGAGAAACTTTCTTTGTTCTGGCAGAATGCCAATGTGAAAGTAGGCCTCCTTTTAAGCACAAAACACACTGCACGATTTTCGGCCGTCCCAGATGAAAGATTGGCATCGTGAAACAATCGTGGCAATTTCTGTGATCATGGCTCGTAATTGGTGGTCCTACGTCACACAGTGAGACAGGTTCAAAAACGGCCGTTGTCATGGTCTTGCGACCAAAGATAGCCTACGATAGTTCTGACTGTGTCAGCATGATCATCGCACAGTGTGTTTACTGCTACAACCCACGTTTACTGACCAGCCAATACAAATGCGTCATGAAATCAACACGACATGGCGCTAAAACTTAAAAGTGCTTACCTCAAGCTCTTATTCCTTCCTCTTTTTTCAGCACACATAAAAACTACAACTGCCAAAGTTTGATTCATCATGCTCTTTTTGTTTACCACTAGCGCATGCTGATGGCGTTTTATTTTTCTATAGAAACATGAGTTATAGCCTACTAGTCACAAGGTGTCATCATTGTTCAGTCTACATGCATGGCATACCCAAGTTTATTAGATTCATGTCGCACAGTGTGATCTGCAATGATCTTATAGGATTGGTAAAATCGTGCAGCGTGAAGAAGGCTTTAGATAGGTCTTCAAAAACCAATCCCTGAATTGAATTTGTGACACTGAGTCTGAGACTAAGCATTCTTGATTCTGTATATTCTGTATGGTATGGTTCAGGCCCCTCAGATTGTCCTTTTTTGAGTACAATAAGGTACCAGCTGTAAAAATCTGCCTCTCTCTAGGGGTACATGTCCTATACTTGAGAAATTTCCTGTCTCCTATCTGGTGCACTTTGATTACTACAATGCCTCAGAAGAGGGGTGGACGGGAGACTAACTAAATCCTGTAACCTTTTCTTATGGCCTTTAGGACCCACTGAGAGAGGCTGGACAGAATTTGCCACACTACCAAAGTCTGACAAAGGAATCATCACACAATCTGAAGCACCCACCTGCTTATCTACATACAGCTGCTCAGTATCAGATCAAGAAAGCATGAGTTCATTGTTCTGGTCTAAAGAATTTCTGATCAGAAATGTTTGCAAAATGTCAAAACCACCAAAAACCATCACTCAACCTGTTTTCAGACCCACCTGTGGTATTATTGTATGTTCCAAAATAAGTATGTAATCTACCATAAATTGGCAAAGTACATACTTTCAGTGTGCAGTGTAAGTATGGGACATTAAATATCAGTGGTGTTAAAACTATTCTATATAACCATTTCTCCCTTGTACTGTATGTCATTATCAGCAGATGATCTACAGCACACAAGCTTGATTGTTCTTGTTAATCTATTTGAAGAAAGCACAAAGATCCAAAGATCGCTGGTGTGTCAGCGGCTGATGAAATCTCTATTTTTAAACTACCAAGCACTTAAGTATGTAAAAATGAAGAGGCGTGGCTTAAACGTGCTGCAGCTGTAGTATGAGCGGGAGGGGCAGGTCTGAAAAACCACAAAATTAAGCAAACTATGCACTCTTCCTCTTTGCTCTGCTTCTCTATGGTGAAATATTTGGATGTACACTGTAGAAAGTGAAAATGTTCAGATAAATGTTCAGCTATTGGTTCCCACAGGACCCCTTTATGTTGTCAGATTGAATGACTGACTGATTGGTTTCATTTCATTTTATTTTATTTTATTTTATTTTATTTCATATGAGCATCATTTCTTACCTACCAAAGACATCTGGCAGTTCCTGACAATGCAGCTGGCATCATTATGAGGTCATGTGGAGAATGGAGGTCATGACAGGGCGTAAAACATGCTGGGACGCCCCCACAACATGAGCACCAAAAAGTCACAACAGCAATGCAGAAAGCGTCTGTCAAAGAATATAATATAACCTTCTACAGTATATAGTATAAATGAAATTTGTACATACCTCATGGAATAGTAAAGTGTCTATTGGATGGGCATGATTACTTTTCATCTACTTTTTTATGAATAGGCTACTATGAATTTGGACATACTAGTTCAAGTTCAACTTCATTTATTTATAAAGCACATTTAAAAACAGCAACAAGACTGACCAAAGGGCTGTACATTAAAATCAAACCATTAACACATAAAACAGAAATAAAAAAACATGAATTTAAAAACCAAAATTAATGA
The DNA here is from genome assembly GCA_023376895.1 of Aspiorhynchus laticeps. Lineage (NCBI taxonomy): Eukaryota > Metazoa > Chordata > Actinopteri > Cypriniformes > Cyprinidae > Aspiorhynchus > Aspiorhynchus laticeps. Next base: position 49,974,233 of record CM041793.1, on the reverse strand, counting down.
CAGATAAAACATTCTGAAGACAGAGTAATAATCAAGACCATAATACAATGTAATAAGAATGGGATATTAGTAGGCCAGATCGCACAAGTGTGTTTTTAAAAGTGACTTGAAAATGGATAGGGAAGGTGCCACTCTAATCTCAAGCAGCAGATTGTTCCATAACCGAGGCCCAACCACAGAAAAATCTCGATCCCCTCTACATTTAGGTCTAGACTGAGGAACTAAAAGGAGATTCTGATCACAGGATCTTAGACTTCTAGTGGGAGTATAAAAATGCAGCAGCTCTGAGAGATAACTAGGGGCTTGTTTATGTAAAGATTTATACACCAGTAAGAGAACTTTAAAATTGATTCTAAATTGAATAGGCAGCAAATGGAGGGCCCTCAGTATAGGGGTGATGTGGTCACATTTGCGACTATTTTGAAGAAATCTAGCAGCAGCGTTTTGGACCAATTGTAGGCGAGTAATTTGTGACTTTGAAATACCGCAATATAGTGAGTTGCCGTAATCTAAGCGTGAAGTAATTAAAGCGTGGACAGCCATCTCCAACGTCGTAACATTTAAAAAGTGTTTGATTTTAGACAGCAAGCAGAGTTGGTAAAAACTGGAACCAATTACAGAAGAGATATGTTTATCCAATTTTAATGACTCATCAAAATGGACACCTAAATTTCGCACACGAGAAGATCTGAAGGCCGATAAGCTGCCCAGCTCTAGGCTGGTAGCCTGAGAATGATCAGTAGGACTGGAAAAAGGACTGGAAGATCTGTTTTATCTTCATTTAACGTTAAGATTTTTTGAGCTAGCCAGATTTGGACCTCGTCTAAGCACCTTAGTAAAGTACCAAGTGCTGAAGGATCATTTCTCTTTATAGGTAAATAAATAGAAAAAAAATCTATTTTTCTAAATAAAATAGAATGGAACCCAGTCGAAGCATGTCTCAGCCTCAGACGTCACGCCCACGGACCGTTGGCTAAACGTCTGATGCATATGGCACACTTATCTGGAAACACTTCAGGAGTGTCGAAGTCATCGTCGGATTGGTTGAATTATACAGGATTTCCGGGAGACTTGTGTCGCGTTCTTTTTTTTGTTATCAACAATTTTTAATTTACGGATCCAATATGTTTTTCTACACATGTGTGGTGTAAACTAGTTCTGTATTATTGTCTTCTTCACAGCTGTAAAACCAGCAAACAACATTCTCTTTTGCATCGAACTAATACAGAGACCAGAATCATCATTAAGAAGACACAAACTTGGGTTAACAGACCAATCAATTCGCAGTAATGATGACAAAACCAGGTTTACATGTGTCCATAGACTGATGACAACAGGACATTCCCAAAACCTATGCAGAAAAGTGCCTGATGATGTAGTGTTACATATATGGCAGTTCAAATTTGACTGTAGTTTCATTTGTGTCGCGTTCTTTAACGTTCCGCCTGGAAACAAAGATGCGGTGGTGCCAAACCCTCTCACGAAAAAGAAAGCTGTCGTGTTTACAACTGTGACGATGAGCGCTTATCAGGGTCAACTAAATGCTGGATTTTCAAAAGTATGTGAAATATTGAAAGTTCGCGGCATACAATCTTTATAATACGTCTGAGAGTTTTATATACCGGTCTGTTATTGTGGTGACATTTCCACGCCCCGAAACGTGATGCTGAACGAAATGAACTGTGATTGGTTGTTTGACATGTCGGTCAAACGGGATCATGGGTGGGCCTTGGCCAATGAAAGCTGCCATCTATTCCAGACCTTCAGTCGTCAGTCTGAAGGTCTGGCTATGCAAGACTAGTCGAAGCATGTACAGGGGAAAAAGGGAGGGCGCCAATATCGAGCCTTGAGGGAGGCCACAGATGAGATGATCAACAGAGGAAGAGAAGTTACCTAGTTTGACTAAGAATTTTCTGCCAGATAAAAATGACTGAATCCACTTAAGGACCATACCTTTTAGGCCCACGTCTAACTCTAATCTAGATATCAAAATAGAGTGGTCCACAGTATCAAATGCTGCTGATAAATCTAGAAGAACCAGGACCACAGAATCACCAGAGTCGGTAGCTAAAAGGATATTGTTTAAACACTCCGAGAAGGGCCATTTCAGTACTATGAGCAGATTTAAAACCAGATTGAAAAATTTCAGTAATACAGTTAAGATTTAGAAAGAACTGCAGTTGGTCGAACACAATTTCTTCTAAAACATGGGACAGAAGTTATTCAGAATAGAAGGATTTAGTGAAGGCTCCTTGAGAAGTTTTCTTGTTTTTGGCCTTATATAATGGGCAGTAGGCATATTAGGTATAGCATCTACCTAAAATCTTATAATTAATGAATATATTAGTAATCGTCTTTGTTATCAAAATGTAATCAATTATTTTGATTTTCCTTCTTTGCTGACATTACCAATTTCTCTTAATTTTCAGCTTCTCTCCTCCAATGACCTCCATTTTGATATGTAACAGCCACTTTTCACAATCCAATCAAAAACCAGTAGATAGAATCATGTGCTGCCCTGCTTTCTTTCTTTCTTCCTTTTTTTTAATATCTTGTTTCACTCAGAAATCATCTGTGTCAAATGTGTTGAGGACATGTTTTCACAGTTTCTACAACTGATACAAACCCGTTTTCCTTACCACAATGGTTTGTGGGCAATATAAACCCCTAAAACAAGAATGAATATAAGTCCACAGCAAATATTTTGCTATCCAGGCACTTCTGCCTTTGTTAAAAAAAGTGCTTAATTGTATTCAATGTGCGCATGTTGTATACTTCAAATCTTAAAAGTACATACAGTATATTTTTTTAAATTGTTATAGCAGATAAAGTAATAGTAATGAAATAAAAGGTCACTTAAGAGCACTTAAAATTGTATACTTTCGTGACTTAAGTGCACTTTTAAAAAAGTGAACTTTGTAATAATGTCAAATTAAAACTTTTACTTTAAAGTACATTTTAAGTCATTGGGATATAATAATCTTTTGTCATCCTTTAAAGAAGTGCATTGTATGTTGATGTGTTGGCTTTTATTTTAACTGTAGAGTGTTATTCAGTATTACATCTGAAGTTAATATATTTTAAATGTACTAAATTGCAACTTAATCACACATGTGCAATTATAAATACAATAATTGTATATTATTTAATATATTAAATATTAATTGTTATAAATATTTTTAACTGTAATACATTTTTATTGAATTGCAATTAACATGCAGTTAAGTATCTGAAAGCATACTATTTTTATACTATGATTTGAGCTGCATTATCCTTAATCTTGCATTCCAAATAGCCAAGAATTGGGATGCAGCCATCCCTAGCACACGGCGTTATGCCCCTGAGATGTTTATGTAAGCAGGCGGTACACCATCATGTGGACCAGTGCCAGACAGCCACAAAACATGCTAAATATATTTGCTAAGTGCAACAAAGATATCTTTGAGGTCAGAGGACTGTTTTTTTTCCTGTAGCAGTGTCTCGAAAGGATCTGGAGTAGGTCGAAAGGTCGGAGAAAAACAGGGAATGTAACCAGCAGGATTAATCGGTACATGTGTAGCTATTTCATGTCCACACACAGGTAACAGCTTTCAGACCAGGTCAGACAGAATACACCCATCAAATCTGCATTTTGATCAATGGTACCTAGCTTAGCATAATTTGTGCTAGAATTGCAGAGTTCTTCTCATTTATTTATACACTGAATATTAAGATTATTTCTGTCAACAAGGTACTTAAACTAAAGGGTCTTGATAATAAAATCTAGTACGTAAAGTTGTACAGATGCTAAAATGTGTATTAGTGGTGCTTGCTAAGGCTAGCCTCACTATTACTGTTGCAACATGAGGTTAAAGATTTGAACTAAACATTGTTGTGTAACTCATCCCACATTGTTTGCATCACAGACATAAATAAGACCTCAAATCCTGCTGCTAGTTGAGTAGAAATGCTAATACTTAGCAATCAGATTAGCTGTTGAATAGCTAAAAACCACACAGCAACATGATTAACATTGTGCAGATGTTTCAATGAATTTAATCTAGAGTCCGAATTATGTGATTCAGTTGGCTAGAAAAACTTTTAATGGGTACTTTTTTGAGTGCCTGATTTAAAATCTCAAGAAATGTTGATATGAACACAATGTCCTCTAAATTGTCATATGTAATAGTATATAACCAAAGCTGTAGACTGTGAAATGAAACATTTCTCATTCTTTATTCATTTAGATTCTTTAGCTTACAATTTTGCATACTGTTTGTTGTACTAACTTATCATACTGCTAGCTGATTAGCCTGCTAGCTTAGCCTATATAGCCAAAAGCTTGTTAGCTAACTATGGTCGTTAGTTTCATTGACCTCTATCGGTAAGGACGAAACTTGCGACCATAGTTGCTTTTGGGAAACGCAGACCAGCCTGCAAACCAGCTATGACCAGGCTGGAAGACCTGTTTTTTTTTTCCAGGAGTGTCATCAGGCATTAAGTTTGGTTATATCTCCTTGTGGAACGAACTATACAGGAGAAACACTTATCACATTTTCTTCCAAATTGTAATTTGGATTATTGTTGAATACACAATCAGTCAAAAATCAAATGACAGTGTTGAGGTGCTTGAATATGTTGCTGTAATGTGCCACTTTTACATAGATTTTTGGCAACACCCCAGTCAGCAAACAAATTTGGCCCAGATTTGGCATGCATCTGGCACAGCTGGCATTCATCCGGCACTGGCATACAGCATGTGGGCCAAACATGGCCCGGGTTTGGCAGAGGTGGTACCAGGTTTAAGACGGCACACAAGACATGGGCCAGATGTCAAATGTAGTATTTGGCCCAGATGTCAAAAATAGATATGTGGGCCACATAAGTATGACCGATCTTGACCCACACGTAAAATCCATTTAAAATATTTTTGCGTAAACTGCCAATGTTTTCCCATACAGAAAGGTAATATATTCACATATATGTGAAACAATGTTAAATATATTTAAATATATTTTGAAAATACATAACATAAAGCTCATGTTGCGTGTTTAATTATGTGTTTACATACATGCAAAATTATATTCATGCCTCATATGATAATATATGATATTATATTGTATATTATAGAATAGTATATCCTGTTGTTTTATATATATATAATATATATATTCATCTGCCATTCATCCGGCACTGGCATACAGCATGTGGGCCAAACATGGCCCGGGTTTGGCAAAGGTGGTACCGGGTTTAAGACGGCACACAAGACATGGGCCAGATGTCAAATGTAGTATTTGGCCCAGATGTCAAATGTAGATATGTGGGCCACATAAGTATTGCCGATCTTGACCCACATGTAAAATCCATTTAAAATATTTTTGACTAAAATCACAATGTTTACCCATACAGAAAAGTAATATATTCACATATATGTGAAACACTGTTAAATATATTGAAATATATTTTTAAAATGCATAACATAAAGCTCATATTGTGTGTTTAGATGTGAAATTATATTCATGCCTCATATGATATTATATGATATAAGATATTATATCTTATTTTATAGAATAGTATATCCTGTTGTTTTATATATATTTATATACAACTGACCTCAAACAATGTTTTGCATTCACATTCTCATTCAATTTACAGTTTAATGTAGGCCTACTATCCACTTAAACAATACATGATGAAGTTTCAGGACATTTTATTTGACTTTTATGTACTATTTATGTTGTAACTTTGATGTGTTTTAGACCATGTTGGCCAATCAGAAGCCTGAAAAAGATTACAGTAGGCGGAGATAACAGCGCAGGCTCCGACGTCACAAGCCCAAAACTCCGGTTTCGCTGTCTACACGATAACCGGAGTTTTAGAAAATCTTCACCCTGGCAGGAGTTTTCATAAATGTTGGGTTTCAGTGACCTGGTGCAGAGTTTGCGTGAGGACGAACCGCCAAACCACATATAAAAAGCTGCGGTTTTGAAAATAACCGTTGGTGTGGACAGGGCCAATGGGCGCGCGCGTTGAGCATTCAAATCACATTTAAACTGGAGCGGAGGAGGTTACCATGGTAACGGCGTCAACTCACTCAGATGACAAGTAGCGAGAGTCTGTCTCTCTGCTGTTTTCACTGCTTTCAGGTAGGTTTAGTCCCTAAAGTTACACAAATGATACATACACCCGTTCCTGACACTTTCTTACATGTAATTGACACGTTTGTGTTGAATCTTTACTTTACAGGAATGGTTTAGTGTCTTCAAAAAGACCGTTAGCATCACAACCGTTATCTACAGAGGCTAACTATTAGAGGTAAGCTAACAGATTTGAGCTCTTATTATGAACGTTTGAGCACATTTTATGTGTAACGTTAGATGAGCGGTTTTGATAGTTTTTGTAAATGTTTTGCTGGCACTTTGTCAATAGATAAATGGTAGTCACTAAGCTAATTAATTTAACCTAAAAGTCTGCACTGTGGGGTCAATCGGTGACGTCACTTACATGGGCTAAAATGAAACCATTTCAAACACGTTTTTAACTTTCATTGAAAACAATTGTACTGTGATTTCAGGAGCATCAGGAAAAAAAACTAAAACAGGGGAGGTTTGTAATGGGAGCTGCCGACAGAGATACAGGACACACAGGTGATCTGAGAAATCTTATTAAATAACAGTTTTCACAATATATCATCATGCATCTGTAAAACCTAAAAATATGAATTGTAGTATCTTAAGATTTTCTTGTATGTTTTGTATATTATTATTATTATTATTTCTCTTTTCTGCATTTCGCCTCTGCTGTAGTTTGTTTATTTCTAATAATGCTGACATTGTATACTACATTTTGTTGGCTATGTGACATATTGTTCCTATATTCTTCCATGCTGATGGCCGTGCTGCAGAGCTGGAACGGATCTCCTGTTGAAGAACATCTCCAAAGCGCCATGAACCATCTGACTAGTAAGTAAAACCTCAAACATTCAAAAGTTTATCAAATATATATATAAAAAATCAAATAAATATAAAATATTTCCTGTATGTCCTACAAGGCCATCTTGTTTAACTCTGCACTGAGAACACTTCATACACAACAACCTACAGAGGGGTCCATCATAATTCGATAAAAGACAGATGATAATAAAAAAGTTATTTGAAATTAAAATGAATAACGGTAAGACAGAACCAGAGTACTGTGTGAACGCACCTCACTTCAAACTGTAATGGTGTTTATGTACAGTATATTATTTTCTAAACTTTAAATGTAGTGAAGTTTTTGTTCAAGTAGGCTTTGTTGTTTGTGGAAACCTCACGCGAGCCTGAAAAGTACTTAAAACTTAAAATCTTATTTGCACTCTTGAAGACTGTTCACCAAAGACTACATTTCAGTCTGGCAGAATTTTCTGCACACTTCACCACCAAGATCAAAATGAGCATTGTGAATGTAAGAGACTCACACTACATTGTTTGTTTGAATTGTATTTCAGGGCAGTTCGTGAAGATAAATATAACCTGGACAAAAGTCAGATCCAGATCCAGCCTCCACACCAGACTTCTCACTCACAAGGATTGCTGTCTACTAGATATTATGTGTACTCTTCAGACTTAGGTGCATGCAGATATTATTCAGGGACATGAGCACTTGAATATTGCAAAAATAGAGAAAGTACCTTATTTAAGAATTTTATGTTATTTGCGTAAACATTAAAAAATATATACTGTATATATATATATATATATGTGTATATATATATATATATATATATATATATATATATATATATATATATATACATATATATGTTTTTGTTTGTTTTCCAAAGCACCTAAAAGCCAATTCACACTGCCATACCCCAACAGGGTGAACACACTGACCAAGAAAAACAAATAAGCATGTTTTTATTTTTATTTTATAGTTTTTGTGGAAGTGTGAACTGACCATAATGTTGTATGTTAGGTGTGAGATTCATTCAACTTTGTTTGCTGATTAAACATTAAATATTTGTTCAGAATATTGTCATTGTTGTGACTATTCATCTGGGAGGGGTGTGTATCAAGTGGCTTGGTTATGGTTTTGTTGAGGATGACATGTGGAACCCATCTGGCCCAGCGTATAGGGCCAGCTATGGTCATACAGGTGGCTGAGATATGGATCTGTCTTGGCCCATATTTTGGCTGCCAGGTTTAGTTCACCTAATCAGATAAGGTGTGGCTCAATTCTGGGCTTTCTGGTTAAAGACTGGTGTTGATACGGTTTACTTAAGGTTGTGGTTTGGATTCCATCCCACATAGCAATTGTTCTCTGGCCCAGCTCCGGCCCACATATACCCCCTTTCCACCAGCAGGAACCAGGTGCTAGTTCACACAAAAATGATGTCAAAATGCACATCTTGGTAAGTATCCTAGCAGACATAGCCGGCTGAACGTACAGTATCAGTGCACTGGATCAGTGCATTCTCTTAAAGTGACAGCACTTTCTTAATATTAGTCAAACAGCAACAAAAAAGAAATCACTCACTACTCTTGATTGAATCACTTTTTTAACTTAAAAAAAGATTAATCTTTAATTTATACAGTCAAATATGCAATGCTGTTTTACATTTGATTACTTTATTCAATTTCTGTACCTAACAACTAATGCTAGACCTAGCCTACCTAAAAAAAAAAACTGAAATTCAATGTTTATTGTATTTGTATCTTTACTCTATTGTATTTATTTGTGCTGTTGCTTGTAGTTAGATAGATTATTCTTATTTTCTTTATTTTTATTTGACAGTATAGTTTTTCCCTAAACATACCGAACCGTACCGAAACCATGACTCTAAAACTGTGATACAAACCGAACCGTGAAAAAGTTGAACCGTTCCACCCCTAGTCTAAAGGTACTTTTTTTTTAAAGTATTCAATCTGCAGTACTGGAATTACTCATCGGCTATAGCAATTTGTACAAATGTGGGTGGAGTTTATGTGCCTGAATGTGCATTTGCTTGTGCAAAATTGCAAATGTGCATTTGAGTGAGAGAACACACTTCCGGAAGTGGTTGATTACCTTTTGAGCCAACTACCCACCACCTACTATTTTATTGTAATGTCTGTTTGAGGTTTTATGCCTTGTTTTACACTTTAATAGCATGTTATTATTATTATTATTATTATTAGCCAGTTTTGATGCATCTAATGTGATGAAACCATTTAAAAAACCTGAACCTCATCAAAGCAGATATATTTAGCCTGAGAACATTCTCACTAATACTTGGTATCATTGCCACAAGTTTCGCAGGAAGCTGATTTTATAAACTCTGGCATGCATCTTCTGAACAGTGATGTGACTGACAAAAACAAAAAGCTTAAAAAGAAACTTACAGTTTCTCTTAAAGTGCTAAAGAGAAGTAAAGAAAAGAGGAATTTACATAAGCATGTACTTTTGATTCACTATATTTTGATACACAGGGATTTATAAGAATTCCCATCTTGAGTAATCAGTCTCTTTGAATTCTCTTCATTGATAATCAATATTTAAAGTTCATTAATATCTTACTGTGTTATCTGTGTTCATACAGTCAGTAGATTGTCACTTTGAGTTTTCATCTTTGCACGCCTCTCTCTCTGTGCTACTTCCTCAAACAGGCGGGAAACCCAAAAAAGAGAGGAGAGAAAAAAGAACAAGCAAGGAAGTGGTCTCTTGCAGCACTGCCTACATGCAGAGTAGCTTGGAAAGTGAGAAATAGTCAAGAAGCGACACATTTCAAGTTTTGTAAGCCACGTGAAAGAAAATGTTTGAGTTTGACATCACCATTGAGTCATTCATGTAAATTGAGGATGAAAAATCAATATCATAATGATACCGTTTTGTGTGTACATGACCCATGTTTAAATCCCAAAAATGTCACTTCTCATGAGACATTCACATGTTAAAGATTAGTTTGATCACATTAAGTAAGCAAATCAGTGCATAGAAGATACCAATCATGCAAATGATATCCTAAAATACAAAAAAATGTAAATAGCTAATACATTAGCAGATACGTTTATACTATTATGGGATACAAAGCCAAACCCTTTGGCCATGGTTGTATTCACAATATGGCTTCTAGTAACATATCGATTTTATAACATTATTACAATGTACAAAACCCGATTCCAAAAGAGTTGGGACACTGTACAAATTGTGAATAAAAACAGAATGCAATGATGTGGAAGTTTCAAATTTCAATATTTTATTCAGAATACAACATAAATGACATATCAAATGTTTAAACTGAGAAAATGTATAATTTTAAGGGAAAAATAAGTTGATTTTAAATTTCATGGCATCAACACATCTCAAAAAAGTTGGGACAAGGCCATGTTTACCACTGTGTGGCATCCCCTCTTTTTATAACAGTCTGCAAACGTCTGGGGACTGAGGAGACAAGTTGCTCAAGTTTAGGAATAGGAATGTTGTCCCATTCTTGTCTAATACAGGCTTCTAGATGCTCAACTGTCTTAGGTCTTCTTTGTCGCATCTTCCTCTGTATGATGCGCCAAATGTTTTCTATAGGTGAAAGATCTGGACTGCAGGCTGGCCATTTCAGTACCCGGATCCTTCTACGCAGCCATGATGTTGTAATTGATGCAGTATGTGGTCTGGCATTGTCATGTTGGAAAATGCAAGGTCTTCCCTGAAAAAGACGACGTTTGGATGGGAGCATATGTTGTTCTAGAACTTGGATATACCTTTCAGCATTGATGGTGCCTTTCCAGATGTGTAAGCTGCCCATGCCACACGCACTCATGCAACCCCATACCATCAGAGATGCAGGCTTCTGAACTGAGCGCTGATAACAACTTGGGTTGTCCTTGTCCTCTTTAGTCCGGATGACATGGCGTCCCAGTTTTCCAAAAAGAACTTCAAATTTTGATTCGTCTGACCACAGAACAGTTTTCCATTTTGCCACAGTCCATTTTAAATGAGCCTTGGCCCAGAGAAAACGCCTGCGCTTCTGGATCATGTTTGGATATGGCTTCTTTTTTGACCTATAGAGTTTTAGCCGGCAACAGTGAATGGCACGGTGGATTGTGTTCACCGACAATGTTTTCTGGAAGTATTCCTGAGCCCATGTTGTGATTTCCATTACAGTAGCATTCCTGTATGTGATGCAGTGCCGTCTAAGGGCCCGAAGATCATGGGCATCCAGTATGGTTTTCCGGCCTTGACCCTTACGCACAGAGATTGTTCCAGATTCTCTGAATCTTTGGATGATATTATGCACTGTAGATGATGATAACTTCAAACTCTTTGCAATTTTTCTCTGAGAAACTCCTTTCTGATATTGCTCCACTATTTTTCGCCGCAGCATTGGGGGAATTGGTGATCCTCTTCCCATCTTGACTTCTGAGAGATACTGCCACTCTGAGAGGCTCTTTTTATACCCAATCATGTTGCCAATTGACCTAATAAGTTGCAAATTGGTCCTCCAGCTGTTCCCTATATGTACATTTAACTTTTCCGGCCTCTTATTGCTACCTGTCGCAACTTTTTTGGAATGTGTAGCTCTCATGAAATCCAAAATGAGCCAATATTTGGCATGACATTTCAAAATGTCTCACTTTCAACATTTGATATGTTATCTATATTCTATTGTGAATAAAATATAAGTTTATGAGATTTGTAAATTATTGCATTCCTTTTTTATTCACAATTTGTACAGTGTCCCAACTTTTTTGGAATCGGGTTTGTATAAAACCATTGAAGTCACAAAGTGACAACAAAATGTTAAGAAAATTCTTCTGTAAAATACATGTTAGTATTAGCGGTGTGTGGTGGACTTACGAAGCGAGGAGGTAAAGTCACATCACTGGCTTTGGGGTTTATTAATATTTATCTTTTCGGACCATAAGTCAAATCCCCACAGGCACAGAGGTGTAGTTTTCATTTAAAAGACTAGAGTGGTCACCACCTTGCCCACAGATCTTTTCATAGTTTATAATTAATTTGTTTATATTCACTCGACTCATTGAGACTGTTGTGGTATGTTGCCTCCTCACAATCTTGCCAAGCGTTAGAATATCATTGAAAACACAATGACAACATTTGTTTTTTAAACACTAATTGAGCTCATGTTTTGTAATATTTCTTGTTGTATTTTTGGCTCCTGTATTGATCATTTTCCTATCCAAATTTTTATGAGCCATCACCCCTCTAGAAGATGGGCTATTCTGGTACATTATGTACTGTGGCGGGCTGAAGAATCACACAACCGTGCTGAGGGAGGTAAATTCCCCGGAGGGTGAATTTATTTAACAAATAAAGGGTGCAAGTAACGTGAGTGCCGGTGGCGTGCAGTGACTTCTTCCTCTTTGGTGCTGGCGTCCTTTTCTCCCTCGGTGAGTCGTGCTCGCTGATTCCGGGCTGAGCGGCTAGCCAGAGCTGTCTGGGAAGGACAGAGAAACATACATTAGCGGCGCTACTTGCTGGAGGCATTGCTCACCCTACTCTGTCTTCCCGCGGCTTTTGTAGCACTCCCCAAAGCCGCTTCAGCTGGGTCCGATCAGCCTGCCATGATGAGGAGCAGGTGTTTCTCCTCCGTTGCCAGGGCGACGCTGATTGGTTCCCGGGACAGGTGTCACAGTACACATTATGTATGTGTGTGTGTGTGTATATATATATATATATATATATATATATATATATATATATATATATACAGTACATGCATACAGTGCCTTGAGAAAGTATTCAAAACCCCTTATTTTTTCACGTTTTGTTATGTAGAAGCCTTGTTAAACTGCTTTAAATTACTTTTTTCCACATCAATCTGCACTCCATACACCACATTGACAAAGCAAATAACAGGTTTTTAACATCTTTGCCACAAAGATAATAAAAAAAAATAAAAAATCTTAAATGACTGTGAGAAACAAGATTATCTGGTCTGATGAACCTTAATTCCAAGCATCATGTTTGAAGGAAAGCAGGCACTGCTCATCACATGCAGAGTACCATCCCAAAAGTAAAGTGTGCTGGTAGCAGCCTCATGCTCTGGGGCTGTTTTTCAGCGGCAGGGACTGAGGGACTCGTCAGAGTAGAAGAAAAGCTCAGTGCATCAAAATATTGAGATAGCCTTAATGAAAACCCAGTCCAGAGCATTCAGAGCCTCAGACGGGCAGAAGGTTCACCTTCCAAAAGGTCAATGTAATGACCCTAAGCACACAGCAAGAGTGGCTTATAGACGACTCTGTGAATGTTCTTGAGTGGCCCAACCACAGCCTGAGCTTGAACCCAATCAAATATTTCTGGAGAAACCTGAAAAGGTGTGTCTGCCCCCATCCAACCTGACAGAGCTTGGGAGGTGAACAGGTGAGGTGAAGAATGGCAGATAATTGCCAAATGATGATGATCAAAGCTTGTCACATCATACCCAAAAATATTTGAGTCTGTAAAGGCACCCGGATCCAGTCCTTATCCAGATCAGATGGTGGATCAGCAGCTAGAGATGACCTCTACAGCCCTGAACGTCAGCGGAGACCAGGACAACTAGATGAGCCCCAGAGACTGATTCCCAGTGAAGACCATCGGGACAAGACCACAGGAACCAGATGAATCCTTTGCACGATCTGACTCTGCTGCAGCCTAGATTCAAACTGCTGATTTTGTCTGACCAGAGGAGAATGACACTATTTTGACACACTATTTCCCCGTCTAAATACTGTAAAGCCACCCAGCTTTATATCAAGCTGATGTAAAGCTGCTTTGACACAATTTGCATTGTTAAAAGTGCTATACAAATAATAGTGACTAGACTTGACTTAAAGGTGCTTCAGCTAAGTAATGAGTTAAGGGTTTGAATACTTATGCAATGTACTTATTTCAGTTGTGACAGTTCTGTTTTTGCTTTGCCATTATGGTGTGTGGAGTGTAAATTGATGTGGAATAAAAGTAATTTAAAGCAGTTTAACATAAGGCTGCAACATAACAAAACATGAAAAAAGTTAAGGGGTTTGAATATCTTCGCAAGGCACTGTATATATATATGGATGATTTTAGTTTTAAATGTGCATCTTCTGAAGGTGCTGCTCTCACTATGGATGCAGGTCGTCGGGAAAAAAAAAGAAGCAAAAATGAGATCATTTTCTCTCATTTCCCATTTGAAGGACGACACAGTAGAAGGCGAGAGATGTGTGGCGTAGATGAAATGCAACTTCCTGTTAAGAAAGGGCCTTAACGCAAAGCTGAAGAGGAGAGTGTCTCTGACACTGCTCTGCTGTCTCTAGACCAAAAAAAAACAGCTTAAGGAATTTTTTGAAGGTGAAAACTCACCGGCAACAGAAGTGACTGATTAGACGCATGAGAACACGTAAGATTACATGAAAACAGAGCAAGAGAGACCAAAAAGCCAGTACGCTTTCTGATGGTTAACCCAGATCTGTGTCTGTTTCAAATAGGACATATGGTGTCTTAGAAGCGGCTTTTGAACTCTTGGATATGGCGAGATTTTTTGTGCTAGGACCCTTGGTTTTGGTCCTATGCTTGGTCTTATGTAAGTACAAAAATTTATTTTTACAGGTTTTTATGATTTTTTAAAAATATATATTTACAAGCAAATTTGCGATGGTATATGTATATATTATTTTTTTATTATTATTATATTTACTGCTGTGTTTTGTATTATGTGGCATTTTGTGAATTAATTGTTTGCATAGATGGTCATTGTTGTGGTGTAGATTAATTCATATTTTGGTCCAGTTTCTGTGTTGTGTGTTATTACATATCTCTCAATAGTAAATAGAGTTTATTGAAGCATATTTATCATCACTAGTCATAACACAAAACACTGACATAAAATTAATTAATAAATGAATGTTTCTTCGAATCTTGACAGGGATGTCGATGATAATTAAATCTTATTGGGTATATGCTGGGCAAACTTATTTTGGCGCCTGAGTCCTCAATTGATTTTAAGTTTTGTTTGTTAGAAATATTCTTATTTTACTGAGAATCGCCACCGTTGTTCACCGAGAAGAAGGGGACTTCTCTTTAGATGGCCAAAGTGAGAAGTTGTTGCTTTGTACAAGATCGGAGTAAAGACAGAGCTAGCGAAATGTTGCAAAAGAGCGCTTTGTAAAATGCCTAACATGATTTTTTTGAAAGGTTCTGTGGCGGGACACTTGCGAGAGGTGTGTTTGGTTCTAGTTTGTATTACCTGGTAAAGGAGCTGTCAAAGATCTGGCTGGTTTGGGCGTATCCCCTCAAACTCGCTCGAGGTTCTGCTAGATTTGACCGGTGCGAAGGCCAAGCTGTCAATCAATCATCCCTGTTTTCACATGACACATTCTGATGGATGCTGTTGAGGATCTCTTTGTTATTTAATAGCTTGCTATGTTCTGCTGTCTTAAAAGTAAAGGTTCTCAGGTTCTTCTTTTGAAGAACCATTTTTGATGTTCTTGAGTTGAGTCCTTTGGAGTATTGTTGGAAAAATGCATCAGGCTATTGCATCAGCAACTGAAATTTGTATTTTTTGCATGTTTAATAATATAATATAAAATATAATATAATATAATATATCTTTATTTAATATATTTCAATGTAATACAGTATATGTACATTTTAGAATTGTATAATGTTTTTTGATATTTTCAATTTTGATATTTAAATTTTCAATTTACTCATTTACATTTAAAATTATGTTTAGTATTTTTACTGCATAAAAACATGGAATTTAAATAGATAAATAAATAAATAATACAAGGAAATATAAAACAAATTGTTCAAGTGCTGCCTTCTGGTTGGTCCTCAATAGATACATTTATATGTACTGTAAATTAAAAGGGGGGTTTTCTCCAGGGGCGGTGCCTCATGCAGAAAAAAATAATAATAATGAATGAGAAAATAATCAACCCAGAAGATTAAGTGCAAAAATACAACGTGAAATGGTACAAATATACAAACACTGTGCCAGAGTTAGCTAGATAGCTAATTTGCATCTGTAGACACTGGGCAGGATGTTGTTACATAAATTTCCAGTGAACGAGAGAGAATAATAATATTATTAATAATATCATCACATGACAATATCAAAAGTTACAATTTCAAATCACAAAAAACAAAACAAAATCAGTGATCAGATACGTGATTTTTCTTAAGACATTTTGAGTGCACGTTCATTTGAATGTCTTTTGGGTGTCACATTGCATGATACTCTTGAACATGATGCCTCGCTGCACAGGCCTCTCACCACTTCCTTGTTCCATTTTGAGCCGGTTTCTGCATCTCGTAAATTTGCCGGCTAAAATGGTGCTTGTGAGAGTCGCTGAAGAAGTGCCGTGAGACGTGTTGCATTGAAATGTCTTTTCACTATATTTAAAAGTGTTGTGGCTTGAGACCGGATGAGAATCCTTGTGACTGCTCTGTACATGCAAATCACATAGAAAAGGAAGAAAGGCATCGAAAGATCTTAAGAGTCAGTGCTCATGGGAATATTTATGAAATCTACTTTTCAGGCTTATTTCAGTGTCTTTATTTGTCCGTATGTTTATTTAAAGGAAAGGCTCATCTGAAAATGAATATTCTGTGATCATTTACTCACTTTCATTTTGTTCCAAAACTGTACGACTTTCTTTCATTTTGTAGAGCGCAAAAGAAGCTATTTAGAAGAATGTTCATGCTGCACTTTTCCCTACAGTAAAAGTTAATGGTGACCAAAGGTTTTGAGCCTCAAAAATGACTAAATGTATCATAAAAGTAGTTCATATGGCCTCTGAAGTCATAAAATATCTTTGGGAGAGGAACAGGCCGACATTTAAGTCTTCAATCTTCATACAAATCTATCATATGACTTCAGAAGACTAGGAATATACTGCATGTGGATTTGATTGTGCTTTTTTGTCTTTTGTGGAGCTTGTCAGCTCATGGAAACCAGCAGCATAAACATACAACATCTCCTTTTGTGGTCTACAAATAAAAAAGTAATAACATGAGGGTGAGTTAACCCTCTGGGGTCTGAGGTGATTTTGGGGCCCTTGAGATGTTTTGACATGCCCTGATATTTGTGCTTATTTCAGCTACTTATAACATACTATTGACCAACATGTATTTTTTTTGTATTCAGCACAAACTGTGCTACAATATTATGTGACCAAGATGGATGTACATGTTTGCATTTTTTAGAAAAAAAATATTATGCGTGGTTAGTAAGTTTTGTAGGCTAGAATATTTACTTCACAATTATGTGAGAATCATTCTGCTTACTCGTTTACAGAAAACAATATATTGATTTAAATTTTGTAAGACATGTTTTGTGATCGAAAGCCTATATGCGAGGGAGTGGCAATGGCCTTGAATATTAAGTGATTCTCGATGACGCACATTTCTTTTTTTTTGGAGTTAACTGTTTTTTCAATTACTAATTATGTGAATGATGCTGTATGAAAATGTGTGTTTTAATTTTGAACATTGGTGGATGTTAGAAAGATATACATTTAAAAATATCAAAAATATGATTTAATATGACCAAATCAACCTGACTCAAATAGGTTACACCGACTAAAGTAATTTCAAGTGTGAAATCATGATCTCCTCAAGGTATCAACTGCACAATGTGTGTGAAACCACTGAGGCAACAATTAAATAATTGTTTTAGCATTTCCTTCTTAGTGTCTTGCATTAAAAGAACGTATAACTTGCCAGTTTCTAAAACTTTACACTTTATTACTTGGCAAAATGTGGTTTTATTACATTAGAATTGTTTTTACTATAAGCTGATTTTTGATTATTACCAGCATTTGTTGTACACACAATTAATATCAAGTCAAGTCTAGTCATTGGATTGATTGATGATTTCATGTCTGCATCTCAAGAATGAGCCATTTAAGTCACGAAGGCTGTAAGTACATGAACTCTGCGGTGTATATCTAGGCCTATGTCGCATTGCATTAACCCAGTGTGCATTATTTTCAGTTGTGGGCGACTGCTTTGGCTTCATTAGTTAGGAGACTGAAAAGAAGTGGCACAGTTTTAACAAACTAACAATTATTTAAAAAAAGAGAGAAGACTATAAAGCTGAATTAATTTAATTGCTGTATTTTATTTTTTTACTTATTTTTTTGACCTGTATGTTCCTTTAACTAGCTCTCACACTATCTGCAAATCTTTGTGTGTTTTTAAAGATGGTAGATACGTGTTGCAACCTTGGTGTTGAAGTACAAATAGTGATTTAAATAGAAATTTGAAGTCTGATATGTCAGGAAAGAACTAGTAAGTACTTACATGGTGTTTTCCTGTAGCTTCAAGGCCTTTAAATCGTTTTTAACGATTATTTTTGTTGTCTTTGGGATTTTGTGCTGCTTATTAATAGTTAGTAAGGTAGTTGTTTAGGTATTGGGTAGGATTATGGATGTAGAATATGGTCAGGCAGAATATGTGCTTTATAAACAGCCAACATGTTAATAATATCCATGCTAATAAGCAACTAGTTAATAGCGATAATTGGTCCCTTTACTAAAGTGTTACCAAAAATAACTTGTAATAATACTAATAATAGTAAATTTACTGCCTTAAAATTTTAAGTAATGGTGCCAAAGTCAAATCTCAAATCCAAACTCCATTTGGAATGAAGAAAATCAGGCGTAAACTCCAAAATTGATTAGAAATGACATAATATATTGTAACTAAAATGATTAAACCAAATAATGCTGAAAACATGTTCTGTTGGGGAAACCGTTTTTAAGATTTAAAGGAATTATTTGAACTTTTATAGACTAAACATGAGCTTTAATTATTGTTTATGTTATGTTACATTGCATTATTATTGACAATATGTAATATGCATTGTTTAATAGTCAATGTTTGTGAATATAGCACAGTTTGGAGGTTTAGATCAAACTTTAAAAGCAGGATAAATATCAGCTTGCAAGAGATTGATGTTTTATGTGAACCTCATTGCGATTAAGACTTTTAAAGAAGACTTTTTGAAGAATCTTTTGAAAGTGAATCTCTCGAAAACGACAAGAAAACTACATCAAACTGGACATTTAAAGTCACTTTTCTCATTCTGTCGTGTTCCATGTAATGGGCGGACCTGCTAAAACAGCTACGCTCAAGATGCATGCGCTTCAAGTTGTGAACCAAGTCGAGCAAAACCACATCCGGCAAAGAAAATAAGTGAAAAGTACTGCTACTCTGAGATAAAACTACAGTTATACTGCGTTAAAAGTTAAATAAAGCTATTAAGAGATTTTCAGAATAATAAAAATAAAAAATCTTAGCGTCAAAAATACCAAATCTTTCCACAAAATACTTTATCTTGACACTGCATTAGATTAGTAGTCTAACATTTTACAGTGTTTTAGTTGTAGTCAAAGCTCTCATGTAGAAGATTTAGAAGTTGCATAGATATAATTTGCATATCTATAGTCTGTAATCTATAATTATCTACCCCCACCCACAGGAGTACATTTGACCCCTCCCCCTTCCGCACACGTACAGTGAGTTATATGGATATATCTGCCAGAACCACATATAAGCAGCGTATACTGAGCCGAACAAAAGAAAAGAAAGCAAAGCGCCAGAGCCTTGAGAAGGGGGAAGGGTTTTGTCAAGCTACAGGAAGCTGTGGTTGAGAAACTGAATTAGTTTGTGTGCACGCTACGTTTCCATGGCAGCCAGGTCGCACCACATACAGACCACTGCTAGTAACTCCCTTCCCCTTTCTGACCAAAGCTGACAGTTTTTACAAGGAGCCTGTCTTGAGTTTCAAAGAAAAGAGATGCGGAATATAATGCAAAGGTGTTTTTAGTGTTCAATAGTTGATTTGTTTTTAAAATAAACAGAGCTTTTTAGTTGTCAGGGAACTCATTTATTTATTTTTTGTAAATAGTTTATATTACGCAAATTATAATTGGTAAATAATTGAAGATATGGCCATTGCTACACTGTATTTATGTTTTCTTTTTTTCTTTTAGTAAACAAAGTAGTAAATAAAACAAAGATTTTATAGGTTTTACAAGAAAATACTATTTCAGTGTTTCACACTGAGTCCAAAGTTCTCGTTTAAAAATTTTCGCACGCTAAAAAAAAAATACGACCTCACGTTGTGTCAGTCACGTTTACACACTGCCTCCGAAACTTTCGCCCGTCGTAAAAAAATGTTGGATTGGGTTAAATTTTCAGTGTTTTTCGCATCTGTAGCAAGCATTTTGAGAGGTGTTTGTGCGTGATGAATTTTTAGGATGACGAATACGAAAAAAGGCACACAAAAATTTTGGACTCAGTATGCAAGGACCTTAACTTACTTTACATGTCTTTAGAATTATTTGTGAAATTTGCTAGCAATTTCTGAGTGAAAATTGTTTCTACACAGTTGTTTTTCCTCAGACCATCCAGTTTTAGAGCAAAAATTTCTATAAGTTCTGAAAATTTTAAATATTCTGTAAATTCCCTATATCATCAAATCATCAATTATTTTCTGAAAAAAAATGTAATGTCAGTATATGTTTCAAATGCAGTGCTGTTGTAGTGAAAATTGAGATCGGGTTCTATATTTCTACCGTTTATCATGTAAAACATTGTCTTCATCAGAGGCGTTGAAAGTGTATGGCTTGCTAGAAGACAGACCAAAGTCTGTTGTATGAGTTTGTAGTTTTAGTGTGTTTATTGTTGAATCTTATACTGGACCACCAAAAATTAACTTGCTTTTCCCTTCAGTTACATGCCCCTCACCCTCACACACTGAAGAAGACACAAAAACAGAAGCAGGGAATAGTCTTGCAGCAGTTTGTGAAGGATGCGATAGTGATAAAAATGTATGAGATGATGAAAGGAGAAATCTTTTTAAAATCTAGTCAAAAACATGTTGCAAGTTCTTAGATTTAAATGTTTATGTTGATGCTTCCAGTCAGTTGTGTATCACTATTGGTTATGTCAGCCTGGTCTCATGTTCATACGTAGGTATTAATACGTAACATTTACAAGCACAAAACGTACATTTATGTACGTATTTATTGATGCTAAAACGTACAATTTAGACGTATTTCAATGTTTAAAATGTGCAAACCGATACGTATTTTTAGTTAAAAAAACTAAAATATTTACATATCTTTTATATCATTAAGATATTTATATCAATGCATTTTTATCATTTTATCAATAAGCAATTTAGACTTTTAGACCCCTTAACCTACCCCCAAACCTAAACCTACCCATTTTATAGCAAATATAAAATTATATAAAACGCAATTGACCACAACATAGAAAATAAACAGGAAAATAACAATTTTAGTAACAATAATAGCATTAAAAAAAATTTTATAGTCGCTAATCCGACTTGTACATCTAAACCTAAACATAGCTATTTCTGTACAGTGTAAGAAAAACATGACAGACAGATAAATGCAATTACAATCATTTATTTATTGTAAAAATTTCAAAAGTACGTTAATCCTAATGAAGATGCGTTGCAGCAGCAGTCCTCTCTGGCGGAATACAGTAGGTTTGTGTGTGGTGCAGAGCAGAATTTATGTTGTTAATCGCTGAAAATATTATCCATATTATTTTCGCTCTCAGTGAACTGGTGTCTGGTGAAGGCGCGCGCGTTCTGGCATCATTCAAACACACACCTCATCAGAAACACGGCATGTTGCAATCTGTGACGAATGCAGGCGAGAGCCAATGAACGTTCGATTATCCTGCCGTAAAACCTGTCGTTTATAAAGCGGCAACATATGAATTCGTAACGAGCGCGTCAATCAGCGCGGGCTTTGCTGTTTACAGTCGCTGGACTCGCTGCTCGGGATGGAAAGAAAGAGAAGGAGAAAGTAAACTTTGTACGTTTAGATGCTGAAAATACGTCAGTATTGTACGTTTTAGTGCTTGTAAAAACGTAAGTAAATGTATGTTTTATAGAACCACATTTTACGTAAAATACATACGAATTATCATGAGATCACATTGGTTATGTATGTATGTATGTGTGTGTGTGTGTCTGTCACAATTTTACTTTTATATAAGGCTGTATTTTTGGGACAGAAAATGTATATATAAGTGAAAACTTGATGCTTAGATATTGTTTCATGCTGTCAATCCATCATTACAGTCCCTCAGTCAAACTCCTCCACATCCACCAATTCATCAAACACACCTGCAAATACCACCACTGAAGGTAAAACTGACATCAAACTCACACTCCTTCATTATTATACTGTCACACACAATCTCTCACACTCTGACCTCCAGCTTCCCATCATGCTGTGCTATGAGCACATGTCACTGATCAAGTGGTTAGATATTTCTTTATTCATTTCTTTATTTTGTATGTTTTGTTTACTATTTATTTATTTATTTATTGAGAGAGCGGTAGAGCGAGGGACCCAAGCAAGAACTTTTTAGGCTACACCAGGCTTCACATTTAAGATCCTGTGATATAATTAAGAATATTAAGCATCAATTTTTGTTAATAAAAAAGAAACCCATCCTGTGATTTAAAAGTGTATGACTTGCTAGAAAGATCTGCTTTGGTCTTTTGTATGAGTTTGTAGTTTTAGTGTGCTTGTAGTTAAATCCTTACTGGACCACCTAAAATGAACTTGCTTTTCCCTTCAGTCACAGACCCCTCACCCTCACTCACTCCTCCACAAGTCACAAAACCAAGTGAAACAGGTAATAGTCGTCCTCTTTTGACATGCTGTCTTATAGCAGTCAGTGACAAGTAAGGATCTACAAGATGATGAAAAGAAGAAATCTTATTAAAATCTCTTTTAAAACATGTAGCAAGTTCGTAGATTTAGACTTTTGTTGAAAATGTATATATTATTTCCACAAAAAAGTAACTGAATATGTAAGGTGGCGACCATCAAGCTCATCATTTAAAAGTGTGATTTTATATATTTTAAAAATAATACATTTGTATTATTAACTATTGTAAAATATTTTAAAACATATTAAACAAACATATTTGGAAAATGTAATAATATATACAGTGTATATATATATATATATATATATATATATATACACACATGCAAATATCAACAATTTAAAGAATATTAAGCCATTTTTCAACTTATACTTCCCATATATTTTAATGTTGACATGAAAGTCATTGAATATCTTTTTATTGTTGGCAGTGAATTTGAAAGTGCATGACTTGGTAGAAGACGCTTCTTTGACCTTTTGTAAAAGCTTGTAGTTTGTAGCAGGGCTTGAAAACGAAAAAAAAATTCAAATGTTCACTCCGAGCAGAATCGATATTTTAAGAGAAAGGGAAGTGGTGTGTGGCCAAGTATGGTGACCCATACTCGGAATTTGTCCTCTGCATTTAACCCATCCAAGTGCACACTCACAGCAGTGAACCTGGAGCAGTGGGCAGCCATATTGCGGCGCCCGGGGAGCAGTTAGGGGATCGGTGCCTTGCTCAAGGGTCTCACCTCAGTCGTGGTATTGAAGGTGGAGAGAGCACTTGTTATTCACTCATCCCACCGACATTCCCTGCCGGACCTGGGAATCGAACCTGCAACCTTTGGGTTACAAGTCCAACTCTCTAACCATTAGGCCACGGCTGCCCCTTTAAGAAAAAAAACAACAACACAGAATCGTCCTTTTGCATGATACAAGGGGATAAAGCTTCTCCTTCACTCATTCCATTCTGCTGGTAATCATAGCCAACACAGCATCGTCTTTTATAGATTTTGGCCAAATGTAGCCTACTAAATAAAATAAAAAAATCTGCTAACGCTTTAACGACATTAAAGTATTTTTTCAAGATATTTAAAAATGTTTGCTGCATTGTTAAACGCTCTTATAAAATTGCGTTTTGAGAGTCGCATTTTATGATTATATTCAGAAATAATGTAGGCTAAAATGCCGGTAAAAGCAGAATGTTTACAAACATTATAAACACAGTTAAAGTTTCCTTCTCTCCACAACAAATCCTCTAAAGTTAAGGCGATTTAAAGCGTTTAGGCTATAAATGTAAAGCCAAAAACCAATTAATTTAAGGTGAAACTGATGCCTACCTCTCTCATAAGGCACGAATCCAAATGTTTTCATATTCCCGACATATCTGGATGCTAAAATATAATTATTTATGAAATAGGCTTTGTGCTTCACTCGCATCGATCATCATCCTTCGCATATCAGCATATTGGTCATGCTGAATGCAACAGATTGTACAATGGAGCAGTGCTACTTATTATATGGCAAATGTAAAAAAGGGGCTTAATGCATTTTATGCAATGTTGATTTATTAGCAATGTTGAAAACCTGTGATACTTTTTTCAGGATTCTTCGATGAATGAAAAGTTAAATAAGAACAGCATTTATTTAAAATATAACTTTTGTAACAATATACACTACAGTTCAAGAGTTTGAGGTCAGTATTTTTTTTTTTTAAGAAATTAGTTTTTATTCAGCAAGGATTTGTTAAATTGATAGAAACAGTGATAGTAAAGATTGATATTGTTAGAAAACATATCTATTTTGAATAAATGCTGTTCTTTTAAACTTTTTATTTATCAATGAACCCCAAAAATGATTGGTTGGTGTATTATTTATAACTAGCCTACATGACTAATGGGCATTGATGAATTATGTAATATTCTAAAATATGTAATATATGGATTTTTAAATAAATCGACACTAGCTTTGATTATTGATGAAAAATGTTAAAAATATTGTTTGGTTTATTTTTTCCTTCCGTCGACCCATAGGCACTCGCTGAAAGAACCATATATGGCTTGAGAGGCTATGGTTTCTGAACAGATGTGGAATATCAGTCAGTCAAGCAAAATGCACGCAACCCATAGCTACGCCTCAGATTGACAGATATGTAAAAATAAACAGGAATTTTGCGACTTTTGAGCGATTAGTTACTTTTTGTACAAATTGTCATGTTAATTAGAATTCAAATGCATTTTGTTTTATTGACCACAATATCATTGCTATTTGTCCGAGAGGGGCACTTTTGAATCATTTTGAAAATGGGCAGGGGCTCGAGCCCCCAAAGCCCCCCCTTCTGCACGTGCCTGCATCCCACAACAACACAGTTTAACCACACAGTCTGCATCAGAACCAGTAATGAAGCGCTTGGGTTACTTGTAGGTGAATAGATGTAGCGCGTCTTATAATAATCAGTCATATTCATTAGTTTTTGAAAACATTTGCATTATAGATCACATATCATATATCTGTTCTGAGAGCAGAAAAAAAACATTGCTAAATGCCAATAATAAAATTAATTTAGCCACATAATCATGTATAGTTAGGAGAGCAAAGTCTTTTAAAAAGCAGGAGAAAACTCCTCCTTTTGGCACAGAAGCAGCTCACTCTGTTGAGTCTCAGAAATAATTCAGTGATAAAAGGTTCAGTTGCACAATGTAATTCTGATGAAGGTGATTAATATGGTTTTTATCTCACACTTTCCACAGATGCAGGAAAAAGTGATGCAGGTAAGTGTTGCTCTGTTTCTGTTATGCTGTTCCTGATTTGAACATATGGGTCATAGAATATATATCAGTGAAAACATCTTCATGCTGTCAATCTATCATTACAGACCCTCAAACAACTCTCTCCACTCCCACCACTTCATCAAACACACCTGCAGTCACCACCAAAGGTAAAGCTGACATCAAACTCACTTTCCTGCATTATTATACTGTCAAACACAATCGCTCACACTCTGACCTCCAGCTTCCCATCATGCTGTGCTGCGAGCACGTTACTCAGAAAGAGGTGTTATTTGTTTGTTTGTTTGTTTGTTTGTTTGTTTGTTGAGACCCAAGCAAGCCCTTTAATGCTACACCAGGCTTCACATTTAAAAATCCTGCAATAATAGTTACTAATATAAAACATTTATTTTTGTTAATAAAAAAAATCCAGTTCCTGTGCTGCAATAATAATCATTTATATATTAATTTCCAAGACGTAATATGTAGCTTTGTAACATTTTGACCTTTTGTCTTAATTTTTTATTTTTTATTGCCATATGTTGAAGCAGAGTTTGAACATTTAAAATCAACATGAAACCAAAATAGACACTTTGTACTTTTTTAATACACAATCCTGGTCTTATTACACACAATTTGTCAGTGCACATTATTCTGTTGGGAAAGTACATGCCTTGATTATCTTTAATCGAATGTCATAACTTTTCGACTTTCGACTTTTTGGCTGATGTCATCTGCTGTAGGCATACAGGCAGCAAAATAATATTAATCAATAGCCAAGACATTATTTTAGGCTACTGTTGGAAGTAATACTGTACACACAATAATAAAATATAATTTCTCGGCTGTACAGGTTGGTTTTGTATATACTGTAGTTGGTCTTCCAGTAATCATATATCCCATACTATCTGGGCTACCTAAAATGAGCTTGCTTTTCTCTTTAGCATCAGGCCCCTCACCCACACACACGGCTCCAGAAACCCTTAAATCACATGAGAACGGTACTGATTATCCTCTTTTGACATATACTATCACAGTCAGTGCTTTATAGTCAATCACAAGTAAAGATTTTCAAGATGATTTTCTAAAATGTACTGTTAAAATCGAAATTTTACAGTATTCTTATAATTTAATATGGCTAATGCTAGTACATTATTTGCTGTTAAATATGAATTTATTAACATCAATTATAAATCATTTAGATTTTAAACATTCATTCATATTTATATTGAAGTAACTGATATCATATTTCATGTTTTTATTCATATCTCTTAAAAAAAGGTAACACTTTAGTATAGGGACCAATTCTCACTATTAACTAGTTGCTTATTAGCATGCCTATTATTAACATATTGGCTGTTTATTAGTGCTTATAATGCACACATTAATGCCTTATTCCGCACGATCATATTTTAGATTACCTAATGCACCCCAAACCTAAACCTAACAACTACCATAACTATTAATAAACAGCAAATTAGGAGTTTACTGAGGTAATTGTCATAGTTAATAGTTAGTTAATAGTGAGAATAAGTCCCTAAACTGAAGTGTGACCAAAAAGGGTTTAAAAGCTAAACATTTTGTTTGACAAAACACTCATTATCATATAGGGAGCACTTCTAATCAGAAAGAGACCGAGGCAAACACACCAATCTCACCCGCACGCACCACTATACAACAACAAAACACCAACATCACTGCAGGTAATAGTGTATTATACATTATATTTAATGTTTTTATTTCATATCTGTGATAAAAGTATAAGATAAACATTTGATTTGATCAAATACTCATCATATAGGGAGCACTTCTAATCAGAAAGAGACTCAGACAAACATAATCTCACCCGCACGCACCACTATACAACAACAAAACACCAACATCACTGCAGGTAACAGTGTATTTAAGATTATGTTTAATGTTTTTATTTCATGTCTGTGATAAAAGTGTACAATAAACATTTGATTTGATCAAATACTCATCATATAGGGAGCTCTTCTAATCAGAAAGAGACTCAGACAAACACAATCTCACCCGCACGCACCACTATACAACAACAAAACACCAACATCACTGCAGGTAACAGTGTATTTTACATTATATTTAAAGTGCCCCTATTATGGGTAATTAAAGGTTCATATTTTGGTTTTGGGAGTCCCCCACAACAGGTTGACATGCATGCAAGGTAAACACTTTCATTGTCTTATTATATGCATATGCATTATATGCAAAATAATTTTTTTTTACCTTACATGTCAACAACTCCCAAACGATTCACTCAACGATTCATTTTTCCAAACCCCTCCTTTGCGTGATGCTAATCTGCAGTGATTGGTCCGATTGGTATCATTTTCATTTCATCTCGCCTGTAATGCCTGATAAAGCAGTGTTTATGAGTGCGGTGCTGCTTTGTGTACAGTGTTACCGGGGAAACAGCTATTTTTACCGCTTCAGAAGCAGCACCTAGTGGCAAAGAATGAATTTGCATTTTCATTCAGACCAAAGTGAAAAGACCAACAAGTGGGCGGGCAATATGCTAATGTTTCATGTTGATGTCAACCCCTGCATCCCAATGTGCATACTATCCACCCTATCTGCCCTAAATAGTATTGAAAATGACTACTATCACATAGAATTTAGGATGGAGATTATTCACATTAGGACGCAGGCAGAATGAAACGGCATGGGATTCATTTTAAAAATGACTCGTTTCAATGATTCAGAGTCGACTCTTTTTTTTGAGAGACCAGGGGCCCTATCATACACCCGGCGCAATGCGGCGTGACGCAAGTGTTTCTTGCTAGTTTCAGCATGACGCAGTTACCATTTTCACATCCTGCACCATATTGTTTAAGTAGCAAATGCATTTGCGCCCATTAGTGCACCCATGGGCGTGCTGGTCTGAAAGCGAGATGTGTTCAGGCACATTGTTGGCGCGTTGCTATTTTGCGGCAGCTGAAATAGACCGCGCCATTGATCAACTGAAACCTGGTCTAAAGTCAATGGTGCAATATTTTTTTGTTATTTAAAGAACGGGTTAGTAATATGCGCATATAACGCGCATTCACTTTGCATATTACACACAGGGACACGCAGCAGCACACAAACATGCCAAATATTAAAAATTATAGGATTACAATGTAAAAGATTATTATTGTGTAGGCTACATAAATATAAAAATGTCATACATGTCATAATGGATAATCATTGCGTGATCAGAATTAGGCTACCTATTTGCTCGCGCATGAGCAGATCCGTTTGCTCTCTGGAGACGCGTTCAGTCTTTGCTCTTGCAAATTCCACCGTGTAAATAGCGAATCCGCCATGGCGCGAGCGCAACTCGCCCTTAAAGGGAATGGGAGATGAGACTCTGATTGGTTTATTGCACGTTACGCCCAAAAACACACCCATTACTCATTAAGAGAATAGGGACAACCCATTTAGACCAGTTTAAACAGTTTTTCCTTCGTTAAACTAGCAAAAGTGGATTCGGACACGCTTTAGACCATGCGCTTAGATCATTAAAATAGGGCCTAATAACTTTATACACGGTGCACTTTCAGATTTAAAAGTTTGCAGGATGTTTTCATTCACTGTGTTACACACTGCATGAAAGGTTATTTTCAAAAATCCCTAATAGGGGCACTTTAATGTGTGTTTTTTTTTTATATATAAATGTGAAAAAGTATAAGATAAACATTTGATTTGATCAAATACTCATCATATAGGGAGCACTTCTAATCAGAAAGAGACTCAGACAAACATATCAATCTCACCCGCACGCACCACTATACAACAACAAAACATCACTGCAGGTAACAGTGTATTATACATCATATTTAATGTTTTTATTTCATATCTGTGATAAAAGTATAAGATAAACATTTGATTTGATCAAATACTCATCATATAGGGAGCTCTTCTAATCAGAAAGAGACTCAGACAAACACAATCTCACCCGCACGCACCACTATACAACAACAAAACACCAACATCACTGCAGGTAACAGTGTATTATACATCATATTTAATGTTTTTATTTCATATCTGTGATAAAAGTATAAGATAAACATTTGATTTGATCAAATACTCATCATATAGGGAGCTCTTCTAATCAGAAAGAGACTCAGACAAACACACCAATCTCACCCGCACGCACCACTATACAACAACAAAACATCACTGCAGGTAACAGTGTATTTTACATCATATTTAATGTTTTTATTTCATATCTGTGATAAACGTATACAGCTGTACAATAAACATTTGATTTGATCAAATACTCATCATATAGGGAGCACTTCTAATCAGAAAGAGACTCAGACAAACACATCAATCTCACCCGCACGCACCACTATACAACAACAAAACATAAACATCACTGCAGGTAACAGTGTATTTTACATCATATTTAATGTTTTTATTTCATATCTGTGATAAAAGTATAAAATATACATTTGATTTGATCAAATACTCATCATATAGGGAGCTCTTCTAATCAGAAAGAGACTCAGACAAACACACCAATCTCACCCGCACGCACCACTATACAACAACAAAACATCACTGCAGGTAAGAGTGTATTATACATTATATTTAATGCTTTTTATCATTTATCAATTTATCAGTTTTTCTTCACTCTATAACATGGATATAAATGAACATATTGTTGAGCTTACGCAGTTTATAGTAATAATTTAGAGGTCGACCGATAGTGGACCACACTGGCCGATACCTATTAATGTATTAATCAACCGATAGTTTTTAAAATACAGAACGAAAAATAAAATAGTGCTCTGTTAAAAAACAAACAACAAGAAAACAGTATACTGAACCATATTTATTATACATTGACCATTAAAGTTAGTTCATAGTTCATTAACTAATGTTAAAGCAACTTCAAAATTTAAAAATGAATTAGTAAATGTTGAAATTAACACTCTAAATATCTACGCATAGCATTGAAATGACATACATATGGATATTATATGAATACCCGCTCACTTTAATTGCTTCTATTCTAGAACACTTGTGATTATCTAATCAAAATAACAAAATGTGTTAACTGCACACCGGGCAAAAGTGCAGCGCTGCGTCTAGGAGAACTCAAATAGATGCTTACAATCGTGATATTAAACATTTTGGTTGGTCTTGAGTGTTTTGGTCACATTGTTTTAACCGCTTGAGATGCTGCTAATGTTTGCATCCTCTCAGCCTTGATAGCAAACATACTACTGTTCTTTCTCTACTAAAGCAGCATCAAGTCAACAAATTAATTACTTAGTAATGATATGAAAACATGTACTGTAGTATACTATATAAACACCGTTTTGTTGTCGATGTTTTAAATTCGTAGCTGAGGTTTCCCGCTCTGTTCAGCGCGCAGAGTCACGTGTCAGAACAAACAGCACTAGGCATCAGTGACTCAATTAGAGGACGCTCTTCTACTGTTTAAGGATCTGACCTTCTCAGCCGCTCCAGCATGGATTTTTGCCGATAGTTCCAGAAGTCAACTATCAGTGACGATTGATCGGCAAAACCGATATATCGGTCGACCTCTAATAATAATACATTTTGTATTGCCTTTTTTTTAACAATACAAAAATATGGTACTATGTTGGGTCATAGTGTGACGTCCAACCTTCTCAAACAGGATTATACAAGGGCCCAAATTATATTAAGTGTAAATAACTACTATGTAGGCTACTTGCATTTAAATAAATCATTTGATACAATGCACTTATTGTATAATACAGTACGTTTTATTTTAATTTAATCTTTAATTATTTCCTGTAATTACTTTAAAAATACTGTGAAACCTGTTCCTAACCCGCCCTGTATCTCACCTCAACAGCAGTGTTTTGCAATACAACATGAACACAATAAGTGCATTGTACCAAACTTTTTTTTTTTTTTTTACTTAAGTACATGCTGGTAGTTAAAGACACCAAATATAAAGTGGGACCAGATGAACATTTTATTTGATCAAATAACACTTATCTTTTAGGAAGTGGTTCTGATTGTAAAAACCTGAATTGCACATCAATCTCACCCACACACACCGCCTCGCAACAACAAAACACCAGCACCACTGCAGGTAACGCTGTTTTTAACATTAAATTTCATGTTTTTTTATTATTTTACCAATATGGAATTTTCTTCTTATTAAACATCTGTTTTGAAAAAAATTGGAGAAAAAAAATCTGTGCTAAAATAATAATAATTTATTATTATTATTATTATTATTGTTGTTGTTGTTGTTGTTGTTATTATTATTTTTATTTTAGAAGAAGTGTTCAACATTCAATGAACAACACAGGTTACTTGTAGCTTGTAGCATTTTAATGTAATTTGTAACAAACTGAATTTTTATTTAATTTTTTAGTAACTCCAAAAATAGGTCTGGCCAAAATAAATGAGCATCGTTGATCACAGCAGCATTACTTCTGCCATTACTTTACAGTATTTGTTAAAATAGCTGTTACAATACTTAGTATGTTTCAGCAGTTTCTAAATGCATTGCTAAATGCCAAAAATGTAATGAATCTAGACACATAATCATGTATAGTTAGGAAAGCAAAGTCTTTTAAAAAACAGGAGAAAACACTTCCTTTTGGCACAGAAGCAGTTCAGTCTGTTGAGTCTCTGAAGTAATTCAATGATTAAAAATTCAGTTGCACAATGTAATTCTGATAATTAATTTGATTTTTATCTCACAATTTCCACAGATGCAGCAAACAGTAATTGTGTTGCTCTGTTTCTTTTATGCTGTTCCTGATTTAAACATATGGGTCAGCAAATATGTTTCAGTGAAAACATGACATGCTTAGATATTTCTTCATGCTGTCAATCTATCATTACAGACCCTCAAACAAATCTCTCCACTCCCACCACTTCACCAAACACACCTGCAGTCACCACTGAAGGTAAAGCTGACATCAAACGCACACTCCTGCATTATTACACTGTCACACACAATCTCTCACACTCTGACCTCCAGCTTCCCATCATGCCGTGGTGCACACAAATGTCACTGAGTACATTCAAAGATATATATGTATGTGTGTGTGTGTGTGTGTGTGTGTGTGTGTGTGTGTGTGTGTGTGTGTGTGCGCGTGCGTGTTGTTGTTGTTGTTTTCGTATTAAAAATGTTAAGACAAGTTTCTAAAATAAAATAAACATTTTGAAGCTAAACAGTTTTATACGGTGTATTTAAATATTAAAAATATCTCACACGTCAAACAGTTTTAATTCATAGTTGTATATTTTGGTGCAAATTCATCTGTAATCAAACATTGCTAATGGTAATGCTCATAAAATGTTGTAATGTTTAAATACTAATTAATTATTAGTAACTTGATATGCTTAGATATTGTTTCATGCTGTCCATCCATCATTACAGTCCCTCAGTCAACTCTCTCCACTCTCACCACTTCATCAAACACATCTGCATTCACCACTGAAGGTAAAGACATCAAACTCACTCTCCTGCATTATTATTCTCTCACACTCTGACACACATCTTCCCATCATGCCGTGCTACGAGCACACCATCTCTGAGCTATTTTATTTTTGTTTCTCCAACTTATGACGCATGGAGAGCTGTAATAATTGACATGTGAGTTATAGTGAGAGAGCTGTATATATTTCATTTATATAAAGTTCCTCACACCTGTGTGCCGATCTACAGATTTTTAGATGACCGTTCATTTCCTTATAGTCACACAATCTGTTTTTATGTTTAGCACCAAAAAACCATTCATGCAACCACTGTATGGTATAGTGATCAACTAGGAAAATTGTTCCTATAACTGTTTTAGACCGCAATATTGTTAATAATATTCAACTTTTTTATTAATCAAAAAGAATGCTTTATCATGTGTTAAAATAATATGTTAGTACCTGTAATAATAATAATAATAATGTTAATACCTGTTGCAGACTTGTTTACATTTTTACAATATATTTTTTTCTTCATTTGCAACATTTAAAGACATGAACATGAAATCAAACTGGATTTTTTTTGTACTTATACATGTATATGGTGATATTTTACGCCATTTGTCAGAGAAAAAAATACATATTTGTAACCTAACCCTAACCCTTTCATCAAAATATTATAACGTATTTTTGTAATGGATACTTTTTTGCAACCATTCACTGCACCACAACACATTTCTACCACACAGTCCACATCTACATCAGGTAATGAAGCTTGTAGGTGAATATAGTAGTCTTCCAACAATCATATATTCTGTTCTGAACTAAATCTTTTTACAGTCTCATTTAAAAACACATGGTAAGTTTGTAGAAATGTAGCGTTTATAGATTTTCACATTTTAAAAGTAATAATAATAACAATTAAAGTGTACCATGAAGTATGTTAATTATTATGCTTATAATTATATTGTTAATTTTAAAGTTCATTTGTAACATATTTTTATATATTTGTATTTAAACATTAAAAATATTTCACTAATATCAAACAGTTTTTCAAGTTATACCTACCGTAAATGCTAATGTTGACGTTAAAGATTGTGCAGCTTCAATTTAGTGCAAATTTATAATTGTGTAATTTACCATGGTTAATACTAGTACAATATTTAATATATTTGTGAATTACATAAAGTTATGCTCAATACCATGAACTTGCATTTCCCTTAGAAACAGGCCCCTCACCCTCACGCACTCCTGCACAAACTCCACTATCACCAGGTCAAGGTAACGATTCGCCTCTTGAAATGAATTATTTCTACGTTAATTGAACTTTGCAGTGCATCTGTAGTCTGGTCCGTCATGTTTAACTCTGCTATTGTTAAGTAGCAACTCAACCAGACACCACCTCACCACCAAACACCACAATCACACCCCTCACCTCCACGCACCCCACCTCAACATTACACACATTCACCAGCACCACGGGTAACACCACCACGTTTGTGCTCTCTGATAAAATTATTAATGTTTATTGGGACAAAATTGAACTTGCATTTCGCTTAAAAACAGGCCCCTCACCCTCACGCACTCCTACACAAACCCCACTATCACCAGGTCAAGGTAATTATTTGCTTCTTGAAATGTGGTATTTATTCATTAATTGAACTTTGCAGTACATCTTTAGTCTGGTCAGTCATGTTTAACTCTGTTATTGTCAACTAGCAACTCAACCAAGTGCAAGAAATGACACCACCTCACCTCCAAACACCACCATCATACCTCTCACCTCCACACAACCCAACTCAACCTTACACACATTCACCAGCACCACGGGTAACACCACCACGTTTGTGCTCTCTGATATAATTATTAATGTTTATTGAGAAAACAATTGCTTGATTTATGATGATTAACTTTTTAATATGTGCTTTTCTCAGGTACCACAGGAAGCCAATGTGAGTATTTGTTTATTGCGCCTGTTGTGTGAAGTCAACTTTGATTGTGTTGTTCAACAGTTTGCTTCTTATGAATTTGTGAATGTTCATATGCACTTACACACAGGTCAGTACAGCCTTGTGAAGAGTGTGAACAAAACCAGCGCTCAGGTGGTGAATATCAAGGACTCTGAGGAACAAACTTACACAATCAGGATAAAGGATAAGCACAATGAGATCCGTGCTGAGAAAATATTTAACCGAACTACCTTTGAAATTCCATTTGAATGGTTAAAACCATGCACTGTGTACACTGTCAGTGTAGATGACTGTAAACTCAGTGGAAACAATGCCTTTACTTCCAGTGGTAAGTGTGAAAAAGAAGATTTTTGCATGAATTAAAACATGCTGAAATAGATTCAGATGGGTCATATTTTACAGTGACCTCACACTTAAAAATGTCCAGTTTTATTTACACTTAACAGATTGATATTTTGTTACATGATGCAATGAAAGTCATTTTTAAATGTAATTTTTATGTCTCCAAATACTCTTTGGGGACTTTGCATTATTTCATTTGACAGAATAGAGAGCAACAACAATTCATTTATATCAGGTTTTTGAATCGGATATATGTATTATGTTGCTGAATAAATATTGTGATGTAATATGTATTTACATTGGTCTCTTAATGTTTGTACAGAAACAGAAGAAACTGTTCCAAATACTGTTGTGACAAGCTTGACTGATAATGAAGTGTGTTTGAAAGGAGAATTCACTGGTATTCAATGGGATCTGACTGAATGTGTTGAAATAACGGAGCAAAACGCTTGTGCATCCACACACACCGTTGTACTGGACACATGTAACTACACGATGAATGTTGCTCTGCCCCCAGGTTGGTATTTAATAAACTAAACAGATGTATCGTTATTCAGTTTAGTTTTCAATGTGATAAACATGCTCAATTTTTACTGCTGTTAAAACACAAATGTCTATAGAATAATGTTGAATATTTAAGCAATCACACTCACATTCATGCTGTTGAACTGACTGTTTTTCAGTTCATGAGTGTGAATTTGAATTGGTCACAACACAAAGGATTGCAAACTTACTGTATTAAATATAATGATATACAGTACACATTTCTATAGATTGTATTTCAAACACTGATTATTAATATTTGTTTAATATCTGTTTCTTTGCGTACAAGTACACAACATATTTCATGTATCATAACAAAATCAAAACAAACTTAAAGCAGTTTTACACAAACGTTATCATTTTAATTTTACTTGAATTTTAGTTCTACATTTTGTGTGATACCATAATTCAGATTCATTGTCATTTTTTCTGTTTGTTGCTGACGTGTTTGTGTGATGTTACTTGAAAAGTTTGATCTGTATTATTTTTAATGAACTGGATGTTTCTGTTTCAGTCAAGCCTGACATAAACCTCAACAAAACTATTCCCTCTAAGTTTGAATGGGTGAATAAACCAGCGCGATGTAATGATATGCTTATCATCAGTTGCACCAGTGACGAGAACAGTATGTAACGGAAATCTTTTGATGGCACTGTGAATTCATATTCACATATTTTTTTATTGTAATCAAACTATATTTTCATTAATGATTAAACAGGCTAGCAGATGATGAATGAGTTTTATCTTCTCTATTTATCAGAAAACGACACAATCTATAGTTTAAATACTTCAGTGTCATTATTACCAGACAAACGGTACACCTGCACTGGAGAATATTCTTATGAGAAACGACTCATCAAGAGTCATGAAAGTGTCTTCAAAATAAATTGCGGTGAGTTCATTTCATAAACAGACGGCACTGGTTCAGAGTTCTTCTTTCTTTTTCTCCTGCGCTCCTGAGAATATTTACCAGTAATGTCATGATGACTAGCAAAAAAAAAAGAAAGTTGTTTCCATGTAGTTAAATATACAATACACAAGTATTTAGACACTTTAGGTGCATTTAAAGCTACAGTATATGAATGCATTTACATTAAATTGTATAAAACAATATTAAACAATGAAAAGGTTTTCATCATTATATTATAACAACATCTTTGGTTTCATACTTTTAATTTGTCACAACAATTTATCAATTCTACTGTTTTATTAGTGAATTGTAACTCAATTATTTTCATCAGTAAACTTATTTTATCACTTAAATTTCAAGGAATCAATTAAACTAAAAAATTATGATTTGAGTGTTTTTGTTATCCAATACACTGATAAGTGTGAGGGAGGAATCCAAATAAGACCACAGTATTTTTTATTTTTTTTGAGTCATGGAGAGCCTTGTGTACAATTGTCTATTGTGAAGATTTGTTTTGCATTGTTTCTGATTTCTATTTTTCTTTCTTACAGATTGGCAAAAGAATGGGCAATTTCAGAACAGATCCAGCACCTCATTGGAAGTCTCCTGGAAGTCACTCGAGGGAGATCAATGCTCAGGGATTGAATGGGACAGTTATTCAGCCAGCTGCAAACACCGTGATAGTGGTCATCGTAAGAGCTCACACTTTCCTGTTGTTTTACTAATACAGCATCATTGAAATTATCATCTGCACATTTTCTGTAAAAATACTCCAGGGTCTTTTATGATATTAGTAGAGGTAATAGATGTTTAATGTTTTATTCAGGTATGTTTTGTAGTTTCAGGGGGGAGCTGTCCAGAACACAATGGCACTAGTGCAGTCTGCATGATCACAGGATTATTGCCATATAAAACATATACATGCAGTATTATTGGAACGGTCAACCAAAAAGAATACGTAATTTACACCGGTGACACTGCAACACTTTCTGACAGTATGTGTTTTTTCCCCAAATCTCTTTGCCATTCTTCATTTTGTGATTATTTTCCGAATATTAAGATTTTATCCTTATCAGCTTTGGACCTTTTTACCTCGATGCATTTTCTATCTATAATGTGTATTGTTAATAATATAATCTTTACAATCAATTAACAGTTTACTGCTGAATGAATGGAATTTTTTATAAATGTTGTAATTAAATGCTAATTGTCTGTAAATGATATGTCATTGTGTGTCTAAAATATGTTTTGTTTATTTCTGTTTGATAGAGCCTATTTTCAATTCAGAAATTGAAGTACATTACCTTGCTCACAATTCTCTTGAAATAAAATGTGAAAACAAGGAACCAAAGATAGTCTGGAACGGAGAACATGGAACATTCTTAGCTGAAATCACATACAATGGAGAAACTCTCTCCAAAAACAAAACCAAATGTTCATTTAAATTTCCAGATCTTTACTACCTTACAACATATAAAATTAAGGTACCTAAATCCCACTTAATTTCTTTCAGCATTTGTCATTCATGCATGCCAAAGAGTTATGTGTTGGAATTGCTGTTTATGTAGGATTGCAATGTTTTCATGTTTGTTTTACAGTAAATATTTATTCTGTTCAGATTACAGCCGAGAATAAAGAAGGACATTCAGATGTCATCACAGCTAAAGCTTCTACTAAATGTAAGAAAAACCTTTTCTCATTCCGGCCCAACTAGAGGAGATATTTACCATTTCAGTTCAGTTCTATCATTTTTATCTGTTCATCTTTCTCAAAGTGCTTTAAAGGTGCACTCAGTATTTTTTTTTATTTCTTTGTTTTACAATGGTCAATATATACATCAAAAATAAAGCACTGGCCAGTATTTGAATGTTGAGCAGTAAGCTCATTGGCTGCTGATGCAACAGAAACCAATCAACTGTGCTGTGTGTAATTACTAGCAGGTTGAGTTAAGGACCTATCAGCCAGCGACATCTAGAATTTCATGACAGAACTTTGTATTCTGTTTGTGAAAGTGTTCAGAAACATGGGGGTTGCCTTGGGAGTCTTTGGCTGATCAAGTGATCACCACATGATCTCAACATTATTGAAAAAAAAGAGAGAAATTGTTAGGCTACTGATATGACTAGATCTCATCTCAGTGTACATGATTCTAAACATTTTCACCTCTTTGTGCAAAATCTTGTTATTGAGGCAAATAATTGCCGATTGCACCTGTAAATGTACAAAAATACTCTTATGCAGTTTATTTAGCCTAATTTAATCTGTAAATATTTTCCTTTCTCAGACAACGACAAGGCGGTCGTTGGATTCTTGGTGTTTCTAATCATTATGACATCAGCGGCGCTCCTCTTTGTGCTCTTCAAAATTTACCTTCTCAAAAGAAAGCGGTCAGTGTCACAGTTTCTCCCAGCTGCCCTCTGAACTCTGTTATCACAATGATTTTCTGTAAATGTTCATCAATGTTTCTGATGGGCTTTCTCACCACAGGACTCCTGAGGATGAAGAGATTCTTCTCACACGTATGTTATTCACTCCTATCAGTCAATTCAGTGCATTCCAAAAGTAAACTGCTTTCAGAGTCTGATGTTTCATGTCCTCCAGCAGAACCGCTGCGCAGAGTTGAGCCCATCTATGCCGACGGTTTAATAGAGGCTTACAAGAGCAAGATCGCTGACGAGAGCCGTCTGTTTATGGATGAGTTTCAGGTGATTCTCTAGATACCATAAATCTGCAGAAGCTACATTTACTGTTTAAATATAATGAGAAATACATTCAGATTCTGCTTCTCCTCAGAGCATTCCTCGCATTTTCTCCAATTACACCATCAAAGAAGCGAAGAAACAGGAAAACCAGTCCAAGAACCGCTACGTTGACATTCTGCCTTGTAAATATCACAGTTTTCATGAAGAAATCAGTTTAAACAATTCCTTGTGTAGTTTTCATATTTTAATCAGAGAATTATCATTTTGTGCATGAATTCTCAGATGACTATAATCGGGTTACTCTCTCAACTGGAGGTGAAGATGAATACATCAATGCCAGCTTTATCGAGGTATGGGTCATTTATCCTCTAGCTATATATCATGCTTGTTTACCTCAACTAATTTTAATATAACTTTATTGAAATTAATGGAGGTCATTTTTAAATACAATTTGAATATTATACTTAATATTTCAATTAAATAATATTTATTTATTTATTTATTTAATTGTTAACTCATTAACCCTTACAGGGATATCAAGAGCCAAAGAAATACATTGCAGCCCAAGGTAAAAGTCCTCTTATTAAATGGATGGTTATGATTCTAAATTGTGATTGGCTAAGCCACATTTAAAGCGACCAATGAATGCTCAATTTTACCCAACATTCCATATTACTGTTGCCTGACAACCATCAAAATTGTGGCAGAATTGTTTACACCAACAATTAAGGTTATTAAAAGTGACAATGAACTAAGTTTCTAGATTTCAATTTTTATTGGACGTGTTTTCCAGGACCCAAAGATGAGACTGTTTGTGATTTCTGGCGAATGGTTTGGGAGCAAAAGTCATCCATTATTGTCATGGTCACCCGTTGTGAGGAAGGCAACAAGGTTGTGTTTGGTCCAGTGTTGTTGTAGAATTATTTATAGTATTTAATCATGTTTTTGTCATAGTTGTTTATTAATTATTTCCACTGACTGTTGATGTTTGTCCTCTCAGATCAAATGCGCTCAGTACTGGCCATCTCTGGACAGAGAGACTGAGATTTTTGACGATTTTGTGGTGAAAATCCGATCTGAGCAACACTGCCCTGATTATATCATTCGCCATCTGATCCTGAACAATGTAAGTGTGTGTGGTCCACTTATTCTTATGTGCTTCATTCCAATGGTTTTAACTTAATGTGTGCATGTGTGTGCATGTACAGAAGCGAGAGAAGGCCTCAGAAAGAGAAGTCACTCATATCCAGTTCATTAGCTGGCCTGACCATGGTGTGCCTGGAGACCCTAGTCTGCTTCTGAAGCTCAGGAGAAGAGTCAACTCCTTCAAGAACTTCTTCAGCGGCCCGATTGTGGTCCACTGCAGGTAAGACAGGGCTGTAGAGATTATTATGTGCATTTGGTATCAAAAAAGAGCATTGACTAAAGGGTAATTTGGAGTGGATAAAGCTTAATGTGAATGTTGTTGTGTCTTCTATAGTGCAGGGGTTGGCCGCACAGGAACATATATCGGCATTGATGCAATGATTGAATCTCTCGAGGCAGAGGGCAGAATGGACATCTATGGATTTGTAGCAAAACTACGTCGCCAGCGTTGCCTCATGGTTCAAGTGGAGGTGATTTTATTTTATTTGCTGATTTATTGTAATAAATTTGGTATGTCACACCAAATTTTTAGAAGGTATTATTAAAAAGCCCAATTTGTTATACTCTAACCATTTTCAAAATATTTTATTTCTAATTAATGATGCTAATAATTTTGTTAACGATTGAAAAATGTATTTGACAATTTATTTAAATATTTAAAGTGCCCCTATTATGGATTTTTGAAAATGACCTTTCATGCAGTGTGTAACAGCTCTAAGTGAATGAAAACATCCTGCAAAGTTTTACATCTGAAAGTGCACCGTGTATAAAGTTATTGTCTCTCAAAAGAAAGAGTCGACGAATCCCAAGCCCACTTGTGCGTGCAGACCTGGGAAAACTTGATTGTCGTGTTGGTCTGAATGAAAATGCAAATTCATTCATTGGCACTAGGTGATGCTTTTGGAGCGTTAAAAGCTCACAAACATTGCTTTAAATGAAATCGACCAATCACTGCAGATTAGCATCATGCAAAGGCGGGGTTTGGAAAAATTAATCGTTGAGTGAATCCTTTGGAAGTCGTTGAGCAAATAAGGTAAAAAAAATAACTGCATATTATAAGAAAATTAAAGTGTTTTTTGACCTTGCATGCATGTGAACCTGTTGTTGGGGACTCCCAAAACCAAAATATGAACCTTTCATTACCACTAGCGTAGCCAGAAATGTTTAACTGGGTGGGCCAGGTGTGTAGCATATGAAAACTTCATGTCAAATTGCCAACAAAAAAATACAGCACCAAGGTTCATTACACAGTACTTCTAAAGCATGCATTAACATTAGTAATTTGTTATATGTTCATTTCAAAATTTAGGACATTATTAA
The DNA here is from genome assembly GCA_023376895.1 of Aspiorhynchus laticeps. Taxonomy (NCBI): domain Eukaryota; kingdom Metazoa; phylum Chordata; class Actinopteri; order Cypriniformes; family Cyprinidae; genus Aspiorhynchus; species Aspiorhynchus laticeps. Next base: position 49,932,469 of record CM041793.1, on the reverse strand, counting down.
AATTCAAGAGCTGGTTAACAAAGATGAATAAACACGGTAACAAATGTATTGCTAATGTTATTTAATGCATTAACTAACGTTAACTAAAGGAAGTTTATTAAAAAGCATTACCTCAGTCAGTTGTGAAACGGGGCTTCGCAGATGATTTCATAATCAAAGGTCTCTGTCAGTTCACGCATATCAAGGACCGCAGAAATGTGCGCAGCTGCAAATTATGCAGTTTGTTGTGGCGACCAGGATCCAGCACAAAGTTTGTGTTTCTTTCCACAAAGGACGCATCTGTTTAGCGGATCAAACACTGTACCTATGCTAATATGATGCTTCAAACACGCTTGGTTCAGAAGATGATAAATCCAGCACCCGCAGGTGGTCTGTCGGGTTTCATTTGTAGACGGTCCAGATTTATTGCTAAGACTTTTACTTTTTAAAGAATTGATCTGATTTATGATTGCTCAACTCGGCTATTTTCAAATTTAACTTCACAAACGTGCGCATTTTACTATTATATCCTTACGAGGTAAACATAACGTTGTGGGTGGGACTAACAGAAACAGAGGAATCATCATCATTTTGACAAGCGTGATGCACCTATAGAAATGATGTTTCATTAACAAAGTTCGGGAGGAGCACGTCAGATACTTAGCCCAATTAGACACAGGTGGTAAGCAATCAAGTCCATCAATACACGGATATAAATACAGCCGACATACCTTCATTCATTTGACGGTTAATCAGCATCTGGTTCGCTCGTCTGACGTTGTTTCACCATGTCCCACCGCGAAACTTCCTCGTCGGGAGACGAATCCATCTCTCCCCCGCTCGCAACGCCTCAACCAACCAGTTCCAGGGCTGCCGCTTCCCTGCGCAGCAACACAATCGAGCCCCAGGCTCCTCCTCGCGGGCGGCCTCCGACTCGTTCAGCCACTCGCCTCTCAAAACGCCGAAGTTCTCAATCATCACCTCCGGCGAGAACACCACCCGCTTCCCCAGCGTCATCATACCGTTCCACCAGGCCAACAATTCCACCCATGGATAAATGGACCGTGACGAGCTTGAGGCACGCACTAAAAAATTCCGACATCCAGGCTCCACGCAAGTTTACAAAAGCAGAACTATATGACTTGTACAAGAATTTAAAGCCTACTAACCTCTCTTCTAAATCCACCCCAGCTCCAAAGAAAGGGGAAAAACACCGTAAATCTGCGGCCACGCCTCACCGGACTCCTCCTCTTTCCTCCAGCTCAAGGACCAGCTCCCCCAGGACACCAAACAGCGGCGCCAGGCCGTCAGCAAGCCAGGGCCACGCCCCGGGTTCTGGAGTGGATCCGGCTGCAGCCCAGCCTTCCGCTGCGGCTCCTCCGTCAGCGATACCGAGGCCCACAACCCAAGTGGGTGCTTGGCCGCCTCCACCGCCAATCTCGGCCCCGCGGCCCGCCCCTCTTGGGTCAGAGCCCCCAGCCCAAGCTAGCATTTGGCCGCAATGGCCAGCTTATTCAGCCCCGCCGCCCACTTTTCCAAGTTCGGGGCCCGCGGCCCAAGCGGGCGCAGGATCGCTCGGGCAACCACACCCAGCTCTGCAGCCCTATGGCTTGGGGGTTACAGCCCAAGCAAGCGCGGGGCAACCATGGACTCCATATCCAGTCATGCAGCACGCTCCCTCCTGCTCGGGGATTGCAGCCCAGACTAATGTTTGGCCGCACGAACTGCCTAATACAGTCCCGCCCCCAGCCCCATACAACACTCTCCTCCAAGCGAAACCTCAATACTCGCTTTTTACTGCTACACCCATGCCCGTCCCAGCAAATGCCATCGCCGCCGAACCCCCGCAAGTGGCTCACAACATCAGAGCGCAAATCTTAGCAGAAATTCAGGATGCTGGCACCAGAGGCGGACCAATTCCCAACTCCAGTACCTCACTATTCAGAACTAATATTTCCGTAACTCACCCATTAAAACCCCTCTTTGACGAGTCACTCAACACCATCCTCCAGGCGGTATCTCCCAGAACCCTCCAGTCATACGTGACAGCATGGAGATGTTTTAAGTCATTTCACCTCTCTTACAACATGCCTTTCCCTGATTTTTCCCTACTCTCAATAACCTCTTTCATCTCTTTTCTCAACAGTATCAAAGGCCTCCAAGTCAGCTCCATCAAAGGTTACCTAAGCGGCATTCAATTTTTTCATAAACTAATGTTCGGCTCTCCCTCGCCCGAAATAAGCAATTCTCAAACCTCCATGTTGATCAAAGGAATCCAACGATCCCGGCCCACTCGTTCTGATTCTAGACTACCCATAACTTTAGATATCCTCACCAAATGTATCCACTCCCTCCGCACCAATTACCAGCCCCCCAGTACCGCCCGCACACTCGACGTCATGTTCATTTTAGCGTTTTTCGGATTTCTGAGATGTTCAGGGCTCACCACCTCCTCCATATTCGATCCAGACATTAACCCCACCATCTCAGACTTATCAGTTCTCGATAGCGAAACCATTTCATTTTTGATCAAACAGAGTAAGACAGACCAAGCGAAGAAAGGTCATTTCATCTACATTTTCAAACTCTCTTCTCCCATTCAACCTTACCAGGCCGTTCTTGAGCATCTCCGCCTTAGGAATTCTCAAACCAAGTCCCCACGTGAACCCCTATTCATAGACGACGCCAAAAAACCCGTCAGTCGCTTTTGGTTTCAAAAACATCTTAAATCCGTATTGCAATCATCAGGCATCCCAGCAAAAAAAATTTCCAGCCACTCTTTTCGCATCGGGGCAGCAACATCAGCAGCCCAAAAAGGCCTCTCCAAACAGCAAATTCAAACACTAGGCAGATGGTCCTCAGAAGCCTTCCAAAGCTACATTAGAACGAACCAGTTCCACATTAAAGCAGCCCACCAAACCCTCATCGGATGAGGATTTAAAAAAAAAAAAAAAAAAAAAAAAAAAAAGGCCCGACCGAACTTTACCTTTCCGTCTTTACCTGTCCGACACAGCGAGTCTTGATCTCCCGACGGACGCCGGCGAGAGCACTCCCGGCCAGACAACCTTATATATATATACATATATATATATACATTCTTACAGTATATTTGGTGCGAGCATTTCAGCCGTTAAAACTTACCTTTTCGAGTCCCACGCACGGCGAGGCTCACCCGTCCAACCTATGAGCCTCCATCTCCCGTTGGACGATGGCTAGAGCCTCCCAGCCGGACAACTTACCTTTTCCATCCTGCGGCCGGAGAGCCTTGCCCATCCTAGCTGCGAGTATCCATCTTCAGTTGGGTGACGGCGAGAGCCTCCCGGCCACCTAACTTTACCTTTCTGTCTTTACCTGTCCGACACAGCGAGTCTTGATCTCCCGACGGACGCCGGCGAGAGCACTCCCGGCCAGACAACATTACCTTTTCAAGTCACACGCTCAGGCGATGCTTACCCGTCCGACACAGCAAGTACTGTGCTCCCCTCGGACGTCGGCGAGAGCCTCCCAGCCAGACAAACTTACCGTTTCTGTCCGCCCGCACCACAATATCGAAACCCCGTCGAACGCTACATACCCGGTCGGTCAAGCAATCTTAGCCTTCAGTCCACCACCGGTGAGGCTTAACCATCCGACTCACGAGTATTGATCTCCCGTCGGATGTCGCGAGAGCCTCCCGGCTGGACAACCTCACCTTTTCCTACTACGTCAGCGCCGCTAGCCCATCAAACGGGTGAGCACGCCCACCAGTTGGATGACGGCAAAGCGTCCCGACCGAACTTTACCTTTCCGTCTTTACCTGTCCGACACAGCGAGTCTTGATCTCCCGACGGACGCCGGCGAGAGCACTCCTGGCCAGACAACCTTACCTTTTCAAGTCCCACGCTTGGCGATGCTTACCCGCCCAACACAGCGAGTATTGTGCTCCTGTCGGGCGTCGGCGAGAGCCTCCCAGCCAGACCTTACCGTTTTCATCCTACGGTCGGCGAGACTTACCCGTTTGACTCGGTGAGTATTGGGCTCCCGTAGAGCGTCGGCAACAGTCTTGGCCACCCACCTAATGTTCCGTCCGACGGGCGGCGAGGCCCAGCCATCAGCCGCGACAGGTCTCGTCCGCCCGCCGAACACCGTCCAACTATCTCTTCTATCCTCACACCTTTTCCCCCCGCCTGGCGAGGCTTACCCGTTCGATGTCCTGAGTCTCGATCTCCCATCGAAGTCTGCGAGAGCCAAACCAGTTCCGGGTTTTCTCTTCTCCCTACTCGCCGGCAAAGCTATCCGTCTGACATCGTAGTCTTGATCTCGTGTCAGACGTTGACGCTGGTCTCCCGGTGGGCTCCTATGCTTGTCGCCCGCAAGTGAGGCTCATCCATTCGATGCCGTGAGTCTTGATCTCCCGTTGGATGTCGCGAGAGCCTCCTTGTTGGACGTCCCAAACTCTTTTTATCTGCAAGGCGATAGGACCCACTGTCCGATGACGGAGTATTGTGCTCTAGTCGGAGGCTTCATGGGCTCTCTCGGCCAGACACCGCCCTCTGTCCTCTGATTAGCAGGGGCTGACGGCCAGTAGGGCCCGTACGCCAACTCCGTGAACTATCCCACTGCAGGCAACTCGGGTCCTCCTGGTCAGGGCCTCAATCACGCTGCTCCTCCATCGGCGGGCAGGGCTCACCCATCCCAACGTGATGAGCTACCGTTGAGCTTCGGGTCGAGCCCTCCCCAACCGGTCGCCCTAAACCATGCAGTTCACACCAGCGGCCGGTGGGGCCTACCCATGCATGCCAAACCGCTCCCTCAGAGCACGCAGGCTCCCCCGGCACGTTATCCAGGCTACTCCTATATACCAGCTCCCGCCAGATCTCTAGTGCGTATTTTGGGGGGGATCTCAGTCTGGCGGCTGTCCAACATTCCATTGCTTTTGGGGGGTACTCTGGGTTCGGGCATTTCCCGAGCTCGGAGCCCTTCCCCAGGACAGCACGCCAACAACGTTTTACTATACTCGCCAAATACGCATTACGTTACTCGTGCTAAATACATGTAAGTGTGAACTCGTGAAATGATGTTTCATTAACAAAGTTCGGGAGGAGCACGTCAGATACTTAGCCCAATTAGACACAGGTGGTAAGCAATCAAGTCCATCAATACACGGATATAAATACAGCCGACATACCTTCATTCATTTGACGGTTAATCAGCATCCCTCCTCCACCCCTTCTCCACCATCATTACTAAATTCTCACCACACTAGGGGGGGTACTCTGGGTTCGGGCATTTCCCGAGCTCGGAGCCCTTCCCCAGGACAGCACGCCAACAACGTTTTACTATACTCGCCAAATACGCATTACGTTACTCGTGCTAAATACATGTAAGTGTGAACTCGTGAAAGAGAGTAAACTAAGAAACGACCTGTAATTGACCATGAAAGCAAGCGTTTAATATTTTTTTCATAAACAAATAAAATTACAGTGAAATAAGACGTTTATTAGTGTCGTTTAATAAATTACATCCATTTGGAAAATTACCAACTGAACATCTCATTGGGTGGGCCACAGATGAAAGTGCCACCCGTAGCTACGCGACTGCATTACCCATAATAGGGGCACTTTAAATATTTATTTAGTTATTTAATTTTAAGTCATTTATTTAATTAAAATGACCAATTATTGGTCAATTGATTTTTAGTCATTTAACATTTAAAATTTCAATGTCAAACATTTTGTAGTATTTAGAATTTACATGTTTTTACATTTACATTTGCTTGTGTATATATAAATGTAAATTAAACCTATGGATGCTAAACAAATCTTTTCTTTAAATCTTAAATATAAATGTTAAAATCTTAAATATAGGTGTGAAATCCAATCATATTTTAACATCCTTAAAATTTACATTTTAATTGAACATTTATATTTTTGTATAATTAAGCCATAAATACATACATGTGTTTTTTTCATTTATTTTATTTTAATTTTTTCAAAATTGGGTATTTTTTGTTCCTTAGTGTGACCAAATCTGGCCAAGTAGCTGTAGCACCCATTATTTCATAATCCTTTATGTTATACTTTAAAACTTTGGATAGTTTTGACTAAAAATTCAGTTGTAACACCCTTTATTTTACATTTGTTGGATATGTTTATGCATATTTACCTGTGTTGTTGATTGTGACAGACCCAGTACATACTGATCCACACTGCTCTGATTGAGTATAACCAGTTTGGAGAGACAGAGGTCTCACTGTCTGAATTCCACTCAGCGCTCAACACCCTCAGACAGAAAGATGACAGTGACACCAGTTTGCTTGAACTTGAGTTCCAGGTTTGTCCTCCCTCTTTGATTTTCAGCTGATTGTTTGTTAGGACACTGAAGTATCCTGTACTGTGTGTATCTGACTGTTAATGCAGCACGTTTTCCCATTGCTTTCCTTTATGAAGAGACTGCCCAAATTTAAAAACTGGCGAACGTTTAACACGGGAAGCAGCGAAGACAACAAGAAGAAAAACCGCTACTCAACTGTTATCCCATGTCAGTGACCAACACCAACTTTATTAATCTGCAGATCTTGGTTTCAAGTGCATGTTACAAAACCACTGTATATACAGTATATAATATACAGACTTATTCATTATAAATAAGCATCAGATGAGTAACCAGTGAGCATTTCTGTTCCAGATGACTTTAATAGAGTCCTGTTTAGACTGGACATTGAGGGCAACCAGACCAGTGACCCTGAGGATGAGGACGAGTATTCATCAGATGAGGAAGAAGAATCTAATGAATACATCAACGCCTCATTCATTGATGTACAAAACTTGATTCTCTTGAATTTATATTATCTAATGTATTGTTATTAGAGTGAATGAGAAAATGTTTAATTGATTAAAATATGTAAATATGAATCAAATATGCTTGTTATTGTTTTCCAACAGGGCTACTGGTGTAGCAAGAGTCTGATCGCAACACAAGGGCCTTTACAAAACACAACGGCAGAGTTCCTGCGCATGCTGTACCAGCAACAAACTAAAACACTGGTCATGCTCACAGACTGCCAAGAGGACGGCAATGTACGACCTCCAACAATAACACAGAGAGAGAGATGGATAGACAGACAGATTGAGGGATAGACAGCCATGCAGACAGACAAGCAGTAAAACTAGATAGATAGACGGACGGACGGATAGACAGACAGACACAGATAGATAGATAGACAGATAGATAGATAGACAGACAGACAGACAGACAGACAGACAGATAGATAGATAGATAGATAGATAGATAGATAGACAGACAGACAGACAGACAGACAGACAGACAGACAGACAGACAAATCAATTGACTGATCTCTGCCCGGTTTTTCAGGCCATATTAATTTTGTATTGTTTCAGGATTATTGCTGTCAGTATTGGGGAGATGAAAAGAAAACGTTTGGAGACATGGAAATTGAGGTAAAAAAGACAGAAAGCTTCCCAACATATGTGAGACGGCGTCTGGAAATACAGTCCACAAAGGTAAGCAGAGTCCTTCTCCTCAGCATGAATATCTGTGACGTCATTATCTGCCGACATATGAATCCGTCTTGAATCCTGTGACAGAAGGAAGACGTCTTGGAGGTGGATCAGTACCAGTTCCTGAAATGGAGAGGCCATGAGTTTCCAGAGAACCCTCAGGAGTTGATAGAGATGATAAGGGTCATCAGAGAGCACGGCAATTATGACAACAGCAGAATGAACCGGAACGTCCCCATGGTGGTGCACTGCAAGTAAGTCCATCAGCACTAGTTTACTTTTCCTGATGGAGATGGGTGGATGGATTGTTGGATTTTAAACTTCCATAAACTTTCATTTCAGCAATGGATCGTCACGTACCGGAATCTTCTGTGCCTTATGGAACATCTTGGACAGCACATACACAGAGAAGCTAGTGGACGTCTTCCAAGTAGTCAAAAACTTGCGCAAGGAGAGACAGAGGATGGTGGAAACAGTCGTAAGTTCTTGCTTTGTTTATAAAAACAATAGACCTTAGTCAGGTTAGATGCCATACTGAATTTAACGCGGGTGAAATCAAGGCCGTGGGGGATAATTTTGCAGATTTACAATGGCACACACTGTATAAATATCCTAGCTCATGTATTTTTTCTCAACCCACAACTTTCAAAACTGTTTTATGACATTTTCGTCAACTGAAAATTTCGTCAGCTGAAAAATGGTAATGTTGTTAACAGTACAATCCATTGAACGAACTCAACTTCTATCCCTCACAGCCTTGCTTTCATTCCTGACAAAAATTACATTTAGCACTACCCTGACTAAGGTCTATAGATGAGTGGAACAAAACTTAATCATCTTTATGTACTTTATATCTTACAACTACTATATCTTACAAAAAAAATATATTTCTTGCAATTGTGACTTTATTTTTCATAAATGAGATTAAAGAAAAATACTGATCTGTACCATTTTGGTTATCCTTTTCTATGATTCACACTATTCATATTTTAGCATGGACTAATTCAAACTGTATATCTGTGCTAGCCTTTGCTAAATGTGACCCTGCAGGGTTTTAGCTGGTCATCCAGCCTGGACTAGGCTGGTCATAGCTGGTCAGCAGGCTGGTTTTAGAGGAGTTTTAGCCACTTCCTTAGCTGGTCAGGCTGGGAGACCAGCTAAAACCAGCTACTTCCAGCTTAAACCAGCTAAGACCAGCCAACCGGCTTAGGCTGGTTTTAGCTGTTTTTTTTCAGCAGGGGGACCACAAAACCAGTCTTAAATAGCACGGGTATATTTGTAATAATTGCCAACACATTGTATGGGTCAAAATTATCGATTTTTCTTTTATGCCAGAAATCATTAGGATATTAAGTAAAGATCATGTTCCATGAAGATATTTTGTACATTTCCTAAATATTTCAAAACTTACTTTTTGATTAATAATATCATATGCATTACTAAGGACTTAATTTGGACAACTTTACAGGCGATTTTCTCAATATTTAGATTTTTTTTTTTTTTTCAAATAGTTGTATCTTAGCCAAATATGGTCCTATCCTAACAAACCATACATCAATGGAAAGCTTATTTATTCACCTTTCATGTGACATAAATCTCAATTTCAATAAAGGCCACAAATGTGAAATGTTGCACATAAAGGTGACTTCAAAGATGTTTTAACCCCAAATTAAGTGTAGTTTGTAAATATATACCACATACAAGTTCATAAACAATCCATGAACAAATCATATTACTCTTTTGTTTCACGTTAAAATATTAAAGTACTTCTAAACTCCTCACAGGAGCAGTACCAGTTCCTCTACACGGCTCTAGAGGGCGCTTTCCCTGTGCAAAACGGCACCGTAAAGACGCCACCTGCAAACGACACCACGCAGGTCATCAACGAAACCACGACGCTTCTCGATGAGCCCAACAGCACTTCCGCTGCTGACCAGAAGGAGGCGGAAGAGAGCAAAGCCGCAGAGAGCAGTGACAAGAGCAACTCTGGCAGCGAGCAGGAAGCCAAGGAGAGCAGCACCGCTGAGGCTCCACCAGCAGAGGGAGAGAAACCCAGCACCGAGAGCACCAACGGCCCTGCCGCCACCGTAGAGGTTTAAGCATTTTGGGGGCTGGAACGTTTTCGCTAATTTGACACCAAGTGTCAAGGAGAGGTTTTAAAAAAAATGCTTTTGATTTGTTGATTTAAATTTGAGATTTACTGTACATTAAATGTTAGATCAGAGTTTTTGTGGGAAATTCGGGTTAGGATCGGACTGATCCATTAAAACGTACGTTTCTGCCTCAGGTTTGGGTTTGGATTTTCTGTATATTGATGCTGTTTGTGTGAAATCTGTGCATATTGGTAATGTTTATTCACTTGTGTAAAGGATTTGCTTCATTGTTTGATTTTTAGGCTATCAAATTGCGTTCTGAATGTATTGTAAAATAAGACCTTACATACGATGTTTCCTGGTTTTTATTGTTTTGTTTTGTTTGTTTGTTTTTTAGTTTGGAAACTGTATTAAAGCACAGCCTTATTGCATCTAAATTATAGTATCTGAAATGTTTGATGGAAATAAGTGCTTTTATGTTTTATAGAACAACCAAAATAAGGGCAAAGATGACTTTGCACTACAGGGCTGTCATCAAACTATCTTTCATTTCACTGTTTTTTTCCAGATTCGCTTAATACGTTTCATTTTAAGCAGATGTAACTTAACAAAAAAAGAATAAAGGATAGCTTGAACAATACAGCTGTTGTGTTTTATCTCGCTATAAGCGTCAAACAGGTGAAATAAACACGAGCTAAAGCGTGTCTCTCGTGCTGATCCAGGTCAGACCCTCTTTATGGTTTTGTTAACCCGTTTGTGTCCTCGTCAGGTGCACGAACCTGGCCTATAAAATGTGAATAATATAAAACCAGAAGAATATGACTATAACGAGCATTTGTAATGCAAACAGTAGCCACAAGATGGCGCTTGCTAACAAAGAAGCGAACACAGAGACACGTCCATCAAGCCAGTGTGTTTTTGGTAGGCGATGAATAAGAATATAAAATCAAATTTACCTTTTTTTATTTATTTTTTATTCTTCTCTAGCCGTAAAGGCTATCTCTCTCGGGTTTTCTGCAAGCAGATGCGCGCGCATCCCGATTGTTTACAAACCTATAATTAGCCTATAGACATAATTTTTGAATTAACATTATGTTTGTGATGCTAGACTGGTATGAGGAAAATATGTCAGTTATTGTCACTATAGAGGTAGGCTATATATAATAAGAATGTATAATTATGCATATAATTTGTAAATGCAGAAATGCAAGTGTATTTGATTTTATAATTTTTTAAATAAAAATAAACAATAACCTACAACAAAATCTTTAAAAGTGTCAGGAGAGAAAATATATGTCAGAAGCTGTTTTATTGACTGAAATTATGGTTTGTTGGCTGAGGTCTCGAAAACTATTTGTCTCACTTCATTTCATTTTCTCCTTTAAGTCAGTAACAGAAAATAGGGCATCGGTGGCCCTGCAGTGATCCAGTAGAGAGAAATAATTGTCTTCTTATAACACACTGGAATAAATAAATAAATATATTTTTGCAATCATTTAATTTTAGGCCCAAATCCAGAGGCCAATTGTGGGTGAATCGTGAAAGGAGAATTTAAAGCTCACTTTCTTTCTGTTTTTTATTGCTTAACCACTATGATTTACATTTACATTTATGCATTTAGCAGACGCTTTTATCCAAAGCGACTTACAGTGCATTCAGGCTATACATGTTTTATCAGTATGTGTGTTCCCTGGGAATCGAACCCACAACCTTTTGCGCTGCTAACGCAATGCTCTACCACTGAGCCACAGGAACGCTAATATAACAAAATAATTAAAAAAATTATACTTTTTATTTTTGTTTTTATAGTTAGGTTTGGAAATAAAAATGACAATGTATCAGAATGGCACCTTTCACTGAAATTATCTAATTATATCTGCAGCCATTTTGACCTTTTAACTGTAAATGTGTAATTGTTAAAGCTAAGCTTTGACGGGCATCATGAGGTGAACGTAAGCAGCTTTTACTGTGAGCCACGTCTGTACCGGTCAAAGAGGGAAATTCCCTTGAAATAAATCATCAGTGAATCTGTGGAGCAGCATTTGCATTCAGCTGTCACATGTAACTCCACCCAGCCATGCAATTATCATACCATCTTTCATGCAACATTTGTGATGGATGTTTCCCTCTTTCAACTTACTTTTGTGTATTTCTGTGAAAGTATCAGAATCAGGCCTCCGTTCTCTACTGTATGTTGAATGGGTTATATATGTGAAACTGCCTTTATATACACTGTAATTAGTGTGTTGCTCTGTGACGGGTGTCACCTCTAATTGAGCACTTCAAGCTCACACTAAATATAGCAAATAAATTCAGAGATGTTCACTGCGGTTACTCGTTATGCGTGTTAACATGCTATTGGCCATGCTGCATATCTGTAACTGGCAGAAAATGCATGAAATATGGGTGCAGGACTATATTTACATTTAATGCATTTAGCAGATGCTTTTATCCACATCCACTTACAAGTTTTTGTTCACTTTTATGAGGACTTTAGGGCAAAAAAAGCCTACATTTGTAACAAAATATTTTTGTTTTAAATATACACAAAATGTGTACATTTTTATACAGGACACTACATAAGGAGATTTTGTTTTTGGTCTATAATCTCAAAGTCATTATAATATTTATGTTTCATTTTTGTGTTTGCTAAACACCTTACTTTTGTTTGTTTGTTTTGGATGGGCTGTTTTTGTTTGTTTTCTTTTGTTTTGTTAGTCTGTAGGTGGATGAAACACAAATATGCACTTCAGAATCAAAAGTTTTGACTGATAAACAAACAAGTTTAAAGAAAAACAAAGCTTATTTTTTTGCCACTAGTGAACTTGTTCAAACATGTTTCCCAAACATTCTCCCATTTGCTATTGGTCAAAAGTAAAATTGCCCCCAAACTCATGCTATTGACAGAAAGCTGCCTTTGAGTTTAATGATACACATGAACTAGATTTTGTTTTTGCTCATTTGTTTGCTTGTTTGTTAATTATTATTATTATAATTATTATTATTATTTGCTTTTACTTTTGGCCTTTTATCACTTTTTACATTTTTTTTTTTTTTAACAATAAAACTTAGATTTGTTGTTGTTGCTGTTGTTTAATTAAAACAACTCATACTCATGTTGCCCACATCACAAAATGTTTTATTCCAAACTGCAATTATAAGAAAATATTTATGGTTTACATGTACAAACAATATTTGTATGATTTATACAGTAGGTTACACAATGAGATTTTGACTTTGGCATAATAAACATTTATAAAAATGATGCTGATTTTTTAAAAATTGCTAGCAAATCATTTATTTTTTCTGTGATTGTTTTAGGGCCGCGTTTGTTCATTCAGCAGTTTGTTTAGTTTTGTGAGTATGTGGTTGGATGAAAAACAAACAGCTCACATTCACTTTAGAAACAAAAGTTTTGATTGAAAACAAACAAAGTGTAATGATAAACATAACTTGTTTTATTGCACTAATGTAAACAATCCAAATTTTAAAGATATTTGTTTTCAAACAAAGATTTCTGTTTCTCAAATATATACACATCCGCTACTGGTCGGGAAAAAAAATGGTAGTCACACCCCCAAACTCATGCTATTGACAGAGATCTACAATAACAAGCTACAACTAGACTGTTTTTTTTATTTTATTTATTTATTTTTCTTTAGCGCAAGTGCTACATAATATCTTTGAGGTAATCAGACATTTTATGCATGTTATTCTAAAATTAATCACATAAACCAGCTTGGAACATGCATTATACTCTTTGGACATATCAAAGATTCATTCATTGATGGATCTATGACTATAAATGTCCTGACATACATGTGGCTCCTACAGAGTCGTCCCGCTTCGGTTTCTGGCGAGACATTGAGACCGATTCAGACGGCCAGGCCTCAGGTGACGCTCAGCTCCACAGCTGGAGACCCATAACATCAATAAAGGCATCTGACTTTGGAGATTATGAGCAGCTCTGGGTCTGAGGGTCTGCACTTACTCCTCATTTTAGATTCGATGAATGAAGTGACCCGAGAAGCCAGCGTAACTCTGTTTCCATTGAGAGACGGCGTGATGGAGCTCGCTGTGAGTATGTTTTGGGGATTCTGAGCGAGGTGTGCACGTGACCGCCCGAGACGGCCCAGCCCCAGACTGAGTATTCTAATGCAAACAAGGTCTCTCAGCACACAAAGAGGCTACATATCTCATACAAAAGATGTGTTGAGCCCGGCACAACCCACACAGTGTCCAATGTCCTCATACAGTCATGTTTTGTCTCTCTCTTGCGGTCTGTATGAGTCTTGAGTGGTACAGGCCTGGAACAATGAGGAATTCACACACAAACACACACTTAAACACACTGGGGGTGTGTTTTCGTCTCTTCGGGTCATGGTTGGTATGATGTGTGAATCCAAAATGAAGTTTTCAACATTTTTCTGATATCTGTGTCCATTTTGTGAAGTATAATGCTGTATTAGTTATTTAGGCCTACGCCCCTGTAAATGCATCCCACACAAATTATACAAAAAGATAAATCTAATTTTTATTATGTATTTGTTACTTGGAACATTTTGACATGTTTTTGGACATTTGTTTTGGGAGTAACATGCAAATATCATGGTAAATTAATATGGCAACCATTTAGTACTACTGTATGTATAAAAGTATCATGGTAAAAAATGCCCCCCCCCCCCTCCCTGGATTTTTATCATGGTAAAATCATGGCATTTCGATGAAGTACAATGGAGTACTGTGTAAATACTATGGTACATGAATATGGCAAATATTTAATTTGTATGAAAATGGTATAGTATTATGTTTCATAGTACATAGCCCATACAAACAGGATACAGTATCAGATAGTAATATCATGTTAATTTGTGTGGCAATATCATAAACCATGATGTTTTGTTTTGTTTTGTTTAGTTTTTTTGTTTTGTTATTGTTGACACAATAACATGGAAATACCATTATTTTTTGGACATATTTTGTTTTGTGGTAATGTGGAGTATCGTGTAAACAACATTTACCATGATTGACAGCCATTTCTTTTTTATTTTATAAATAAATATAGTTTTATTATTAATTTTTTATTATTTTATTTTATTCCATTATTTACCACTACCATTCATTTTTGCACATATGTAAAGTACTTTTCCTTAAATTATTTTCTAGGATATTTGGATTTATTTCCTTTTACATATATAATAGAATCTCTAAACAAATTCAGTTCATTTTTGTGCTCATATTTGACAAACCAATTACACAGTGTTCATATTATAGTGATATTAAAATAATACTGAATAATAAAAATAAACAAGAAACTACTCATACATAACACTCATAATTACTCTGTAAAGGTGTAAATGAACAAACACAACATAATAATTAAAAATTAAACTCATTAATTCAATAATTAATTATAAATAACAATTATAATTTGTTTACAATAATAACAACAATAAT
The DNA here is from genome assembly GCA_023376895.1 of Aspiorhynchus laticeps. Taxonomy (NCBI): domain Eukaryota; kingdom Metazoa; phylum Chordata; class Actinopteri; order Cypriniformes; family Cyprinidae; genus Aspiorhynchus; species Aspiorhynchus laticeps. The sequence continues at coordinate 49,917,441 of CM041793.1, read as the reverse complement.
AATTATCATTATTATTAGTATTAGTGTTATTATTGCATAAGATGGTCATGCATGATGTAAAGATGTGTGTTAGATAACAGTAATCATTTTTGTTATGTTCTGGCCCTTACAGCCCGTATACAAGACCTTTTGAACTGAGTGTGGCTCACAGGACACGGCAGCAGTAAATGATACATGTGCTGGACTAATTCATGATTGTATGTGTAGTGAATGGGTGTGCCTGGCAGGGCCACTGTCCCAAATAACTGTGACGCTCTATTGCATGGCTCATTGTTGCACGATAACACAGAAACGGGATGACAGACGCCCCCGCCCCCTGGAACACCAATCAGATTCCCCGTTTCCAGCATATAATTCCCCATGTAGGGGCCATTTATGAGGCATTATGGGAGCACTTTAAAATCTCATTAGACGGGACAGCTGCACTTCGATACTGCATGCTGCTTTAGCCATTTCTATTATTGCTGCTGGGGATAGCGCTACCCCCTCTGTTTTGAGATGAGCCCCATTTTGGGAGCTTAAATGGAGCTAATTGTAAACTAAGTCAAGAGTGTGCGTCTTTGCAGGCGACATGATACATAGTAAAAACTGTAATGCTGCAGGCAGAAACAAGGCAGTAAAAAATGATTTATCTGAAGTGTTTGTGCATGTACAGTGTGGAAAGGGATGAGATGAAAAAATATATGACTAAATTCATCAGTAGCATATGAATAAACATGGTTTCTTTGAATAATTTGAACAAATATTGTGAATCAAGTGCTCGTCAATTCACTGGTGGCTTCATAATCTAATATTAACACATTTGCTAAAGGCAATCCAAAATGACGTAGGAAACAGTCAAATAAATTTGTGTCCAAAATAACAGATTTTTTTATGAATTAGTCATTTAATATTTTGAATTATTTTAAAATATATGTAATACAAATGTATTTATACAGTATGTATTATATTTTAAAACTACACATATTTTATAATAGATATTTGTAAAGGAGTACATTTTGGCATTTTTATAATGCCAATCATAAAAAAATTATATTTGAAATATTAATACATTTATTAATACTACATAACATGATAAAAATGTATAAAATTTTCCTAATCACACCAGATCGAATTTATATTAAAAACATTTAGGATTAACACAGAATAATATGAATGAGTCTGTGAGTCACAATAGTGCACTGTAACTTTAAATAATCATAAAACCTGCTCAAGAGTCTTCAGAGGAGCCATGTTTAAAACTTGGTAAGATCTGATTAACATTCATAATATGTTGGTTTATCATGCTTGATAAGATTTGCCACATAAAATTACCACAGTGTTTTGTACTATTTACAGAAAAGTCATATTGTTGCTAACACTAATGCTAGGAAGATAAGCCTAGATAATGAGGTAAAGCAACATTTTCTTTTGAAATGGCAGATTCACCTGCATATAAATGCTACCGTGTTTTTTATTCAATCTATTATGTTGTTTGTGATGAAATGGAAGAAGTATTGTGGAAATGTGTTTAGATAAAATCTGAGCATTTTTGTAAGAATAGTGTGTATTCTACATGATATAAAAAGGTACATTTTCTTTAACATTTCAATACAACAACATAATGGCCCTGCTTTCAGCGAATGATTTTAGTGTTTTCCTTAATCATTAAATGAAAATATAATGCTTTTACCTATAGGTTTGAAGGAATGTCAAGTGTATTGTATAATGCATTCATTGGTTTTGTGAAGAACAAACCCTCAGAGAGTGCCGTCGGTGTGTTAGGAAAGACGTGCTCCAGACGGAGGTGAGCACACTGGTGTTCTCTGTTCACACCTGATATTTTTGGAACTCTCTTGTTCCAAATCATGAGGGGAAAAAGAAGGAGGAAAAAAAATTGTCAATGTTTACGTGGAAAGCTCAGTGCTCAGATTCGCCTGCCATCCGAAGCCAGTGAGAGAGAAGAATTTGGCAGCGAGTATTTTTAAACCCCAGAGAAACCTCAAAGGCTGTACTTAGAGCGGGTCAGGCGAGGCAAGATGGAGGTACGCCATACAAAAACCTCCCAGGCAGATGAGCCTTGCAGAGCCGGTCTGTTACTGAAGTCACTGTCAAGCCTACCTGTGAACCTTTACTTCTCTTTTTCTACTATATTCTTAATGCATAATTATTTCTGAACACACAGACCCAAGTCTCATTTTTTGCCTTTCTGAATAGTAGCAGATTTAGTCAAGGTCACATACTGAACAAAGCGGGTTTGATTTGATCAAAGGGCGACACGTATGTAATAAGGATTATGTGAGTGAGGAGATATGCTGTGATCGCTCCTGCAGCATGAGACACGTTTAGGATATTGGAGCAGATGTTCTCATAACGTCACATCAGATCATTCCCTCTCAAGAGCAGACATGAGGAAGAGAGAGAGAGAGAGGAGTGATACGACTGCTGTTCGAGAGCAGCTACAATTTTTTAAAAGCTATTTCTATGCATTCAGTCAACATAAATTTAAATTGGAACTGTATACTTTCATAACACAATTTCTGGTATTACTGATGATGATAAACATTCATTGCATTCAAATTTTTAATAAACGTCATTATTGATAGACATTTCCTGATTCAACTCTTGATTCAGTTCTGAAGCTCTTGATTTGATTTTGATTAATCTGTTACAATCTGATTGACAAGCTCTCTCAACCTTCTACAACAATGTTAATATTGAGTAACTTACATTTCTGACATGATATTGCGAGTCTATTTTTGTCTCTCCCAACGAAAATAGTTCCAAAGGAAGCTAAAGCAGAAAAAATAAGTAGTTGTGTTTCATTCCTGAATGAATCAGTGTTATTTCACACAGATTCGACCGCAATCTCAAAAAGAAGTGACTATAGCCCTATTCGGACGGTAATTGTTTCTCAGGGGGACGCAAGTGATTTTCACCATATACAGGGGGTAGTCGGTGATTTTAATGCCGTCCGAATGTCTGTGTTTTTCTCTCACCACCCTCGTGAAAATCCCCGGCCGAATTACCTACTGTTTTTTGACAAACACCGAGGTCGTGTGGTAATTTAATTGCCGTCCGAATCCACATCTCTGCGTTTAGGAGAAGAAATCGATTCAAAATTCAGTGTTTAAACCCTTTTTGAGCACTCTCGAACACGTAACATTGTACTTCGGTGTAATTTACATATTATTTCTGAAATGCTGGAAAGTATTTAAAAGAACAATACTTCATGACTGCTCAACCACAGCGACTGGGAGCAGAAAAAGAAGAAAAGCACATAAACTTTCAAATGGGTCTTTATTATGGCAGCAGCAGGTATGCAATACAATTTAAAAATGTGTATTATAAACAGATATATATCGCGTATAATTATATACAAATAGCGCCTCTATTTTCCTATTTTTAAACAGGAGATTTAAATAATCAAATAATACATTTTATAAAATATGCTTGGAATAATAAAAATAAATTTAACATAATAATAAGTGTTTTTAAATACATTTTACACAATAATAAGAATACATTTGTAAATAAAATTAATTTTATTTACAGCAGACAATCATGTGACTGGCCACGTGAGCAGCGCGTTCCCGGGTGCGCAGGATCACAGAACTCGCTCCTCCACTGTGAATAAATCGCCATCCGAATCCATGAGTTTTATCACTGAGGTGATATGTAAATTTATTTTTACAGACGTCCATATGAGAAACAATTACCGTCCGAATAGGGCTTATGTCTGTTTTTGAAGCAATTGATAGCAACATTTTGGAAGAAATAGTACAGCATCTTAAATCGTCAACCTGCTATCTTGACTCACTTCCCACATCTTTTTTTCAAAAGTGTGCTTAACTGTTTAGAAGCAGATCTCTTAGAAGTGGTGAACACCTCACTTCTTTCTGGGACTTTTCCAAACTCCCTAAAAACTGCAGTTGTTAAGCCCCTTCTGAAAAAGCGCAATCTTGACAACACCATGTTGAGCAACTATAGACCAATATCAAATCTTCCTTTCCTGATTATTGAAAAGATAGTTTTTAATCAGCTGAACAACTACTTAAACTCAAATGGATACCTGGATAATTTTCAATCTGGTTTCCGAGCGCATCACAGCACAGAGACAGCACTCATTAAGATAATAAATGATATTCGCTTTAATTCTGATTCTGGCAAAATATCAGTGCTAGTACTACTAGCTCTTAGTGCTGCGTTTGACACTGTCGATCATAACATACTTCTAGAGAGACTGGAAAACTAGGTCGGGCTTTCTGGGATGGTACTCAAATGGTTCAGGTCATACTTAGAAGGGAGAGGTTATTATGTGAGTATAGGAGAGCATAAGTCTAAGTGGACGGCCATGACATGCGGAGTCCCACAAGGCTCAATTCTTGCACCGCTCTTGTTTATCTTGTATATGCTCCCACTAAGTCAGATAATGAGGAAGAACCAAATTGCCTATCACAGCTATGCTGATGATACCCAGATCTACCTAGCCTTATCTCCAAATGATTATAGCCCCATTGACTCCCTCTGTCAATGCATTGATAAAATTAACAGTTGGATGTGCCAACATTTTCTTCAGTTAAACAAGGAGAAAACTGAAGTCATTGCATTTGGAAACAAATATGAAGTTCTCAAGGTGAATGCATACCTTGACTCTAGGGGTCAAACAACTAAAAATCAAGTCAAAAATATTGGGGTGATTCTGGAGACAGACCTTAGTTTTAGTAGTCATGTCAAAGCAATAACTAAATCAGCATACTATCATCTCAAAAACATTGCAAGAATTATATGTTTTGTTTCCAGTCAAGACTTGGAGAAACTTGTTCATGCCTTGTTCATGTTCATATCACCAGCAAAGTGGATTATTGTAATGGTCTCCTCACTGGCCTTCCAAAGAAGACCATTAGACAGCTGCAGCTCATCCAGAACGCTGCTGCCAGGATTCTGACTAGAACCAGAAAATCTGAGCATATCACACCAGTCCTCAAGTCCTTACACTGGCTTCCAGTTACATTTAGGATTGATTTTAAAGTACTTTTACTCGTTTATAAGGCAATGGCCTTGGACCTAAATACATTGCAGATATGCTTACTGAATATAAACCTAACAGACCACTCAGATCATTAGGATCGAGTCAGTTAGAAATACCAAGGGTTCACACAAAACAAGGGGAGTCCGCTTTTAGCTATTATGCCGCCCGCAGTTGGAACCAGCTTCCAGAAGAGATCAGATGTGCTAAAACATTAGCCACATTTAAATCCAGACTCAAAACTCATCTGTTTAGCTGTGCATTTGTTGAATGAGCACTGTGCTACGTCCGAACTGACTGCACTGTATTTTATGTTTAATCATTTTCTATTCTTAACTGTTTTAAATTTAATTTTAAATCAATTTCTATATCATTTTAAAATTCCTTGTTTTTATTATTTTTAATTCCTTGTTTTATTGCTGTGATTATTATTTTTAATGGCTATTTCACTTTCTTGTAAAGCATGTAAAGCACTTTGAATTACCACTGTGTGTGAAATGTGCTATAAATAAACTTGCCTTGCCTTGCCTTATTTGTCGCCACCTACTGGTTCAATAACAACATTGACAAGCTCAGGGAGTTCGTTCAATGAAGGATTTATCACACATTCAAATAGTAACTGCTTTATGAGTTCATGGATCTTTTTGAATGAATCCTTAAAAAACAGCTCAAAATGTATTTTGAAATCACACTTGTTGTGCTGTATGTTCTTAAATTCTTAAAGGGGGGGGGGGGGGGGGGTCCAATGCAGTTTCATGCATGTTGAGTTATTTACACTGTTAAAGGGATACTCCACCCCAAAATTAAAATTTTGTCATTAATCACTTACCCCCATGTCGTTCCAAACCCATAAGAGCTTTGTTCGTCTTCGGAACACAATTTAAGATATTTTGGATGAAAACCGGGAGGCTTGTGACTGCCAAGTAAATTACACTGTCAATGCCCAGAAAAGTATGAAAAGCATCGCCAGGATACTCCATTTGCCATCAGTGGTTCAACCGTAATGTTATGAAGCGACGAGAATATTTTTGTACGGAAATAAAACAAAAATAATGACTTTATTCAACAATTAGGCACCGTAACGTCTCCTCTGCATCAGCGTAGCACCATTTTGGCGATTATCCCATGGACGCAAAATGCGTACACTCTTCTGTGATTTGGACGTATAACAGAGTATTCCTGTGCCAAATTTCTCACGGAAGAGCGCCCCATCAACGTGCTTCATTCGGCAGCGCTGCAAGGTACATGCTCGGGAAGAATGCTCTTTACAGAATGTCTCTGTGTTTTTGGTTGTAAGGGAAAGATAACCTTGTTCAGCTTCCCAAAGAACCCAGTTTGTTTTTTCGGGGCAACAACGGTGTTTCTCAAGTGTGTTTGTTGACGAACGTTTTATAAACAAGTCTCAGTTCAATGCTGGATTTGCACATCGTTTGATACTAAAAGATGGAGCAGTCCCAGCTATAAAAGATCCCGGTAATGATTCAGAACTGCAGATGGTAAGTGAAACGGCATCAAATGTTTTGTTGGCAATCGGCACGTAAGCGCTCGTCAATCTTTAGCTCCGCCCACGGCATGCCTCCAGGAGCTCGGCTGTTTGGGGAGAGAATCGTAAAGCTGTATCTTTCTTTTATAAATATGATAAAACTAAATACTTTTTAGAGATATGAAGGATGCAGTATATTACTACTCTATAGGTACTCAAGATTAACATGAGATTGGGTGAAACTGTGTGTGTTATGCCCCTTTAAGAATCTGTTCATATGTGAATCGGACTACACTTGTTGCACACATATGTTGTTGATTCACTAAAAATAACTTGTTCATAAGATGGATTTGTTTGTGAATCGTAAGTATACTACTAGTACACTGATATTTGTATACTTACTATATAAAGTATACTTAAAAATATATTTGAACTTTACTTAAGTATACTTAATAAAATAAACTTGAAGTATACTACTTTTTGGTAAGGGTCTTGAAGTGTGACTAGCCTTCACGCTAAATATTCAGAAATTGTTGACAATATATAGCCAAGATATCAGTTATTTGAGTGCACATTCTAATGATTTTATTAGCTTTATGCGGTTTTACATGGTTTTAATCATCATGTGGTTATTTATGGTAGCCTATTTACACTATGTATCCTATTATTTAAGAATACATGATTGGAACCAAAAAGAGAACCAAACAAAGCATAATAAGCATAATTCTTTTTCAGTAGTCGATTACTATGTAGATCTTCTAGCTATAGGAACTGACCCAGATTTCACAGCAATGCATCCATATGCGCCACAAAGAGCACGTAATCTACATGCTCAACGAGCAGTGACCTGTAACAAGAGCACGTGAACTGTATCGTCCAGCTGCCAATCTTCGCCATATGTTTCATTTAGACACGGTAGATGGTTTTGTAGCTAAATAAGCACCAATTCGTAACATCACTTTTCATGAGGGACATTAAAATCCATTAGCGTTCGCATTGACTCCCATATACCACGAGCAGATTAAATCTGGACACGCGGTGGCTGTGTAAATATTGCATAAACATTTTCCCGCCGTACATGCAGTATAGTATGAATGAGAATGAACTAATGGCTGGGATTTATGCTGGCCGCTGATGGCTCACAGTAAGAGTTTGTTCCATTTACCTGCTTGCGTTGAAGTATTTTGAATAAAAAGCCAATAATGTGTGTGCTGGGAAACATCCAAGAAATTACATGAAATGACTCTTGCGCTCAGCGCCTGCAATTCAGCCAAATGAAGTACATTTTTAACATAATGAAAAAGGCTGTTGCATTAAGTCAGTAGAGCGGTTTATAGACTGGGAAACTGATGCTGATTTCAAAAAGCATGTCGAGATGACGGTATGCAGATCGGCACACATGCACTGTTGTGATTATGATCATAATTACAGTCATTAATATTATTGCAATTCACAAATGAAACGACCTGCTCGCGTGTAAGTTTCGACCCCTCGACTAAATTGAAGATATGATGGCTAGGCTTTTATAAATAAAAATCACAGATGTTATTTTACTTAAATGGGTGGTTTTCAAGGTTTCTAAATACGTTTTTGTCCCTTTTTGTCTTATAATTCAGACTTTTTTTCTAGCAATTCTCCCTTTTTTCCAGAATTGCATGTAAAAAAGTCAGAATTGTGAACTCAGAATTCCGATTATTGCTATTCCAAGTTTCTAAATTTCTAAATTTTTCGAATTCTTTTTCTCAGAATTCCAAGGTTATATCTCGCAATTCTGACCTTTCCCCTCTCAGAATTCAGAGTTTGTCACAATTCTGAAATTTTTCCTCAGAATTCTGAGTTTACATCTTGCAATTCTGTTTTTTTCACCACGGAATGAAAAAACTTCAAAGGTAATTGTGACTTATTATTTCAGTTCTGACTTTTGTTCTTGCAATTGCGAGTTTGTCTTGCAATTCAGGCATTTATTCTCATAATTGTGAGTTTATACCTCACAATTCAGACATATCTTCTCAGAATTCTGACTTCTTACTCTTCCTCTCGAAACTGCTCAGAAAAAAAGTTTTTGCAAGAATGCTCAGAATTGCAAGAAAACAAGTCTAAATTGTCAAAAAGTCAAAATTACCCTTTTCTGTTGTTGTTATTATTATTATTATCCCATGGCAGTCTGACCAATGTCCTACAATTATTTATTAATGAAACTGCGTGCAGGTTCAGTCAAGTATGTGTTGAGCAGCAGTGGTTAGCATTGTGCATTTGAAAAGATTCATTCAATAGACTTTGAAAAGCAAATGAATTACAATCCAAAGAAAAACAGGTTGAGAGTTTGATTAATGGACTCAAGTGACACATAAAATACCAGGCACAGATGATTAGCGAGTGGTCAATAGTGTTGGCGAGTCTCTGAGGTGCTACCTAATACTCCCAGCACTGGTCAACATAAACACAGCTGTTTAACACCCTCCGCGCGAACCCGTGATAAATCTCAGCTTTGTGTGAGGTCACTGGGCTACCTTTTCCCCGTTTCCTCTCGTTCACCTGGCATTATGGGTGAATTTCTTTATAAAACAGTAAATTAGTGGTCCGGGGATGAATGTAATGACAAGTAATTATAGCTATATTACATTAAAACTAATTAGGCAATTATGCATGAATACAAACACGACGATGCAACCGTTACATTGCAGTCAGATTAACGTCAAAGTCACTGTCAGGCTTGTCAGAGCCTTCAGCTCCATTTACCACATCTGGCAGTCAAAGCCACATTTAAGTTCGTCTTTTGGACAAATAATTATTCACAGGCATTGACAAATCCAAAGCAACGTTTGAACAAGCGTCTATGGTGATAGCCATGAAAAGTGCCTCCTGGCTCATTCTCATGGAGTGTATTAATATGTACGAGATTCAAGTAGCTCTCAAAAACTTAACCAGCTATATCAGCTATTTCTGTGTTTAAATAGTTGATGGAGCTTCTAAAAATGAAGAGATATGAGTTGCCTTTAATATATTCTGGCTGCGCTTGATCAGTAAATGAGAAAATGCCTACTTAATAGTGATGTCTTTTTCATGTTAAGCAGAAAATTGTCCTAGTCATACTCATTTCAAAATTTTAAATGATCTAAATGAATAGTTTAGATAACAATTATTTGTTTTGCTCACTCTCAATGTTTTTCCAAACTTAAATGATTTTATTTTGTGTGAACATGAAAAGAGGTATTGTGTGGAATGTCCTGGCTGCTCTTTTCTAGTCAATAAAATGAATAGGGACTGGAGTTGATGAGTTCCAAAAATGACATCAAACGTTACTGCAACGTTACTGGAAGTTTTCAGCAAATCACAAATTAAAATTTAGACTTTTTGTTCTCAGACAAGCCATCATATGAATCTAAAGGATTTGCAATATAGCATGCATAGCATGTTTTTTGATACTTCTGTGGTCTTTCCAGTCCCCATTCACTTTCATTGTGGAGGAAAACAAGGTAAACAGGAAGTTTTACAAAATAACTCCTTTTGTGTTTCACTGAAGAAACAAAGTCATATGGGTTTAGAAAGACATGAGGGTGAGCAAATGAAGAATTTTAATTTTGGGGTGTACTCTCCCTTTAAGACCACAGTGACTAATCATTCATAATTCTTCTGGGATGAGTATTAGCAAGTTTATACTGGTTTATAAAGGGAAATTTATTTTCAACCCTCTCTCAGGAGTAAACACAAGAACCAGCAGGCCCTGATGCTGAAAAAGAATATCAAACTAATTCAAATAAACAGCATGTCGTCCAGCAGAGGTCAAGCAGGTTTAGGTCAACTCTACTGCTGATGCTCTAGATGCAACGTGTGTGTGAGGTTCTGTAATTGAATTCATGTGTTCTGATGTGTATATACTTGCATTTCTAACTAGATTTTGTGGAAATTATGCTCAGAAACAGCAGCCAAAAGAAAACCGCTTATACTATTACAGTATCACACCAGGAAAACAATTATTATTTTTTGGTTGTTGGTAGTTTTTCGGTTATTCGCAGTGTTGACACAGCGGGCATTAATGTTAGGTTGTGATCAGTGGCCTGTATCAAAAGGTGAGTGGATTTTTAGAAACAGTTTAAAACGGTAAAATTGTAGCTTCTATTAAATTGCAAAAACTACTGTGGTGGAACCATAGTACAGTGATATGTATTTATTATATAACAATATAATCCATGGTATTCACATGGCATGCTAATATACTTCAAAGGATATCATTAAACATGGGATACACACACACACACATATAGTATTAATACATAAAATGGTTACATATAAAACTGTTATTAAAACATTAAAATAGTGAATATATATATAGGTAGGTAGCTTATATATTATACATAGAGAGAGATTTTATAGAGAGAGAGAGAGAAATGCTCTCTCATGATATGAAATGCTGTCAAAGTAAAATAGCCCAGTATGTTTTAGAGTAGTTTTATCTTATTGTAATGCTAAATTCTTCAAGTAGCCTAATGCTCTCTGGAAGCTATGGTACATTTCTTTAGAATGGCGGAGTAAGTAAACATTTCCCTGCCAAGTTTCCACACCTCGAAAAGTAGCGTTTATCTCCCTCTCTTTCTTCTAGCAAACTTATAACACTTGTCAGTAATGAGAAGATTCCTTAGCGTCTCCTGGACCATGAGGAACCCCAGAGGAACGCTGATCAACCTCCAACCTCAACTCGCAGTGATCAACCACTCAATAATTGTATTACTTTGGATTGTGCCTTGTCAGAAACAGACACAGTGGCTTTTAAGGTTATGAGATTATTTTTTCTGAGTCGACAGTCCAGCTTTGATTTGAAATATGCGTTTAATAGCCAACGTCTAAATAAGTTTTGCTGACCCTCTGAGTGTGATTGAGCTTTCTAACATCAGTCTTGTTACGTCAGCCATGTTTCAGTAATATTAATGGCTTCCCAGTCTATTAAAACAAAGAAAGGATTACAAATTGACACTAGATATAAAACTACATGACCCTGTGTACAGCATATACGTGTCTCTGATGTGCCATAGCTACAGGGCTCTCCGGAGACTTGTTCCAAGTTATTTATGATTCAGGAATTAATCTCACTTAGTGAAAGCTCCCGAAGAAGCGATCGTCTTGAAAAGTGGAGAGGGGGAGGGCTGCGGCAGGGGCAGGGTAGAGGCTGAAACGCGATTCAAGACTTATTTAAATCCCCCTCGTAGATTAGAAACCAGTTTGACAACCCTTTCACCACTTGTTATATCTGAGGGGTTTTTTATGCCACGGCAAAAGAAGGTAATCCACTAGGAATTTACAAATGATTTGAAGCAGAGTGGGAGACAAACTGCGCCGGCTGTTTCCGGAGAAATATTTCCATATTAGCGATAATTGTCAACAGAAATGCAAATAAGGGCTGCATTTGAGCCATTGTATAGCCTGAATGCCATATTTTTCCATTGTTGGGGCTGAATCGCCCAAGGCTTTTCTTCCCGGGGCCCATCAACATTTCAAATATGGATTATTATTTATGGCTGGGGATATATCATTGGTACATCGCAGAAGTAAATAAGGAAATATGGTGTTGTCTTGAAATAATATAGGGAAATGTATGGCTGGTCTAAATGAGCTGTAATAATTGTATTCTACTGGTGGAGGCTCAGCTGGGCAGGATTTCTGCTTAAAATTATGTCTGCACAGAAAAAAAGATATTTATTTTATTTTAAAAAATGCTCCTAGTTATTCTGTTCATCTGTACAAGAAATGAAAAGAGACTTCACAAGGGCCCCAATTAAATGCAAGGTATCAAATCTCGTTAATTTCACCGTTTCTGATCCTGACCTGATTTTGCATCTTTGATTGCTCATTATGAACATACAGCTTATTAATTAAATCATCATCATTCTTGACGGTACATTTGAGTCATAAGAACAATCCAGTTGGATCATTATTTTTGTTTGTTGGTTAGATGGTTGATTGTCCACTGGAGTACTGCTAATGCACAGCTTGCAAATATATGATGTTTTCGTATTTCAATGTATGAACATGTTTTCAATAAGCTTCATTCAACCTTGAACTTCAGAATGAATGATTTTTGATGTCTAATAAGAAAATATTGAAGAAAAACGTGTTTATGATGGCATTTGGTTGTCTCTCAGTTTATATGTTGAGTCAGAACACTGATGTCATATCTGGTGAAGATATGTTTATGAAATTTTAGGTAGCCTATATAGACTTTAAATCTCATAGATGACCTTACAAGAACCGTTTTTGTTCCGGTGCAGTCATATTTCCTGGAGGTGGGACATATCAAAAAGGTTTTTTTGTAACATTTTAATTTATATCAGCTTTAAACTGCTACTCTCTAATGTAGTAGTGCTAATCAGCATCACATTTTAGTATTATTAAGGTGCGGTCACGTTTAACACTGTTTGACCATTTTATTGTGGCAAATCCAGGCATTTCAATAAGAATACACGATCAGGGATTTGTGTTTATGCAAAAAAACAACAACTTTGCAACGGATTCAAGTTGGTCATGCAGATTCATGACGTTGACGGACAGAAAGCTACTTGGTTTGAAAGTGACTACTGTGTGAGCTGGGCTTCAAATAAAATTTTGCCAAAATTTTACTCATGCGTCCGCACGTTTAGGGGAAGTGGAAACTATTATTTTAGAAAGCATACACTGGGTATCAAGTCAAAGGAGTCTGTATCAAGACAAAGGAGTCGGCTATTTAATTCCAGTAATTTTAACTGTATTGAATACAATGAATATGCCCATAAATATCGGTATTAAAATGCCAGCAACCTTTCCTTTTTGACACAAACTGTATATTTACAGGCAGATTATCGATTAATAAAAACATATTTCCCCATGGTTCCTTGCACAATACTATATTATGACCTCAAAATACTTTTACCTGTATATAATTTGTAAACTACTACATTTTGATGTTTACATCACTAAACCAGTTCCATATATACAACTTTTTTATGTAGTAAACTTGCTCTGTAGCGCACCCGGTACAGCATTGCATATGTAATTCCGAGTATCAGATACGAGTCCAATGAAACACAAAGACTTGCAATAGCAAGCTAAAATGGTGTGGTTTCGTCAGCAAATGTGTTTTCATGTCACATTTGCTTTTGGTAACACTATCGGCTAGGTTTAGTGTAGGCTTTATTGTAGGTGCTATGTTAATTTGAAATCTTTTAGTGCCACTCTCCAGAACTGCTGCGATAAGTACAACAACCAATGTAATAAAATGTTTCCAGATTTGTGTCCATTTGAAAGACTTTTTGATGGTGAGTACCAACTATGCAGTTTTTCTTTTTACAGTGTTTTTCGGTTATTTGGAGCATTAACATACAGAGTTCATTTGCGTATCTGTGTGTGTATTTCAGTCTGTATTTGAGCAAATGTGCTCTTCACAATCTTCTGTTGGTCATCCTCATCAGCTCGTCTATCACTCGCGTTCCCTCTTTTCTTCCTCTCTTTCCCCCCTGGGTGTATGTTGTCGTTCTCATGTTGGTTAGAGGCCAGCTTCCTCAAACATACATTACATGCCAGCGAGCTTCAGGGACGGCTGCGCCACGCCACAGTGGCCTTAAAAGTGTGCCTTACGTAATTGCCAACTGTCTCGAATCATTAGGGGCAGCCTTTAAAAAATACATGTTTCTGCCGACAGCTGCGTACTCTCGACTTTGCCTGCCTTTCAGATCCGATTTGCTTTAGAGGTTCCACTCAGTTATATTTAACCCTGGGCACAATGAGAGCTCTGGCGGCGGGACCTCTGCTATCTGTTCCTTTCTCCTTCATGAACGAAACAAAGGAATTGTGGGTATTAGGATGTAATTACTCCCTGAATTTGATCAGATGCTGGAATTATGTGACAAAATTAGCATTAGCATTAGCATTAGCATTGCTGTCGTTTTTCACATGAGTTGTTTATGCTTAAGCAAATCTAAAGAGATTTCAAAGAGGCCTCTCAGCTGTCATATTTTTAGTTATTGTCCTCATGCTTTTTTATATAGGCAGTATTCAACATTTTATGTAATAATTAAAGCCGGCTGCGTGTGTGTTTGTGCGTCTAAGCATGTTCTGTGTAGCATATGAGTGATGAGCACACACTCCGACAGCCATGTCACATCCTGTAAGAATGGGGGCAGTTCAGACGCAGCTGCCCCGCAGACACACTCCCAAAAACAGCACGCACAAACTCGCACACACACATCTGTGAGCCAAGCTGCAGAGCAAAAATATCTGTTCTACTTTAGTCCTTTTTGTTCTTGACAAAATAATATGATCAATATTTGGCGGCCTTTACAAAAATTATAAAAAAATGAAGAATTATACAATTTTGTGGCATAAAATATTTTGTAAATTATTTAATTATTTTTAAATTAAAGGTCCCATATTGTCAAAACTGAAATTACCTGGCTTTTTCATGATAACAGAGAACTAGGGGCTAACTACCATATAAGTTTCAAAACAGTCAATCCACAGTAAAGCTCACACAGCCTGCATAATGTAGCTGTGCCTTTTCACGAGTCCTTGTGACTTCCGTAAAAATGTGACGTCCGAACTACTCGGTCACCGCCTTCAGTCACCATCCCGAGCACCGCCCACCGTCCTTTTGCCAAACCCCCAGACAACATCACATCCATGCCATTGCTGAGCAACAACAACACGGAAACATGTTGAAAAAGTTAACTTTAACGGACGAAACCAGATCGGCGACCTGTAACGTTACACTCTCACTCAGAGGATGGACGATCTGACAGGATTGTTACTATGAGGTGGAACATGTCTAACGTGTATAGTAAAGACAAACTCACCGTGTTTATCTAGTCATGATGATGTAAATACATTTCAGTTTCAGCAGGCAACTATTTTTACAGCTACATTATTATTCCAGCCACAATTAATCACAACAATGTATTTACAATTACAAATGATTATATATAAATCGTCAGTTTGTTGTTTTACACACATGCACACAGACATTATTTCATACACGAGAGTCGTGAGATGCAAGAAATGTTCAGAGGTGCCCATAACAACAAAAGACAATACTTTATTGAACCTTTTCTGATAAGAAGTGTGCGCTGCAAACACAAGCATTTTTGACTATGGTTTCTGTCCAGTCCACTCGTTTATCTCGTTTAAGCACGTGCGTCACTCAGAAAACAACAGGCCAATCAGAAGAGAGGCTCATGAATATTAATTAGACGGGCCAAATCGACCTGTTATTACCAGAGCTCATGAGAGAAGAGCTGTAAAAATGTATTGAGATGGTTTTTATATATATTCTTAAGGACATTAAAGCTTAAAATAAAGCTCCAGAAAGGTGTACAATATGGGACCTTTAAATAAATTATTTAGGTAATTATTAATTATAAATTACCATTTTTAAATAAATCATTAAAACATTTATAGAATATAAAGCATGTATTAAAGCATTTATAAAGCATAAATTCATATAAATTTTATTAAAAAAAATAGAAAATATATAATAGAAATATAAATATAAAATATACTTTTTTCCCAGTTTTATGTGTGTGTGTGTGTGTGTGTGTGTGTGTGTGTGTGTGTGTGTGTGTGTGAATTATAAAGCATTAATTTATATAAATTTTCTAAACAAAATTTATAAAATTATAAATATATATTGTTCAATGAAAATAATTTTTTATTTATGTAATTATAATTTTTTAATAAGCATAATTTTGAATATAAAATATTAACACATTTGTAGAATTTGTATAACATAAAATAGTATAAATTGTAAATATATAATATTTATATAAAACTAAAATGATATATCATGCATTCTGAAAGTGCCCCCCCATCCCATCTGAACATATTATAGATTGTTTTTGTTTTTTAAATTGTCAAACATGTGTCTTACCTGTTTGAAGACTTCATACACTGATGCACCCTTTGCTCCAGTTATTGTCGCTTGAAGGCACCTACCACAGGAAGAGGTGCTCAGTCAAATCCAAAGGTCACACAAAAGGGGCCCCACGTTCCCAGGGTCAGATGATGTCACCAGGCTGAGACAAAGGGAGGTGTTGGGCAGGTGGCGGCCTCGGAGGACTCTGTGTCATTTTCATTCACCACAGGGGCGAATGGTGGCCGTGAGAAAGCAAAGGAAGATCAATACCGTTCAGCCCGAGGGGGCCGCAGCCAGAAAGCCCCCCAAAAAAGTATTTACACATGTGAGAAGAGCAAGTTTGCCCATACAAGGA
Source organism: Aspiorhynchus laticeps (assembly GCA_023376895.1). Lineage (NCBI taxonomy): Eukaryota > Metazoa > Chordata > Actinopteri > Cypriniformes > Cyprinidae > Aspiorhynchus > Aspiorhynchus laticeps. Next base: position 49,900,721 of record CM041793.1, on the reverse strand, counting down.
AAAGTCTTGATGAATAGCGCAGAAAAATGGCTCAGTGTCTCTCACGTCTTTAATTTAGATTTAGAATGCATAAAAAATGCCCAAATCTTGCTCAAATTGCCTAAATCCTAAGTAAATTAATTAATAAATACATACACACATGCATACATACATGAATAAATATCATTTTATATCATTGGTTATTTTTTTCTAATGAATTTATTTATTTATTTATTTTAGTTTTTAACAACGCCAACTAGATATGAAACGTCTGCTGCTTGTGGAGGAGTGTGAAAAACATAATATACGTCACTTACAGTATTTTTGTTGCTGGTTAAGATGAAAAGTGAGCAGTGGAAAGATTTTTTTAGACATCTGTTTCTAAATGAAGATCTCAACACCTACACACATACACAAAACTGTAAACAAGAAAACAAACTTACTTACTAGAAAGTCAAAAAGAAAAAAAAGTTAAGAAAAATCCTCCACGTCCTTCCCCAAATTCATATAAATTCATTCAAATAATTGTTTTTTTATGTTATTGTTGCGTTCACACCAAAATAAAAAGACATAAATAGTAGGTAAATCTACAGTTTGCTTGTTTGTTCGTTTATTTATTTATTTAATAGCCAATGGAAACTAAATGTGAAACTGACCCCACAATGCATTCACAAAATAATAGGTTTGAGGCGATATTTCAATATATATATATATATATATATTTATATATGCATGCATACATACAGTATGTGTGTTTGTGTGTAGTATTATTGGTCATTTTTCTAAAACGAAATATGAAAGCCAATACCGCTGCTGATTATATAAGATGTTCTCACATATTTTTCTTGCGCTTAACAGCTAAAAAAAAGAAAGAACCAAAATTAACCATCAATCTGTTTGCGATTCATTTTTCTGGCTCTGCACCTTCCACGTTTTGACAATGGCTGACCAATTGTTATGCTAAAGAGGTCTCTATATTTGAAAATAGCCTCTAATTATGGGTGAGGGGGCCGCGAACGCATCATAATGACAGAACAACTCCCTGTAGCAAAGGGCTTGTTGCTCTGGAGTTTTATAGCGACCGGGTCGTAGCGCTATTAGCCCATATAGGCAACAATGAAGCAGCTAACAATAGAAGGTCCATTATTGCACTTGTATGTTTGAGTTGGCTGTCGAACCCTCTCGCTCGCTCTCTCTCTCCGCACTCTAAGTAAGAGGAGGAGAGGCGTACTGCTCACAAAGGCACAGGGCCTGGTGGGAATAAGGGGTTGACTGGTTAATCACTGGCCTTAAACTACAGGAAGCTGTCTATTCAAAGAGCCCCTCGGGCGGCAGCGCAAACCTTTAATCAATGCTGGGATGAGCCCATCCTGGTGCAGAAGGCTGGGACGGGAAGCTGGCATGGTGCTTGGTTAGTCACGGAAAGACCAATTGAAACCCCCTTTTTAAAGATCTATATTTGTATGACATAAAGTATTAGCGATTTAGTGTGTCAAGTGATGCTCATACTGCACTTAGGGTCCCTAAAGTGCCCTCGACCCCTAAAGGCCAGTTCACACCATTGTCGATATTTATAGTGAAAAAGATATAGTGTTAAAATCCTTTTAAATTTAAAAGAATGGCAGAGTTATTCTTGTCGTAATTAGAATATTATTTAAAGGTTACAATACAGTTTCTTAGAACATTCATCAAGTACAAATAACATCATAGAGACACTTTCTAAGAACGTACTAAGGGGCCATTCACACAGAATGTGTCTTTGTGTCTAAAAACATGAAACATGGCGCCATGTTGCTGTCAAATAAAACAGTTGCCATGCCAACTTTCTACCATAAATTCGCAATGCTTGACCTGCTTCCAGGGTCTTCTGATTGGTCCACTGTTTTGGAACTGACATTGATAAGCCGCGCTGCATGCTAAAGTTGAGATTCTTAAAAACACTGCGCTCATGTGTGAGATGCTACAAAGGACGTGAGACACAAGAGTCATAAACTTCCCTCTAGTGCATGTTTACAAATGATGGAAAAGTAGCACACTGTGATAGAAAAATGCGTTCTGTGTGAATGGCCCCTAAGAACATTTTCTCTCAACATTCTGAGAACGAATCAATAAAGGACATTCCATAAAGTTTAAAAATTCCTTTAACAACATTTTGTCCTAATGTTTATATAACTTTATAAAAATGTTAGTTAAAGTTAGTGAGATCGTTCCTTGTTAGCTGCAGCAGGAATCACTTTAAAAACATTTTTTTCCAACTGATGAACAATAAAAACATTGACAGCCAATCAGAATCCATCCTCCCTTAAAGCGCACAAGCAGATAAAACAGCAGACGGCAAAACTTTTTTGCGTGCTTATTATAAACAGAATGTTATCACCTAGGATGATAACTAAAACAATAAAGATATTGTTTTAAAATTTGTTCTAAATTTAACAGAATAGCAGATACACACCACAACTATTAAACACTGGCAGCCAATCAGAATCCATCCTGCTTTAAAGAGTGCATGTAAAGTGGCAGGCAAAGTTGGTGTGGACACTAAGTTATCATTATAGTTATCGTTCTAGGTGTGAACAGGCCTTAACCCTAAGTGTTTGGGGTGTAACTTATCTACATTTATGTTATGATGTGAGTGATTGCTCAAATCATGTGACTTGTCGAGGACAGGTGTTTTATTACTTTTCTAAGTGCTTTATTTTGACGTATGATTAAACTTGAAAAAGAAAATCGGGAAGTCTTTCATTTTTAGGAAAGGAAGTGACCTGACTTTTGTTGAGACTTGAAGTTGGGCTTTAGGTTGTGGTCAGATTTACCATTGTTCTACGGTTTTTATTGGCAAAGTCCAGTCATTTCAATGGGAAAATCTCTTGAAAATTCACATAAAAAATCCCTATAGTTTACCCAAAAATTTAAATTCGGTCAACATTTACTCGCCCACATGTCGTTCCAAAGCTATATGACTTACTTTCTTCTGGAGCACGAAAGAAGATGTTTTGAAGAATTTTTCAACTGTTCTTGTAATGAAAGTTGTTGTTTTGAACACCATTGACTTGAGCTGTATAGACAAACAACATGCAGATGAGTAAATGATGAAAAAATAACTATTAATTTAAGTTTACACACGGCTCTTTGTCAAAGGCTTTGAATAATTATGGCTGTCGGTGACCCTGTCTTCAGACCACATAAAGAAACTGAAGAAGTCTTAAAAGCAAAACAACAAAATGAAACAGACTCTGCCACTCTTGTTCTGTGGGATGAGAGAAAATAGGTTTCTGTCGTTACTGTTCCACCAAACGCCCATTTGGAGACCCTTTTAGTGTCGGTAAAGATCATTTGAGCAAGCATTTTTTGAAAGTCCTGCTGGGTGAAACGGTTTTATACTCGCATTAAAAATTACGAGCATGTGGGGGGACTGGGCTCGAATCCAAAAGCTTTTCTATAAAGGCTATAAATACATTCCATACATTTTCTGCGGTAAACATGTAAAATGCACATGTATAATTTGACCTGATATATATAGAAGATCATACAGTACATGAGTCTGGAAAGCCCACCAGCTGAAATCTAATAGGGGATCCTTGTGTACTGCACACCTAACCCTAGAGTACATTTATTAATAAATATAAATATTATGCAATGACTTACTGTGGATTATATAATCAACAATAAATTAAAAGAAGAAAAAAAGGAGTATTTGATAAGTGCGAAATAGTGCAGGATCTTTAAGGTTTATGACTTTTCATCATAAAACTTCTTTAAATATATACTACAAATTTGAGTATGATTTTAATGCTCAGATTTCCATGTTGTCCCAGACTTTTACACCTCCCTTCCAGCTAAAAAAAATATGTTTTGCTAATGTTCCCATTAAGTTATTAAACAGCCATTTCTGAATGTTCTCTGAAAGTAAAAAAAAAATCTTGGTTATGCAAATGTTACAGAAAACATTAAGGGAATGTTCTATTTTATTATTTTATGCAAACATTATGGGAACATTATTGAATGTTCTCTGTATGTACTGAAACAAGTAGTAACATTTAAAGAATGTTAGAAGAACATCCAAATCAACTATTTCAGAAAATCCACGAAAACCTAACACAAGAGCACATTTATTAATACATTTTAAAACATATTGTGCATTCACTCACAGTGGATTATATAATAAGCATAAAGTGAAAAAAAATAAGTATTTGATATTATTGACACACAGTGGATTATATAATCAGCATAAAGTGAAAAAATTAAGTATATGATTAGTGCAGAATACGTTTACATAAACCTTCTAATAAGTTATAAAAAAAAAAATTCTGAATGTTCTCTGAACGTTCAAAAAGTCCAGTTTTTAAAAATCATTTTCTTTTGGTTAGTCAAAAGATACAGATTATGGGAACATTCCATTTGATCATTTTGCAAACATTATTGGAATGTTTTTTTTAAATGATCTGTGAAAGTTCTGTAAAAAGTATTTAGTGTGTAGTTAGATGAACATCCAACTAAAACATATCAGAAGAAAACATTCCATAAACAATGTACAGTAACATTTTTGTGCTAACATTTTGAGGACTTTTTCAAAAACTAGATAACTTTGAGTGTTCTCTTAATGTTACTGTTCATATTATTTTTTTATATTATCATATTATCATTTTATATATATATATATATATATATATATATATATATATATATATATATATATATATATACACATTTATACATCCCATCCTATATCATGTGCAAAAATGTTCTTGCCTTAATTTTTTAATATTTTTCTTATAATTATTATCTCCTCCTGACTAACCCCTGCCATAATGGGTGGTATGAAACGAGAGCGCCCAGAGGCCTGAGAGCCCACAGAACAGGAAGTAAGTTTCAGGATGACTGGATCCATTGGCCCCGGAGCCTCTGAGCGAGCGCATGAAAGCAGGCAGCCATGAGAGGCAACGACCCAGAGCGAGATCTGTGCAGTACATCTGAGGGCTGCGGAGAACAGCGAGAGTGTTCAGCTTTTCAGGAGTCACCATATAAAGCTCATAAAACCCTGAATTTGAAGGGCTTTAGTTTGCTTGTTTGTATGTATATATATACAGTATCTCACAAAAGTGAGTACACCCCTCACATTTCAGCCAAAATTTTAGTATAATTTCTCAAGGGACAATACTGCACAAATGAAACTTGGATATATTTTAGAGTAGTCAATGTGCAGCTTGTATAGAAGTACACATTTACTGTCCTCTAAATATAACTCAACATATAACAAATATTGTCCAAATAACTGGCAACAAAAATGAGGACACCCTAAATGAACATGTCAAAACTGTGTCTAAAGTGTCAATATTTAATAGGGGCACAATTGTTATCTAGCACTGCCTCCTGGGCATGGAGTTCACCAGAGCTGCACAGGTTGTTGCTGGCATCCTCTTCCACTCCTCCATAATGACATCACGGAGCTGCTGGATGTTAGACACATGGTGCTTTTCCACCTTCCGCTTGAGGATGCCCCACATGTGCTCAATAGGGTTCAGGTCTGGAGACATATTTGACCACTCCATCACCTTCACCTTCACCTTCAGCAGCAAGGCAGTTGTCATCTTGGTGGTGTGTTTGGGGTGGTTGTTATGTTGGAAAACAGTTTCTGAAGGGAGGGCATCATCTTCTGCTTCAGAATGTCACAGTACATGTTGGAATCCATGTTTCCCTCAATGAACCGCAGCTCCCCAGTACCAGCAGCACTCATGCAGCCCCAGACCATGATGCTACCACCACCATGCTTGACTGTAGGCAAAGCACAATTTTCTTGGTACTCCTCACCAGGGCGTCGCCACACATGCTGGACACAGTCAAACAAGTTTACCTTAGACATGCAAACCGACTTGTTGCAGTGTGTGACGTATGGTCTGAGCACTGACAAGCTGACCTTCCACTTCTGCAACCTCTAAAGCAATGCTGACAGCACTCATGCATCTGTTTTTTGAAGCCTGCTTCTGCACCTGACGCACAGCACAAGGACTCAACTTCTTTGTTCGACCCTTGCGAGGCCTGTTGTATACAGACAAACCTCTATATGACCCTGGCCACTGTACTGTAGCTCAGTTTCAGGTTGTTACTGATCTTCTTATAGCCTCGGCCATCTTTGTGGAGAGCAACAATTCTAATTCTGAAATCCTCAGAGAGTTTTTTGCCATGAGGTGCCATGTTGAACATCCAGTGGTCAGTATAAAAAAATTGTACCCAAAGGACCAAATTTTAACTGCTCTAAAACAAGATACACAAATTTGTATGGTCCTGTAAACTAAAGCAGAAAAAAACATGAACATGATGAATAGGACATGTGGCTTTGCATGGTTAAACGATGTATAGCTGTTATCACTAGGGTGTACTCAGTTTTGTTGCTAGCTTTTTTGACAATAATGGCTGTATGTTGAGTTATTTTCAGAGGACAGTACATCTTTACTGCTATACAATTCACGAGTTCACACTTACATATATTTAGCACGAGTAACGTAATGCGTATTTGGCGAGTATAGTAAAACGTTGTTGGCGTGCTGTCCTGGGGAAGGGCTCCGAGCTCGGGAAATGCCCGAACCCAGAGTACCCCCCCTAGTGTGGTGAGAATTTAGTAATGATGGTGGAGAAGGGGTGGAGGAGGGATGCTGATTAACCGTCAAATGAATGAAGGTATGTCGGCTGTATTTATATCCGTGTATTGATGGACTTGATTGCTTACCACCTGTGTCTAATTAGGCTAAGTATCTGACGTGCTCCTCCCGAACTTTGTTAATGAAACATCATTTCACGAGTTCACACTTACATATATTTAGCACGAGTAACGTAATGCGTATTTGGCGAGTATAGTAAAACGTTGTTGGCATGCTGTCCTGGGGAAGGGCTCCGAGCTCGGGAAATGCCCGAACCCAGAGTACCCCCCAAAAGCAATGGAATGTTGGACAGCCGCCAGACTGAGATCCCCCCCAAAATACGCACTAGAGATCTGGCGGGAGCTGGTATATAGGAGTAGCCTGGATAACGTGCCGGGGGAGCCTGCGTGCTCTGAGGGAGCGGTTTGGCATGCATGGGTAGGCCCCACCAGCCGCTGGTGTGAACTGCATGGTTTAGGGCGACCGGTTGGGGAGGGCTCGACCCGAAGCTCAACGGTAGCTCATCACGTTGGGACGGGTGAGCCCTGCCCGCCGATGGAGGAGGAGCGTGATTGAGGCCCTGACCAGGAGGACCCGAGTTGCCTGCAGTGGGATAGTTCACGGAGTTGGCGTATGGGCCCTACTGGCCGTCAGCCCCTGCTAATCAGAGGACAGAGGGCGGTGTCTGGCCGAGAGAGCCCATGAAGCCTCCGACTAGAGCACAATACTCCGTCATCGGACGAGTGGGTCCTATCGGCTTGCAGATAAAAAGAGTTTGGGACGTCCAACAAGGAGGCTCTCGCGACATCCGACGGGAGATCAAGACTCACGGCATCGAATGGATGAGCCTCACATGCGGGCGACAAGCATAGGAGCCCACCGGGAGACCAGCGTCAACGTCTGACACGAGATCAAGACTACGATGTCAGACGGATAGCCTCGCCGGCGAGTAGGGAGAAGAGAAAACCCGGAACTGGTTTGGCTCTCGCAGACTTCGATGGGAGATCGAGACTCAGGACATCGAACGGGTAAGCCTCGCCAGGCGGGGGGAAAAGGTGTGAGGATAGAAGAGATAGTTGGACGGTGTTCGGCGGGCGGACGAGACCTGTAGCGGCTGATGGTTGGGCCTCGCCGCCCGTCGGACGGAACATAAGGTGGGTGGCCAAGACTGTTGCCGACGCTCTACGGGAGCCCAATACTCACCGAGTCAAACGGGTAAGTCTCGCCGACCGTAGGATGAAAACGGTAAGGTCTGGCTGGGAGGCTCTCGCCGACGCCCGACAGGAGCACAATACTCGCTGTGTTGGGCGGGTAAGCATCGCCAAGCGTGGGACTTGAAAAGGCAAGGTTGTCTGGCCGGGAGTGCTCTCGCCGGCGTCCGTCGGGAGATCAAGACTAGTTGTGTCGGACAGGTAAAGACAGAAAGGTAAAGTTCGGTCGGGACGCTTTGCCGTCATCCAACTGGTGGGCGTGCTCACCCGTTTGATGGGCTAGCGGCGCTGACGTAGTAGGAAAAGGTGAGGTTGTCCAGCCGGGAGGCTCTCGCGACATCCGACGGGAGATCAATACTCGTGAGTCGGATGGTTAAGCCTCACCTGTGGTGGACTGAAGGCTAAGATTGCTTGACCGACCGGGTATGTAGCGTTCGATGAGGTTTCGATATTGTGGTGCGGGCGGACAGAAACGGTAAGTTTGTCTGGCTGGGAGGCTCTCGCCGACGTCCGAGGGGAGCACAGTACTTGCTGTGTCGGACGGGTAAGCATCGCCTGAGCGTGTGACTTGAAAAGGTAATGTTGTCTGGCCGGGAGTGCTCTCGCGGCGTCCGTCGAGAGATTGGGACTCACGTGTCGGACAGGTAAAGACAGAAAGGTAAAGTTAGGTGGCCGGGAGGCTCTCGCCGTCACCCAACTGGAGATGGATACTCGCAGCTAGGATGGGCAAGGCTCTCCGGCCGCAGGATGGAAAAGATAAGTTGTCCGGCTGGGAGGCTCTAGCCATCGTCCAACGGGAGATGGAGGCTCACGGGTTGGACGGGTGAGCCTCGCCGAGCGTGGGACTCGAAAAGGTAAGTTTTAACAGCTGGAATGCTCGCACCAATTATTATTATTTTTTTTTATTTTTTTTATTATGATCAAAAATGTATCCACAAAACAAATTAATCTTATCCATCCATTTAAGGAATGCTATGTGCAAATTAAATACTGGTGAGAAATGCTGGTGAAAAATATGGAGCTTAAGTAATTCCAGTGTCTATTCTGGGCACTGTCATGGTTACATAGTAACATTAACATTCAATGATGTTGCGACGTCATTTAACAACGATTACCTGCCTTCAGCGATTTCACCTGATAATTATTTGGCAACACTGATGGTTGCGCCGCTAGCGGAGGCCGCCTCGCGCTAGCATCTGGAAACAGAAGCTAGAGGCCCGGCTGCGTGCGGCGCTGCGGCTGGTAGAGCCGCGGTGAAGTCTGAGCCGAAGCGGGAAGCGAGTGAGGCTTTGCTGCGGAGAGAACTGGGGCGCGCCCAGGCTCGTTGGAGGCCTGTTGCTGCGACCTGTGCGGGACGATGGTGGTGTCAAGCGAGGCGAGTTTGGGCTTTCTCGTTCTATTGGCCGCTGGAATGGATTTAGGAGTGAGGTTGGCAGGTTTGCGGGGTGACGAAAAGATTGTGCAAACCCGCTTTGTTTACCTTCCGCGAGGACGGTGCGTTGGAATTAATCAGCGTTTGCCTTAGGCTTAAATACGATCCACTTCCGATCGGAGAAATTGTTGGTATGGATAAAAATGGTAATCCAAATGATACGAGGATGGAAGTGACGCCGGTGGAGGAGAGCGTGTGCTGATTAACCGTCAAATGAATGAAGGTATGTCGGCTGTATTTATATCCGTGTATTGATGGACTTGATTGCTTACCACCTGTGTCTAATTAGGCTAAGTATCTGACGTGCTCCTCCCGATCTTTGTTAATGAAACATCATGTTGAACATTGACTACTCTAAAATATATCCAAGTTTCATTTCTATAGTATTGTCCCTTGAAAAGATATACTAAATTGATTGCCGAAATGTGAGGGGTGTACTCACTTTTGTGAGATACTGTATACGGGTAGATGACGTATCAATGTGTCATATGGTGTGACAGCAAAAATGTAGGAAAAAAAACTTTAACATTGAAGATAAACCTTTCTCATGCTATTTGTAACTAAGAATGAAAATAAATTTTCTCATGTTATTTGTATGTTAAGTTCTTTTTTTCTACATTTTTGCTATGTCACACCATAGGACACAGTCCAGTTTTTATTTGTCAACTACCCATATATATATATATATATATATATATATGGTTGGTTATGTGTGTATTTACTTGAGCTTATAAAGATATGCAATAAATACTGGCACATTTAGCAAATGCTGAACACTCTTCACACTGTCTTGGGGCCACAATGTGCTTTGCTGGTGAAGCCAAATATTGAGCTTCAGCACAGAGATAATTCTGTTCGCGCTCTGGCAGCTGGCAGAGTATAACCATAGTTGGATCATCCGATCTCTCTGATTATAAGTCTGCCTTTGACTGTTTATAGGCCCTTTTACACTGCATTGAATTGTTGGTGTAAAGTGGGAGATGGCACTGATATCCTCCTCAGCCCACTAGACTGATTTTTGTACTGAGAGAACAGAATGTGTAAAGCTACTGTGGTCTTCACTAGGGCAATGTCTGGATGGGATGTTAAAAGGAAGTACCTCATTACTTTAGTGTGTAAAATCAAGAAAATATTTGGTTTAATATATAATTCAACAGCATTAATCATTTTAATAAGTGAACTACTCCATTGCAGGCATGGATGTCCAATTATTTAACTGCACTACAGATCATTTTAATTGAATGTAAGGCAGAATTAACAAATAAAATGAAATAATTTTTGCAATCCATCAGAATAATTGACAGCACCCAAATTTTGATCCATAAACTGGTTAGTTAGCTGTAATTAATGTTTGTCATGACCAGGGCATGCGATTTATTCAGTCTGTCTTGTTATTGTGCAAGACGTCTTGTTTAATTTGTGGTGCAGACTTTCAGTTTCAGTAAGCGTCTGATGTTGTTTTTTTTTCAAGTTTTTTTCTTCAAGTAACAGATTCACAGAAACTAGGAGGAAAATAGTGCGATATATGAAACTAAATACAGTAAGATAATTAAATGAACAGCACAAACAATGAATATTAGTCAGTTTGAAAAAAAAAAACATTGATCATGTGACTTGTTCAGAGTGAAATACTAGCATTCTGCATGTTTAAGACTGAATACTGCTTACTAATTTCAATTCAATTCAATTCAAGTTTATTTGTATAGCGCCTTTTACGATATAATCGTTGCAAAGCGCTTTACAGGAAATTAAGTTTCTACAATATATTTATACATTGTAGAAACTTAATATATTAACTTATGGCAAAATTTGTTAATTCTACATGTTGTTGTGGGATCAGAGGTTGGCATCCTCTGAGGTCCTCCGAGGGGTCGGCATCATCTCTTCTCAGGTGTTTGGTCATCTCAGATCATTTAAAAAAATTTAAATTTAAATTTTTTTAAATTTAAAAAAATAGCGTATGAAACGGTACAAATGTGCTATTTTGGTCGTTGTAACATATCAAATAATTCAAGAGGGATCTGATGAAAAGTTAATATTAGTTCACTCTCAAAAGAAAGGTCCAAAGCAGTCACTGCGTGGTAACTTAGGGTACAAAAGCTAAATGGTACTAATATGTACTTTTACAGTATACTAATAAGTACCGTTTAGGGGTAAATAAGGTAACAAGATGTACCTTTTAGCTTTTGTACTATACCACCCCAGTGACAGCTTTGTGCCTTTTATTTTTGAGTGTGTCAACCTTGAAAAGAGAGGTAGTGCAACATTAGACATACTTTATACATATTGTGACGAGCGTCCCGAGTTCTCATCAGCGTTGCCCTGGAGACAAAGGAGAAACACCTGCACCTCCTCATCACGGTGGGATCGGCCACACCTGAGGCTCGTTTGCCCGCGGCCAGATAAGCCGTGTGAGGCTGCTTGACGAAGAGACATCTCCACAGAAGCTGAGAACTAATGCGCTCTACTCTTCTTGATTTCAGAGCCCAGCGAGTGACCGATCCTACCCTGCCACGAGCACCGCACCGACGCACCGCACAAGGGAAGAAATCACACCACGAAGAGCACCGCCACACCTCAGCCACGCCTTGCAAGCATCACCTACACTGTGTTATAATAAATCCACCCTCCGGGGTATTTATTTTGAGCTCTCCTTGTTGTGTGATTCTTCCACCCTGCCACAGTGGTGGAGAATGCGGGCAGATTGAGGAAGTTCACCAACAAGTGATCTCCACCGGTTGTCTCCACCGGTTGTCTCATCTTCTTTTGTCTCTGTTTTCACTTCCAGAAAGAGCGGTACTCCTCCCCAGAGGATGGAAGAACTGCTTCGCCAGCTAACGGAGGTCAGCCTGCGCCAGCAGAAAATTGTAGAACATCTAGCTGCACGCCAGGGCCAGGTTGATGGGGAGATCGCTGCCCATCGCACGGCCGCCCGCCAGCGCGTTCCGTTACCGGATCCTCGGGTGCAAGCCGCGCAGCTGCTGCCTAAGATGACCGCACATGATGATGTTGAGGCGTACCTTCAAATGTTCAAGAACACCGCCACCGCCGAGGGCTGGGATCCAGAAGTCTGGGCTCGTGCACTAGCCCCACTCCTTACCGGCGAGCCCCGACAGGCGTATTTCAGCTTACCCACCTCCATCGCAGAAAACTACGCCGAGGTAAAGAGGGAGATATTGGCTCGTGTGGGACTGTCTCCTGTGTGCGCGGCCCAACAGTTCAGCTATTGGATGTACCAGCCCCGGCGGCCTGCGCGTACCCAAGCCGCGGAACTCACGAGGCTCGCGCAGCATTGGTTGATGGTGGGTTCTCCTACGGCAGCTCAGGTAACGGAACGCGTGATCATCGATCACCTCCTCCGCGCCCTGCCTCGCGCGTATCGGCACGCCATCGGCATGAGAAGCCCCACCACCGTCCTGGAAGTTGTGGAGGCGATCGTGCTGGCCGAGGCGGCCCAACGACGCGAAGCTGGGGAGCGAGTACCGCCTTTTCCCCGGAGGGTGGCTCCAGAGCAACGCTCGCCGGAGGGCATCTCGCGGCCAATAGGTAGGACGGCGGCCCCCGAACCAGTGGATGAGTCTATGCCCACAGCGCCTTCGTCGCCTAAAGCTCGGCCTTGGTTGGCAGGCTGTGTGTTGCACCAAGACCCGCCCAGGGGAGCTCCAACCGCGGAAATTAAGATTAATGGCCGGCCCTTTAAAGCGGTGCTCGACACGGGCAGCGCCGTCAGTCTCGTCAAGGCGGGGATCCTCCCTCCTCGCCACGAAACAAAAGTAGTGCTTCCGGTTACCTGCGCCCACGGAGATGCGCGGGAAGTCCCCATTCGATGCGTCTTCATCTCCGCGTCCTTCATCTGGCCCATTGAAGTGGGCGTCGTAAAAGGCCTTCCGGTGAATGTACTGCTGGGACGAGACTGGCCGGGCTTTGATGCCCTGTTGAGCTCTGCCACACAGCCTGCCAGCCCAAGAGGGGGCCGCCGTGGACGGCAGCCAGCGAAGAGGCCCAACCGCCGCCCCGTTCTCCTGGCCTCCGACAGTGGGAGAGATGGTGAGTCCCCCTCTCAAAATCCTAACCTCTTTTATGATGTGTATCAGCAGGTGGTTGGAGGGGGCTCAATCGGCCGGGCTCAGCGAGAGGATGACCGGCTGACACACTGTTGGACCCAAGTGTGTGTCTTAGAGGGGAAAGACACTCGGCCAAAGCCCCATCCTCTCCCCCACTTTGTCGTGGAGAATGGCCTGCTCTATTGTCACCCAGCGTAGGGGGGAGGAAAAAAAGTTGCTGGTGGTTCCATGCACGAAGACAGAGACGGTCCTGCACTTGGCCCACGCTCACCCAATAGCAGGACACCTCGGCGCGATGAACACCATCCAGCGTGTCCGGGACCGTTTCCACTGGCCTGACCTGGAGGCCGATGTGAAGCGCTTCTGTCAGGCGTTCCCCACGTGTCAGAAGACGTCGCCCAAGCCACCTCCCCCCTCGCCGCTCATTCCGTTGCCCGTCATCGAGGTGCCCTTCGAGCGCATCGGGATGGATCTGGTAGGGCCATTGCCGAAATCAGCCCGGGGACATGAGCACATCCTGGTCGTCGTTGACTACGCCACCCGGTACCCCGAATCAATTCCGCTCAGAAAAGCCACGGCCAAATCCATCGCCCACGAGCTCTTCCTGCTGTTCAGCCGGGTTGGCATTCCGACGGAGATCCTGACCGATCAGGGAACACCGTTTAACGGCCGATCTCTGCCGGCTGCTCCAGGTAAAGCACCTGCGGACCACCGTATACCATCCCCAGACAGACGGGCTTGTGGAAAGGTTCAACCAGACCCTCAAACAAATACTGCGGAGGGTGGCAGCAGAAGACCGGCGGGATTGGGACCAGATGCTCCCCTTTGTCCTTTTCGGTATATGGAAGGTTCCGCAGGCCTCAACGGGCTTTACACCGTTCGAGCTCCTCTTTGGACGACAGCCTCGGGGACGGCTCGACGTTGCGAAAGAAGCTTGGGAGCAACAACAACCAACCCCACACCGGTCCCTCGTCGAGCATGTCTCCGAGATGAAGCAACGGATCGACCGCGTCATGCCATTAGTCCGGGAACACCTGGCCAAAGCCCAGCAGGCCCAACAACGCCACTATAACCGTGCAGCTCAGCCTCGGGAGTTTCTGGCCACCTGGCAGGGGCCGTACATGGTGGTGGAAAGAGTGGGACCGGTGACATACCGTGTGCGGCAACCCGGAAGACGACGCCCCGTTCAACTCTATCATGTCAACCTCTTGAAGAAGTGGGTGGGGACCCAAGGGCCAACCGTCGCCTTTACCACCAACGAGCCCGTCTTTGTAGATACCAACCCCGAACTGTCAGCAGGGCAGAAGGCTGAGCTGCAACACCTGGTCGGTCAGTTCTCGGATGTGTTCTCCGCTGTCCCCGGGAAAACCCAGGTTCTTCAGCACAACATAAGAACAAGTGCATCCATCCATCATAAAAAGTGCTCCACACTACTCAGAGGGGTTAATAGGTTAAGGCCTTCTGAAGCAAATTGCATTTGAATAAGAAAAATATCACTATTTACAACTTTATAAACCATAATATCTAGCTTCTGCTAAGTGTCATACTTGCTTTCAAGAGAGTGAGTGAGAGAGTAAGAGTGGTGTTTCAGCAAATGATAGGCGTAGTGTAAGGTCCAGTGAAAAGTGACGAACGTGGAAGTGCAGAGGAGAAAACAAAACACCAGTCACGAATTACAAGTACAAAATGAGGATATGTAAAGAAAAATGTTGGAGGATTTCGATATAAGCCAAGAGGAGACTGGATTTCCTTTTCTGTAAATTAAACTTGGCTCTCATGAGACTAGCAAATTCTCACCGGAGCTTACTCTATGCCTACGTCACCAGCTGGAAATAATAATTAAATAATAAAAATTTATTTATTTATTTCAGTTTCCTATAGTTTCCAAGAATAACTTTCTCAAACAAACAAATAAATTAATTAATAAAATAAAATACTTTTTTGTACTTATATATAAAGAATCCAATAAATTCAAAATATTAATAAGAAACTATGTTAGTTTCTCAGTGACATTTAAACTGCATAAACATTCCTTTAGATAGTCATTTAGTATGTTTGCCCAGTGATTGGTTGGTTGGTTAGTTGGTTTGTTTGATTGATTGCTTGTTTAAATAATATTTAATATTTCATTATAATTGTGTTTATTTCATTGATTAACAACATTTATAATATTTTACAATAATATTATAAAAAGAATAGTTTATTTTATTTCATAAAAATTTGTTTGGTTTCATTAATTATATTGTTTTAATGTAGTAATTTTGTTTTTTTATTAATTACATTTCATTAAATTATGTAATGTGTTTTTACATAAAACAATACAAATTTTATGAAAAATGTATAAAGCAATAAAAATGTGTTATTAGATAAAAAGTTAGCACAATTTTTTTGCCATAACAATAACTATATATTCAATTTAACTGAGAACTGCTGTTTCCATTTGCTGTTAAGCTCCCGAAAGCCAACGTGTGTATAGTGTATACAGTATATTCTGCATAATTTACTATGACTAAAGCAAGAGTGACTAATTTATAAATACCGTTTTCATTTAAGAACACTCTAATACTTAAAAAAAAAATCTGAAAGAAACTGCTCTGACTGTGTTGCGTTACAAAAGGCAAGAAATCTGTAGGTTGTGCAAAAAGCAAGCGAAAAACATATACAAGAGGACAGTTGCAGAGAGGCCAGGTTGGAGCCACAATGCAGTGTGCTTGAGTGAGCATGTAGGCCATGCGCGGCCGCTGATGAATCGCTCACCCCCAGGAGCAAGAGGGGGAGGTTGTACACACGAGTCAAACAAGCCTCCCTGCATTTATGTGACATCCTCTGCCCCAGAGAAAGATAATGCTGGTTCCACAGTAAATAAAGTCATATTCAAGAAGACAGGTTCGGTTTTGTAGGATTAATGGTTCATTATTTCTGAAATAATTTCAGTCTGGATAATTTTGTCATGCATGAACTGAAACAAGTTATATAAAGCACTAATTTGCATCCAACGGCGGACGGCCTTTAAGGTAACCTGTTTAAAAACATTCATTATTACAGAAATTACACAATTGACCTTTAAAATCGACTGCAATGGAAGGTCAAAGAACTGTGGATGCAAAAACGATGTGCATGAAAGAAAACGTTGAGGAGGCGAATACTTATCAATCAATCAGACATCAGCAACTTAAGGACTGTGTTTCTGGATTAACATACATCAGAAAGGACAATTACCCTCAATATTTTAAGCTTAAGACGAGAGGCCTGAGGTGGTTTTGAATACGGAGGGACGTGGGTCTAATTATACTGTATGATCCCTCTCACTTGAATGGCTTTACGCAAAATCGAAACCGGTGAGGGAGTCGTGGATCAATCCGAGCTTTGGATTAAGAGTTCTCTGATAGCCCCCTGTCGAGATCAGGTTTAGAGAAGTATCTTACGGTTCTCGTTTTAATCGTCTCCTTTCCGCAGTCATCCTACTTTTATTCGTGAGCCTGTGATGGTCTTCAAATGAGCTTATCCAACGCCTCAGACAAGCTAGCACCTTCCCTTCCTTGATATGACTAACCCTGAGGCAACCAGGAAGGTGGAGGTGTGAAATTATCTTTAAATAAAAGTGCAAAAGATTGCACCTACTGTACTTTATGCTTTATGGTAATCTTTGGTGTAATTTATGAATCAATTTATTGTCGTGGCACTTCCTTCTTTTTGGTACTTTCCACAAAAATGGTATGCTTTAGTGTCTGAATACTTTTTTTAAAGAATTAGAGGCACAATTCGCATGTTTTTGTTGTTAAAACTAATAGATATTAAACTGTTATCTAACATAAAATTTGCTAGCTTGAAAAGCAGCAAGTTCACATCAGATGCTTGTATCCCCTTCTTAAGGTGGTGATATTGGTCTGACCCTCCTCAGAGGTCTATTTTATTCATACATTGTCATAATTTCATCATTTTCATCAGTGGTACAAATTATTGTAACAAAAAAATTATAAAACAATATTTTTTCTTTAATTTTTAGGAAATATATTTGTACCAGTTTCTACACACTAACATTGGATCCCAAACTTGCATAATGTATATGCTTTTTTAGATGTGTATCCCTGTTACTAGCAACCCTGTTACTGTTACCTTCTGACCTATACTTAAATAAATAACGTAATTTGTTTGTAATTTGATGATTATTTAATGTTTATCAATACAAAATTACAAAATCACTAAATCACATCTTTAAACTTTATTCAAAATGTCTCAAATTGTGGTAACAGACTTGCAAAACTTAAAAAAAACATAACATTTAGTTTGTACAATGGCATAATTTCAACATTTTCAACCCTGTTACTCAAATTATTGTAATATAAATTTCTTGGAATTATAATTTATTGGTATTATAATTGTATCAGTTACTATAAACCAACATTGGATCCCAAACTCACTTAGTTTAGGCTACATTTGAAACCCTGTTACTTTTCTTGCATGTTCTATTTTAAATAAATTAATAATTTTATGTTTATTTATTATTTACCATTACAAAATCAGAGTTCAAACTGTATTTAAAATATATTTCTAATATTGTGGTAACAGGGTTGCAAAAGCTCATAAAAATGAATAGAAAATAAACACATTTAGTTAATGAAAGTTTTAAACACATCAAATGTCTGTATCCTCCTTTTAAAGTGGGGATTTTGGCAAAACATTTTTCTTTCATTTACATGAATTATAATTTTATCATTTACTACAAACCGACATTGAATGCCACAATGGCTTACTTTCGGTTATATCTGCAACCTTGTTACTTGCAATCTTGTTACTGTTCTGGCATTATGTTTTTTTTATAAATAGATATATGTATTTTTATGTTTAATAAATGTTTAACCCTGTTACTGTTATGGCATGTTTTATTTAATATTTATTGCTACAAAATTACAAAATCACAATTTTAAACTGTATTTAAAGTATCTGTCTCAAACTGAGGTAACAGGGTTGAAACTCTCATATAACATGAATAGCAGATAAACATTAAACAACACATATAATATATAGTTAGGCTTAATAAGAGCTTTAAACACATCAAATGCCTATTATATCCCCCTCTGAGGATTCTGGCCTGAGGTCTTGACCTTCCTGACCTTATTCAACAATTAAAACCATACGTCATAATTAAAAAAAATTGCATATAGAATGAATAGAAAATAAAAGTATATGACTTAATGAGAATAAACATCTCCTTTTAATGAGTACTTTAAATTAATTTATGTATTATGTTGGTAGAAAGGGTCAGTTTAATTTGTTAGAGAATCAAGCATGTCTGTGTCTTTGTGAGCGTGATGTATCATTCCAGGCAACAATTTGTAAAGTAAGACACATACTTGAACTTTTCAAATCGAATGTCCTGTGTTTCTCACAAGCGGCCAGCTAAAATAATGGTCTATACCTCTCTGTTTCATCTCTGTTTTGTTATGAACGAAATAGTGACTTCTACACCCAGTTAACGACAGTTTCCCAGCAGTAGCCGCATGACACTACCTTCTCAACCACGGCCTCAACGGTTTTTAACCACTTCCACATCCTCTCTGTGTGCTCTGCCTCCCCCCAGCCTTCGTGTTTTGGATGGCGCCTGCTAGCACAATGCAGCTGCCAGGACTGATAGCATCGTGCTGGGTAAAAATCGCTGCCAGCGTTTATTCTAGGTAGGCTTGCGCTTCACGTGCTAGAACGCGTTTGGGGGTTTGTCAAGTTTCAATAATGGCAGACAGGTGACAAACCGTGATGAGGACTTGAAAATAATCTGGTTGTCTTCTTAAACATCTCGCGCTAGTGGAAGTGAGCCCTAACGTTAAAGAGAACTGTGTTTATGTTTCATAGGGAAAAAGAAGCCCAGAAGCCCTCCCAGAAACAGCTAACAACACCTAAACAACCATTTTCATGAAACACGAATGTAAAATGAGCTAGCGAATCAACACCACCTCCGTTTACCCATGAACACCCTGCAATTATCTCAGTGATTTACAGCTACTAGTCTATACTTTCATTGTCATGCAAAGCATGCATTTCTTCATCATGCATTTCTGAGTAAGTATGTTTGGAAAGATGACTAAGTTCCATTTTACTGTAATTAATAATTCACCATCTTAGTCTGAGAGTGTACACAAAGCAAGAATGAAACACTGATACTTTGCACCAGAATCTAAATTCTCTTTCTTACTGGAGACGTTTGTATAAGCATTATATGGATTATTTAACATACATACATATTCCATGTTAAGTACAAGTTAAGCTCAATTGGCATAATTTATGGCATATTGTTGATTGCTATAAATTATTGCTTTCTTCAGGAAAAAAACAAACAAAAAATAGAAGCCACTTACAATAGAAGTTAATAGGGCCAAGGACATAAATACAGAAATGTGAAGCTTATAATTTTACAAAAGCAATTACATTAATTATTATGCTGAAACTTGTGTATTATATGAGCTTTAAAGACACTTTCACAGTCGTTTTTAGGTTTTAGGCATTATGTTGTCATGGCAGTGAACTAAACAAATATATTTTTACACAGAAAGCATTTATTTTTTTATAATAATATCATGTTAACAAACACATATTGTTTACATGTTATGGCTGTACTATTGGAACAATAAGTATTTAATGCTTATAGATTTGGCCCCAATTACTTCCATTGTATATGTATCACTGCACCACAGATTTTGCATTTTTAATTTATTATTATTATTATTAATAAAAAAGGAAAGACAAGTCAATTTTTGTGGTAATCAACATTACACCACGAATGCTGTCAAATCCATATTATTAGTTTAAGTAATAAGGCTGTGCTACATTGTGGTAAGTGAAGGCTAATGGCTGTTACTTCTACAAAGTGGTTACCATATAATACAAATATTATGACATTTTTTATTACAACTCTATTTTATCAGACAAATTTATTAAATACAATCTTTCTGCTAGAAGTTATAGACCCTGACATGTAAACTAAGGTTAACAGTTTTACACACTACATGCTGTGCAGCTACCATATTGCGTATTTTTAATTTTAGAGTGCGTGGCTTTTTGTAACTTAAATGCGTGTCAGTCACTTCCAGTTATTTTAATATATAGAGTGCAAACTGATATTTCTCATCATAATATTTTAATTCATTATCATAATCATAAACACACTGGTTTGTCGCACAAATAGTTTTACCGTTTTTAAATGTTTAAAAAAGTTTTTCTTGGTTGTGCAAACATTAAGAGAACATTCCATTTGATCATTTTGCAAACATTACGGAAATCTTACTTTTGAATATTCTCTAAATACTATGAAACAAGTAGTAACAAAAAAGCTAAAACGTTCCATGAATGACGTAAAAATAACATTTTGATAACATGATTAAAGACCAGATAATTTTAAACAAACATTCTATTAATGTTACTTGAATAACGTTGTTTGTAACTTTGAGAGAACCTTGCACGAAAGTTCTGATAACGTTCTCTGTTAGCTGAGTAATATGGTTCACACTATTACAGGAAATAGCTTGCTTCCATGTTAAAAAATAAAAAAATAAAAAAAATAAGGTGAATGCTATATTTACCAAAAACATTTAGAACCTGAATTACATATTTTATACTTAAATACATTGTCAGATTCACTTGAATATCACTTAAAGTGTGCAAATAAATGTTATGCGTCATGCTTGACGTTGAGTATACAACTTTCTGCAGCACATGTGATTTCAATTTCTTCAGGGCGCATGAGACTGAAATACTACATTACTCTGAATTTCTCAACTTCCCTTTATTGCCTCCTCTCTTTCTCTACTTTCTTTCTGTGGTGTTTCCTAAAGACCACAGATTCTATTTTTGCCCTCCTGTTTACTTTCATATATTTTAAATGTAGGCGCCCAGAGCCCCTCCCTGTCAAAGACCCAGCCCTGGTTAGCAAACCGGAGGCCGTGACACAGTGCTTCCATTCTTCAGGGGAGCTGTGTGTGTGTGTGTGTGTGTGTGTGTGTGCACCCCTCCCTAACCCAAAACCCAAAACCAGCACTGACTGTATCCAGGGTACGCTGTCATTTCCTGTCACGGGAGCTTGTCGTTCAGTTGGTTAGGGTTGGGATTTGTGATCTTCCTTCAATATTGATGTGGATCTGAAGCAAATGAGTTCCATCATTAAATTACTTGTACTGTGTGATTAATTATGCAGTATGAGGGAAGCTGGGGTTTTTTTGTTTTTATTTTTGATCAGCCACATAATTTATTCACCTAATGGTGGAGACGCAATGAAAATTCATGAAAAGGAGTCTTTGATGGTCAGGTCATTAAAAGTGCATTTACTTGTATTCTGTCCAAATCAACATCTTTATTATTTTTTCTGAATTCGTTAAACACTATCAGATCGAATAATGCTTCACCAAACCGATTTAGCTGCAGGTGTTATTTGCTAAATATTGCATTTATTCAATTGATCGGCAACTTTCTATCCCTGATTAACAAGACAGTTTGTTGCTCGCACTGTTTGTAAGTTCACACATTTGTAAGTTTTGGCATTAAATCTGGTGCATATTGTAACTTAATATGACAACAACAAAAAAAATAAAGGAAAAAGAAAGCATTTCCGATATGAAAGAGATTTCTGACTGCTAATTAAATTATATTTAATGAATTTTTTTTATTATTCATAATAACACATATATTATATAATTATATTAACATAATAACTAATAATAAATAATTATTATAATAATATTTTAGTATTTTATATATTCCTGTTCAGATATTAAAGGGTTGATATGAAAAGACTTACAGACTAAACTACCAATCAAACTATATTTTTAATAATTATATAGTAATATATATCTATATATAATTAATATTTTTATGTGTGTGTGTGTGTGTGTGTGTGTGTGTGTGTGTGTGTGTGTGTGTGTGTGTGTGTGTGTGTGTGTGTGTGTGTGTGTGTGTGTGTGTGTGTGTGACTTGTATAGATTTCCCTAACTGTATAGATTATATATAATTTAATAATAATAATAATAATAGTAATGTATACCTATTCAGATAAGAACGGGTTGTGTGACTGCCAAACTAAACCACCGATCAAACTTTATAATTAATAATTTGGATATAATATTTTAAATATATATCTATAAATAAATAAATTATATATAATGTATACTTTTAGTTATATAGTCGTTATTCAGGATAGTTATATATTTATTATTAATATTTTATATATTATGAAACTAAACCACCAAGAAAACTCTTTATATATTTATTAATTCTATATTTATATTTATAATTAATCTTTTGTATATGTGTGTATGTGTGACCTGTGTAGATTTCCCTTTAGTTTTTAATAGGATTATTAATTAAGTATTGTATTTGTTTTTTTGTAGAGGGCCGACACTGTGTTTGTGTGTGTGTGTGTGTGTGTGTGTGTGTGTGTGTCTGACTAAAGGTACAGTGTTCATAGATATGATGACATCATGACAGGAAGTCACGACTATCACTGTTTCCTCATATTTCTTAGACTGTCATCATTTCACACCAGAACTTTTTGTTTGCACAGAGGGGGGCACGAGATGCAAAATGGCAAAAGAACATGACAATGTGGACTTGAGTCACGTAGCGCTCCGTATATAGGAAGTAATTGCAAAACAATTGTTGAGACGAAGACTATCTGTATGAGCACTATTTTGAACAGTTCTCAGCTTGTGGTGAAATCAATTAAAACTCATGCTGTTTATTACCAATTGACTGAAATTAAGTGTTTTTGCAGTCGGAATGCAAGCCGATTCAACTTTTGGGGAATGAATATGTGAAATGAGGCATTACTTTTACAACCATCTGATGCGAAAAAGGCATCTGGCTCCTTCAGAAAAGAGATTTAATCAGAGTAATGCTCTGCTATTTATCTACTCCTCCACTTTCACCATTAACATTATGCTAATAGGATGACTCAGTAGCTCGTTACACACTCCTCGTGAAAATCCGTGCTGTGAAATCCATAGGATTCGTCGATTTTCCTATTCTCTGGACTGCCTGCTCACTCTCGGACGTATAGATCTGCTTTGAGGTTCTTATCTGGCTCTCCCAGCTCCCTGCATAATGCGTTCACTTACCAACTCCACACACTCATTCTTGGGGAGAGGGGGGGGGGGGCAGAAAAGAAGGACTGACACTACAGTCTTAACTTCACAGTCAGCTCAGAGAAGAGCACACAGCTCTAAGATGTATTTTGCAAATGTTGGTTATTGTGATATAAGCATTTAGTTTCATTCAGTGCCTCGACAAAAAATGAATAACCTTGTGAATGCTTAGAGTCTAAATCAAAATTAGACATTTGTGGCTGTTAGTGCACTTCTGTTAGCTTTGGGGCTGTTAATATGCTAATGTACTCCTAAAAGTTGACAAAAAGCTGGGAAAATATCAGAAAAAAATTCTAATGACTCAGCTTGCATTTAGGGGCGTGTACAAATCTTTTATCCAATCAAATGCTCTCTAGATTTAAAAGGGCCCTCCCCCAATAGAGTGCAACAGTTGGGTTCTAGAAGTAAAAATCCAATTAATTTTCTCCATAGGGAAACTGATTTTTAACACGAACCTAAACCACTAAACACAGACCTAATGTGAGCTACAAGGTTGTTAATCAGTCATCAATCTACATCAACCTATTTTTTAAATAATCATGTAATAATGAGATTACTGGTGAAAAAGTACATTATCTATAATTCTGCAGAGAAATCTTCACTAATCAGAGAATTGAAACATGCAAATTATTCCAAAAGAACTCTTTAGCGCCGCCCACTCCCATGAAGCACTGCAAATGAAGTCAATCTCCCTATGCTCTCAAACTACTGTTGTTTTTAATTTGATTGTCATTCGCAATGCTTCATGGGATTGTAGTTTTTCCCTCAATAAAGTGTTAAATACACAGTCTTGTTTTTAGTTTAGTTTTCGAATACTTTTTTGCTTCAGATCAAAGTTCGTAATGTGATTCACCTTGTAGCTGGTTGATATGGTTCATGACTTATATCTCTTTGACTGTAATGGTGCCAATGAGACATGAAGCATACGGATCCATTTGCAAGCTTTTATTCCAAAACATGGTCAAACACAGGCCCTGCCTCAAACATCAGTAGACAGATATGTAGAGGGCAAGACACAAGAGTATTCCGAGAGCAAGCGTGGGATGACGATCAGCGAACAATATCCAAAGGGCTTGACAATAGGGGTAATCCGGTAACACGAGCAGTAATCCAAACAGGGGTAAACAGAGTCCGAAAGGCAAGGCAAAGGGTTAATCCAGGAAACACGGGTAAGAATCAAAACACGCAAGGCAAGACTAAGACAACTACGTGGGCTCAGTAGAGTAGCTATCGCTTGGAGAGTGATAAACGCTATACAATACTCGGTGATGACAGAGAGGAAGTCCAAGGCTTATAAAGTGTGTGTGATTGTGTAATCAGCTGTGTGATCAATGAAAACAGTTGAGTGTGTCGTCAGTGCAATGGATGATGGGAACTGTAGTGTAGTGCAAGAGTCCATGTGGTGAGTGGGTGACCTCTGGTGGTGAGTGAACGGAAGTTCATGGAACGGATTTGTGACAGAGCCAACCCCCCCCACAAGGAGCGGCTTCCAGACGCTCCTATACAATCCAGGAGGGCGGTGGAGCGGTGGCGGAACAGGGGGAGGGACGGAGGGCCAGGTCCATGTGGAAATAGAGAGATTGGGCATTGAGGCAGAGCGGACCACCACGGCGGAGCAGATGACCACCAGACCTGAGCAGAAGACCACCACGGCAGAGCAGATGACCACCAGACCTGAGCAGACGAAGCAGAAGACCACCACGGCAGAGCAGATGACCACCAGACCTGAGCAGACGAAGCAGAAGACCACCACAGCGGAGCAGAAGACCACCAGAGCCAGACAGCCGACCTCCACGGCAGAGTAGACAGAGCAGGAGCCCACCAGTGCGGAGTAGACAGGGCAGGAGACCTCCACGGCAGAGCAGACAGAGCAGGAGCCCACCAGTGCGGAGCAGACAGGGCAGGAGACCTCCACGGTGGATCAGACAGAGTAGGAGCCCACCAGTGTGGAGTAGACAGGGCAGGAGAGCACCACGACGGATCAGGAGAACACCACGATGGATCAGGAACCCACAGCAGAGATTGGAGCCTAGGGAAAACTGAGACACACAAGACAGGCATAGAATTTACGGTCTCAAGGACCGAGGCAAGGACCATAAATTGTTCATCTACAGTTTCCCCGGTGACAACTGAGCGGGCAGGCATTTCACAAACAGACTCACTGATAGACACTGAACCTGCAACCAGTTCAAAATCAGGATCACATGCTGACAATACACACTTAGGCTTATTAGTAGGAACTGGAAAGACAGATAATTCAGAATCCAATTTTAGTGCAGAATTTAAACCAACAGACAGTTCACGGTTGGGTGTATTGACTGGTACTGGATTGACAGACAGCTCAGTGATTGAAGCTGGATGGATAGACTGTCCATAATTGGGTCCTTCGACTGTAACTGGAAACACAGACAGTTCATGATTAAATACATTGGTGGGGGTAGGACTGGAAGATCTGGAAGAAGTTCACAATCAAGAGCATTAATTGAGGCTGGAGTAGACAGTTTAGTGACTGAAACTGGCAAGACAGACAGTTCAAAAACAGGCTCTCTGGTCGAAACGGGACAGACAGATACTTCTAAATCAAGAGTATTAGTGACAACTGAACAGGCAAACTCAGATTCATAGGTTGAAACTGGACAGACATGGGGTGCATTTATAGTTTCTGAGTTCATGACAGGCTGGGTTAAGAGTTCACAAATGGCCCCTAGAGGCGCAACGCAACAGTCAGGAAGTTCACCCATAACCCCCTCAGTTGTGACTGACGGTACTGGTAATTCACAACCAGCCTCCTCGGTTGACTCAGGGCAGGACAGTAGTTTATAGGCTGTGACATGGGCAAAAGAAGGTTCATTAATGGCCTCCGTGGCCAGTTCAAAGCAAGGCAAGAGCTCACAGATGGCCTCTATAGCCGTGACAGGGCAGGACGAGGATTCACAGACGGCCTCCATAGCCGTGACAGGGCAGGACGAGGATTCATAGACGGCCTCCATAGCCGTGACAGGGCAGGACGAGGATTCATAGACGACCTCCATAGCCATGACAGGGCAGGACAAGGATTCATAGACGGCCTCCATAGCCGTGACAGGGCAGGACGAGGATTCATAAACGGCCTCCATAGCCGTGACAGGGCAGGACGAGGACTGATACGTGTATACCACTGACACCTCTGGAGGTTCTGCAGCAGATGCCGCCACCTCTAAAGGTTCTACAGCAGTACCATCAGAAGTTTCAACAAATGCAGAGAGTTTAGCAATGGTACCTTCGACCGTGACATGACAGGCTGGAAGTGCATTACTGGGCGCCACCACCATGCAAGGAACTGAAGAGAGTACCGCCGCTTCAGGAGGTTCTGCAGCATCAGCCGCCACCTCTGAAGACATAATAGTGGCCACCGTTACCTCTGGGAGTTCTGTGGTGGTGTACGCAGCCCAAACACACCAAAAAGCGATCCCCATCATGGGAAGCACTTCAGACAAGAGAATTAGTTCAGGAACAGGAGGGTTAGAGTGAGTAGGTTTGGGCATACCAGCTGCACGTGCAGACACCGGTGGTGCATTCCTCACACTGGAAACCAGACTGGAAGTTCATGGAACGGATTTGTGACATTGACGAAGACTTGAAAAATATGTTAGGGAAGAAAAACTTCCAGAACCAAGGCCGTTAAAAAAGTATGCACTGATGCTCTCTATATCGCCTCTGCTCACTTACGTTAGCAAAAATCACATTACCATACTTTTTGTATATATGGTAGAAATGGTAAGTGTAGTATGCTAATTTGAATTCAGCCTAGCTGTCTCATTTCGAAGGCTGCGCCATCTGGCGGTTGCATTTTTTTGGTCACATACATCATTGAGGATGTCTCGTTTAAAAAAAGTAACAATTATACAATTTTCTATTATTCTTTGTGAAGCGTAAATTACTGAAATTTCTTTTTTAGTTTGGCATGTAATGTTACTTTTGTGAATTGATGGTGCACGCAGCTGAAAAAAGCGACCTCCGAAGCCTTCGAAATTAGACACAGCCTATTTGCTACTTGCTAATGCTAGCAACAAGGATAACCTCTTTGATATGTCTCGCCAGTTTACATAGGAAATACTTCAATGTAGTAAACAAACTTTTCAAGTTTAAGAATAACAGGAATCAAAGGACCTGGTAAGCATCTTCAAACATTTTTAATTGCAAAACTGAAAGAATCTAGGTAAAACATTCCAGGTGGTGCCATTATGGCTCTGGCAGGCTGAATCTATAAGGAGATCCTGACTTGATTTGATATGCACTTTCATGTGGCTTGCCATTTAATTATACATTAGTTTAGGGCCTCGGAATGAGACCCCGTCACTTCACAGGTACAAACAGTTGAATTATTGAGCAGCGTACAGGCTAGAAATGCAGCAGCGTAGCTATTTCGGTGCAAAAATGGAAAAGACTGCAGGGTGATGTATCCCTTTATCCTTACACTCCCAGAGTTCCTCTCAGCTCTTTGAGTCAACTGAGCTGCTTTTCTATCACATTCGGCTCTGGAGGAGTGCGATTAAACTTGGTCAGACAGCCTCGTGTGGATTTTTGTCGTTAGCATTTTGGTCTTGTTCTATGTTGCCTAAATATCCACAAATGTTCAAAGCACTGAAGCAGAGACTTCGAAAATGTAAGACAAAGCATTTTGACAGATCAATTATGAGAGTAGAGCTTGAAGTGGCTAAATGTGCATACTGACACTAGCGGAATGAGGTTTTAATTCAGTTGCACAGGACTGTGTGAGTGCATAGCTAAACCTAAATACTCTGTGTATATATCCTATTAGATGCAAACATGTATGCAAAAAGCATTGACATGGAATTAAAGGTTCTGAAATGTGGAATGTAAATGTAAAATTTAAAGCTGAAGTGTGTAATTTTTTGATGTGTAATACTCTATCCAAGCTTAATATGTAGAGACAACTAAATGAGCCATTTGTAGGCGGATTTTTCTAAAAAGTGTAAACACAAAAGTGTTTTCAAAACATTGCTTTGTTTGTTTCAGCGTCCTGACCAGCCCAACATAGCAACAGTGGCTCAACCAATGGCATGAGTTTGGGGGGTTGCTTTTTGTTTGCAGACCAGTAACAGGAGGTTTGGTAAACCTGTTTGAAAACAGTCATTACTTTTGCATTTCCTTTTGAAATTTATGTAATAGTAGAACAGAAATTACATACCTTTATATTTAGAATTTTAAAATGGGAATTTTCAAATTTAAAGGGTTAAAATGGAAATTCTAATTTAAATTTAAATTTAAAATTAAATTTCCCATTTTGGAATTTTGGCAAATTTAAATATATGTATGTATGCATATATATATATATATATATATATATATATAATCCAGTTTTAAAAGTTACCATGCATTATATCCATCAGAGACATCATCATTGGTGTGCTCAAACTATTTGAATTACAATTTTTAAATTAATTTTTTCAACTCTTAAAATTAAATTGTATCAAATTTAAATGAAAAAAAAAATCTGATTTTAAAATGTTTGCATGCATTATGTCCATCCGAGACTTTGTCCATTGGGAAAGTACACTCTTAAAAAAAATGAAATTTGAAAATGAAATTTTTATATCTTAAAATGGAATTGTATCCAATTTAAATGTAAAATTCTAAGTTTGCATGCATTATATCCATCAGAGACTTTGTTTCATGGGAAAATACACTTTTAAAACATTCGCCCAGGATGCATCATTCTCTCTAATTTACACCTCCAGGGCTTCTGATGTGCGATATACAGCTGATTGGGTGATGCGAATCAAAAGATAGCAGGAAAGAGTGGGGGGGCTGACAGACTGAGTGTTTTTCGAAGCAGGATACGCATGAGTGGGCTGGTTAAGTTGATATCTACTGGGGTTGGTGGGTGAGGGGCGTGCGTGTGCCAGGCGGGAGGGCCTCATGCCGATGACAGGTGAAGCCTATTACTACAGCTGAGACCTCACAGCTGACCTGGATCTACTCGGGATCCTCTCTGCAGAGCACATGCCATGTTCCCAGGATTACTACGGCCCCTTTGAGACAACAGTATGCAGCTCATTCTTAAAGTGTAATAGCAAATTGAAGTGTGCACGGTCAACCCAGAGCTTAGTTTAAGATGATGCAATCGTTAATAAAACTACAACTTATTTTAAAGTCAAAAAGTCAGCCTGGAGCTTTGCATCAAGTAGGTCAACTTTGAGGTGCTTAAAGACTGAGAACTGGAACGTGACACCTTCTTGCACTCATTTCTCTCAAGCACAGCTCAGTGTGACATAAATGAGCCCGTGAACACCTTTCTATTATTTATGTAAGTGCTTTTGAGGGTTTATCCCATTCAACAGTACCTGTCCTCTGACTATATGACTATTACAGATTTAACCTTCTTGGAAATCTTCATGGCTTCGCTGAAAGGCAGAGACAGAAAGACACCACCAAAAGTTCTGCAAAGCAACACAACATTCTCTTGAATAACCTTTTAAATCAGACTGTACGAGCCTGTTCAAGGCCATTGCAGTCGACATTATATTCAGACCAGTAACCACATATCAATTACATTTTTTAGTACCGTGGCAAGTTGCAACATCACTTTGTATTGGGCCTAACCTTGGAAATCTTCAGGGTTTCTCGGTGAGGCAACAAGAGATTAAATGAGGCAACCAAAAGTTTAGCAAAAGAAACCCAATCTCATGAAAATATTATTATATGTTCGAAGCCATTGTAAACAGGGTACCACCAAATGTTCCGCAAAACAACCCAAACTTGCAACTGGTTTTGCATGGTTTATTAGGGTCACTTGAATACTGTCTCAAAAGTATGATTGTATGCCCAAAGTCATTGCAAATTGCCAATATAGATGGT
Organism: Aspiorhynchus laticeps; assembly: GCA_023376895.1. Classification (NCBI taxonomy): domain Eukaryota; kingdom Metazoa; phylum Chordata; class Actinopteri; order Cypriniformes; family Cyprinidae; genus Aspiorhynchus; species Aspiorhynchus laticeps. The sequence continues at coordinate 49,870,412 of CM041793.1, read as the reverse complement.
ACATGCAAATGTGACCTTAAACCAAATTAAATTATGTAGTAGCCTACTGGTCAAGTTACAACATAATTTTGCATTGTGCCCAAATTTCTTGCAGATCTTCTGTCTTCTCTGCAAGGCATCAAGCGATCAAAGAAGATCACCAAAAGTTCTGTAAAGCAACCCAAACTACATCGAGTCTCTAGAATACTGTCTCAAAAATACGGTTGTCCAAAGCTGTTGTTAATTGCCTATATATAGGGTATGTATAAATGTGACCTTAAATCAATTAAAATATGTAGCAAGAGATCGAAGAAAACCACCAAATGTTCTGCAGAGGAACTCAATCTTTAACTGGTTTTGCAAGATTTTAAAGGGTCTTGAATACTGACTCAAATGATTGTATGTTCGAAGCTGCTGTAAATTGCCAATTTACACCTTGCATTGGCAGTTAACATCGTATTTCAACATATGTGTAAATGTAACCTTATTAAAACTAAATTATGTAGCAATTTGCCCACTTATGGCATAATTTTGCACTGCCCTGTTGAAAAACCAGTATATGCTGGTTAGGTATGTTTTGAAGCATGGCAGCTGATTTCAGCTGATTTAAGATGGTCCTTAGTTGGTCATGAGCTGGTTTAAGCTGGTCCTGAGCAGGTTATAAGTTGGTTATGAGCTGATTTATGCTGGTCAGGTGATGGTCCTAAGCAACTAGCTCCAGCTCATGACCTTTTTAGAGATCTTCTGAACTTCTTCACAAAACAGGGTCGAATGCAAGAAAATGGCAATGAAATGTACTGCATAAGTCTGTAATTCGAAGGTGGGCCTAAATTGTCTAGATCTTCCACTTCCACCTGATATTGCGTTGTTGCATGTTTGGACCACCGAAACTTCTACAAATCAAACCAACCTGGTTTTGCAAAACAGTTCCTGTGCGCCAAATGCTGATTGGATGACCCCTGTTGGAAGCTGCTGTTAAAGTTTTTGTATGAATTTGGTAGATGATTGAAAATCTGGAGAACTGCCTGAGACATTGCAGAGATACATGTGCTCATTCTAGCCTTTTTTTCGTTGGCCTTGAAATTGGGAACACCTTGCGCCTTGACACTCTGCGAATGATGATTTTCGGTTCCCACGTGTGAATCATCATTTGCTGTCTTTATGAAACCTGACTGACCAAAATGACAAGTGAAACCTTTAGCTCCACTTCGTCATCCATCAGTCCCACCAAAATAATTACAGTGGCTGCCTGAGACCCAAATCGAGGGGTCGAATCTAATAACCTCCATTAACTCCTCAGACATCTCATACGGCGAGTGCAGCGTAATGAGGTTAGGCCTCCTTCAGCAACAGATAATGCTCGGTCTCAAGGCATATTGCACTCACACGCCAGGCTGCTTTTAGGGCCCATGCCGTTTTTCTGGAGAAATGGCATTCTTTGAAGGTGTCCACAGGCGAACCCGGGTGGATATTATCAGCATCTCTCAGCTGAACCTTGATGTCTGCCAGGGTCCTCAGCGCGCTGGACTGGCAGGCTGTCGCTCTGAGCAGTAAGGTTTTTCTTTCCCCTTGTTTTGGCACGAAGGCCGGGGCAGATGCCACACTCTTCCCTCGGGGCTTTGTGTGCGTATGTGTTGATGTATGTTTGGGATGAAACCTGTGGCTGCAGTGTCGTAAGACAGAGGAGGCAAGCGTTAAATAGCCAATCTATGGCATTGTGAAGGCAATAGCGAGGTCTTCGCAACAGATGGATGGAAAAGCTGACAGTGTAGCAAACCTCCGTGGAGTAGATGTAGGGAACATGGCACACTCAGAACTGGATTAAAGCAGATAAACGTGCATGGAAACAGTGCCATTTTCCTTTCCTAATCTCCGATTTCAAATGAAACTGCCAATGTAGCACAATTTTGCAAGGGTTTTTTTGTGCAACACGTACTCGAATCTTGAGGTTTGCTAGGGATGTTCTGATTTTGACTCATAATTTTGACTCTTAAACGTGATCGCATCCGTATTCAAAGGTGTTGGAGTGGAAAGTGTGGTTCTACCACATATTTTTTGCCGTTCGGATAGACTGATACATTCAATATCAACATGGAGAGACAGTTTCTAAAATGTCGATATGTTTTATGTATATACAACTCTGTGTGTTTGACTTGCTGATAATGGTTTGCTGATAATTAAATTCAGCTATATTAAAAGCGCAAATGAATTTACTTTGATTAACCCTACCTGGATTTTATTTATTAATAAATTTGCTCATAAAAGATCTTTCTCAGCCAACGTTTCTGGATCATTTGCTTCTGCCTTTAGAGGATTTCCTAAAGTTTTTTCTCTTGGAAGTTGTGTATACTCTAGTCTATATAAACGTTTGTTTTATATGCTGACAGTATGTTGGTATTGCACATGTAAATGTACGAAAATGTACACGTGCATTAAATACAAATGAGATTTTTAGTGCACAAATATTTTTTCTTTTACTATCACAGTTTCCATGGAAAGAAATTAGGTTTATTTGGAAATAAAACAACAACACTATAGTTATTACAATAAGTTATAGTGTATTTATAGACTTACAAATGAATATGGCGTGACGCCTATGCTGCAGCTCAACATAATGCAATTCATACATGCATTGCCACTGCAGATACTTTGCACACACTCGCCTTTGAACTGATTAAACATTAATATTCATAAATATGTGCAACTTTTTTAAGGTGGTAATTACACAATGCGGAAAGTAGAAAATTATTATTGTGCTTTCAAAAAAAGTCTAAAAACGAAGCAAGAATTATTTTTGAAGCTTACACGGGCAAGGCTGTTTTACGTCCTTGCATCAAAGCTAAGGCTAAAATTAGACCTAAATCATCATGCATTAACGGTTCTCTGAATCCTCTTTGCTCTCTACAATTTATGCTAAGCATTGCAAAATGTCAGTCTAAATTTAGGAGTGGAACAAAGATAAGATTTTGCTCATTTGCAATGAGTCGAACACTTTGCTGCTGATCTTCTTTATTTTGAATTCTGTTTGTTGATTTGTTGCCCCCTCCAAAAATGCACAAACACACACACACACCTGCAGCAGGATATTGACACATAACTGACACGCCCTTATTGGGTGAATAAAAATGAAACCAAGAAGGCCTTCTGAATATGACTGTGCTTCTGACCTGAGATTAATGGTAAAATATTTCCTTAATAAATTTGCACAAGCCTGTTCCTTGACATGACTATCAACTAGAAATATTGCGAACTGTCCTCAGGCGGCCTACCGCTATTACTACAGAAATGCCACAGTCAACAGCTCTTTTCACATCTTATATAACTGAATCACAATAATATATTTTTGATTTACCCATTTAACAAAATCATCAACACTCTCGCTTACAGAAACTTGCCTTTTAGTATCCAAAGGGTTTCAAACTAACCTTGATGAATCATGTTACAACAGAGGTCCAAATGCAAATAGCTTTAGATATTGACTTATACTTGTTTTTATATATACTTGCCTCTTTTTAAAATGTCTTTTTTTCCATAGGAACTTCATCTAGGCTCCATAAAGTGTCTTTTTTTTCTCTATAGCTCACATATATAGGTAATATTCTTTGCATAAGACACAAAAATGAAAATATTAGAAGCAAAATCACATTTTCATGACAGGTGCATGTATAATATATATGAAGAGTTCAGATGCAAAAGCCTCTAAGTGCCATTTAAAAATTTCATCTAAAATGAGCATTTTGCTCAGGCTCCTATGTTTATGTTCAGTTTTTTTCACTTTAATGGCAATGCAAAGAACCTAATCATTGCCATTAAAGTGAAATTACTGAACCTACACAACGGAGCCTGATAAAAATGCTCATTTTAGAAGAAAATTTCAAATGGCACTTAGAGGCTTTTGCATCTGAACTCTTCATATGTCTCACTAATATGCTAGAGAAAAATAGCTTAATAATTCCATTACAAACACATGAATAAAATGTAAAAAAATGGGTGTGTGATATATATATATATATATAAAACTTATTAATGTTATTATTTACTATATATATATATATATATAAGTAAATAATAACATTATATTAACAGCATTGACAAAGAGTTAATTTTGGACTTTACAGTATGTGATCTGTTTAATTGTTTGTACACTGTTGCAATGTTAAAGAGTCTTAAATCTTGAAAGGAAATGCAATGCAAAGCTAAGTTTCAGTAAACATCTCCATAGCAGGAATGCTTTTGACACCACATGCTACAGCGGCTACTAAAGCTAACCAACCAGTATGAGAAACAGTAATTCTGAGAGTGAAAGAAAAAAAAGATGCTGATGATCAGTCTGCCAGTAGCAGGTGCGGCTCAATTCAAATGCCTGTCAAAGCTAATGTACGCTAATCAGCTGTTGGATTTGCCTTTTTTGGCTGTCACACATAATGAAAGACAAGAATATGTCATCAGACATGTTTTTCTCCTCTTGCAGAATTATCAAAGCATGAAGGTGGTGGTGGGCCATTCAGATGAGGAAGAGAGAGAGAGAGAAGGGGCGTCACAAAAAATCAGAAAACAACTGCACAGCCCACATGGTGGATCATGACAGCAATCAAGTGAATAACTCAAGAAGGGGAAGCTTCGCAGAATATTGATTTAATGCTGCATTCATGCAGGGAGGATGTTCACCCGCATTACGCACGCTCTAATATTCCCCAACATACCTTGAGCCTTTGGTTTTCCCATCCACTCTGAGAAAAAAGAGGCCGGAATATTCCTCTCGCATGAGCATTTAAGCACAATTCAGTGTCTCCGAATCGAAGCGTGAACTGAATCAATCTAAATCCAAAGAAAAGAGCCTCCTATGGTGGAACACCAGTGATTAGCGCTCATTTTGTGGGAAATAGGGTGTAGCTGACTGAACGAGATGGCTTTATGAAGCATCCTGATGACTTTTTGGTCAATACTGTGTTTAATGGCATGTGGGACATTTATTCAATTAAAATAACTCAGGGAGTGAAGGATATGTGTGAATGGAAGTGGCTTACAGGTGCTGAAATGCACAAACAAACAGGTGTCTTATAAAGAACGTGTCAGTCTTGAGAATAAAGGAACACTGAATATTATTTAAATTGCATTTAAAAGCAATATATTATAACCATCTGATGCATTTTTGACCCATAAATAAATAATGAAATAAAATGAAAATTAACCATTCAGGATATGTTACAATGAAATGATCATAAGGTGATTTACTTTTTTTTTCCTTCCTTTCTTTCTTTCTTTTACTTTTTTATTAAGGTTTTTATTGCATTCATTTAAACATTTTCTTACAGGTGGATGAAATCTCATATAATAAATATTAACAACTGAGTACATTAAAAGGTGATTTACTTTTGACTCTTTCTCATAATTGTATATATCCTATAACTGTAACTTTGATTACATAAATGTAACATTTTCATGAAAGTGGCACCCCAAGTAATATAAAAAATGATCTTCTATTGCAAACATAACATAATTTATTGGATATATATATATATTTGGTTAACAGCATTTAATCAAGTGTTGTCTTACTATATGAAATAACATTATATTTAGAAAGACTATATATGTATATAAAGTACATTTCTAGTAGCAACACCTACTAGTTTTCGTTCATTATATTTAAAATTATAAATTTTAAAAAGTTGTTTTCAAATAAAAAGAAACGTCCTTCATTTGATGATTAGATTTACCAATGAAATTATGTCCATGCAAACATCAATTACTATAGAATATTTCGTTTATATGATTTAGCTATTTCTTTATTTAGTCTAAAATCTATCACAGATAGCCTAATACGTTAAAATGTACTTGCTTAACATATTTGAATACCAACTGCTTTATTATTAAACCAGCATGATTGCTATCATTAATGCAAACGGTAATCAATAAATGAAACTACCTATGCTGATTCTTACTGGCGCAATGTTTGTTCCAGCAGCTTTCAAGACGTTTTGACCTCAGACATCAGAAGACATTCCCCATTTTTCTTCTCACACATTCTTGCGCACCGAAATCAGCGAGGAGGAGCGTCTGTCCCTCCGCGCGCGCCCAATGGAACAAAGAGCAGCGTTATCAATGTACACGCGTTCAGCCAATAGGAGCGCTCCGCTTCAGATGACGCGGCGGCTCTGGTCTCTTCTCACTGCAGGAAGCGAGACGCGCACAAGCATCAGAAGTTAAACGCAAAGGTAACGCGCCACACGCAACAGCAAGCAGCAGTTTTTACTGTAATCGCTCGGAGTTTCCCGCGAATTCAAGAGGAACCCGGCGTCTCGAGCAGAATGAATGGTTGGTATCGATATTACTTTGTTTTTATTATTCTACGAAAACACTTTGCAAGTTTTTTGCAGAACATATCCCTCAGAGTTTTAATCAGATTTTGTTTGGATCTTTACAGAGGTATTCTGCAATAACAAACGTTTAAAGCTAATTATAAAAAACGATTTTATATAGGCTATTATGAGACTATTTTATAGTAGGCTACTATCGATTTTGTGTAGCCTATTATTACATTATTTCTAAATTTGATTTGGTTCATTTGTGAAATACATATGTTATGTTATAAACATTTTCGACCTGATGTAGTCCAGAGTAAACTATTAACCCGTTCAAGAATTGTATTATTTCAGAAAATTGTATATTTTCAAAATAATCTAGATCTTATTTTAATATTCCAAAGAGATGTATTATCATCCCATGTGAAAATCTGATGCAATTTGTCTGATTTTGTTTAATTTGTCGCGTGCTGTAAAGTTGTGACAGCCGGTGACTTGTGTCAAACAGTTGTGTTTGTTTTTCTTTATTAATCATATGCGGACTTCCATATGCATGTTTAAATGCGGCTCATAAATATAAATAATGCTTGTATTAATATTAATTTAACATCTTGAGAGCTGGGAAACCTGAGTTTAGAAAAAAAGGCTTATTTAGATCGCAATGCATTGCAATGAGACCCTGCAAGACTGTTTGATGTCTGAGGGTCTTCAGATGTTTTTAATTAGGACCTGTAAAAAAAAATCAGTCTGTCCTGTTCTCTGGGGCGATGCTTTGAAAAAAAAAAGGCTGGAGAACACAGAAAGTCACTTCAGTGGAGGATCGGCTAATCAAATTTTTATAGCATTTTCTCATTTTTTTCCCTCCCTCCCTCCCTCGCTTTCTTGATCCCAGTGAACGAGTTTCTCTTTGTCTGCTTCTTTGGTAACCACACCTCCCCCAAAACGCAGCCGGCTCAGACACCTGAAGGCTAGACATAATGATCAACGCAGTCCCCATGAGTCTGGATGCTTGCCAGTTGTTTTCGCTCTTTTTTTCACTACTTTGTCTCTTCTTCTGTTTTTTCCCCCGCTTGCACCTCTTGCCCTGCACAATCAAGGGGCCAGCAATCAATGTTGGGGGCCAGTATGCAGTATATGAGGGGCCAACTCTTCTGCAATGTATGGACCAAGGAGAAAGAAGTCTGGCACACATGCAAGGAGAAGCATGAACAACAATGTCTCCTTGTCTGTGTGTGTGTGTGTGTGTGTGTGTGTGTGTGTGTGTGTAAGCGGGAGTCTTTATTCAACCGTGCTGTTCAGAATTGCATATCAAGTCTTTTTTTTTGCCATACAAGACCTGTCAGTATACAGTACATGTTTTGCTTTCATAAAGAGCAAGGTTGGCTTATTAAGATCCAGATACTGTTGATTTTCTTTAATCTGTGGATTAGACAGAGCGTTGGATTCTCAGCTTGTTTAAGTGCTTTGTCTGTGTAAGATTAGGTTTACCGCATGTGAAATTACATACAGTGAGGCGTAATAATGCAAGAATGAATGTGCAATGAGGAAAGCTGAAAGGATGCAGTTGTGGGTTGATAAAATACCCTTTTTTGTACAGTATCCTGAACAATGTATTATAATCTTAAAGGAATTGGGTGTGGAAGACTATTAAAGTTGACAAAAAAATTTAGAATAACAAAATTAATAAAAAAAAGGGACGAAAAGCACAATTAATATTAATGTTTGTTTGATTTCCGTGTAGGATTCATATGTCTTTAATATGGCAATTTAAAGTGTAAGTGTAAATCTTTGTTAATTTTAGTATTAGTTTTAAAATGATAGTTATCCTTACCATTACCACACCCAAATCTCTCTTACGTTTGAATTACATTAGTGTCTGTTTTGGCAAAATAAGTGTCCCAAAAAAAATCGCCATTTTGTCTCTAGCTAGTGCACTTTGATTTGCTCGACGTGCAATATTTTGGATGTAGCCTGCTTGTGTTTTCGCACCCAGCTCAGAGCCGACATGTTGGGAGTACAATGGCACTAAGTAGACAGCAGATCCTTTCTTTCTCGCTCTCCTCCTCTGCCATAAGCCTTTGAAGGGGCGTAATAAAAGGTTCAATAGAAGCAACAAGCTGTTTTTTCTCTCCTCTCGCGCGTTCTTTAGGCATTCTACCTGTGCATGAATAGGAGGCCACTGAGACTCTCTGACAGAGGAAGAGTGTTTATTGAGGGCTAAAGGGCTCAATACAATCAGACAGCCTCACGTAGAGAATTGTGCGGCTTGGGCGAGAGGCCATGGGCGTGTGTTCTCCCTAGTGTCACACCCATTGACTCAGTTTTGAGTGAACGTTTTTGGGCTGCCAAGAGGAAAACTGTATAGAAACGCACACTGTGGATATAGATATCAAGTATGTTTTTTGTAGATGTATTTTTGGTCATTGCAAAGACTTAAAAATTAAAGGTTATTTATTGGCGTTTATGGTTCCATTAAGAGTCTTTCCATTCCAAAAAAGGTTCTTTAGATTGTTAAATGTTCTTCACACTATGGTTCTTTTAAGAACTGTTCAGTAAAAGGTTCTTTGGGGAGCCCAAAATGGCATCTCTTTGGAAGCTTTATTTTTTTAGAGTATAAATGTAATTAATTATTCAAGAAGAGACTGTTAAACGCTTTTGACTTTAGTACCATCAACACAGATGAATTCTGGGAGTGATTTGCTATTTTAATAAGCAGTTTTGATTTTCAGTTGCAGTTTTCATTTGTAATAATCCTTCACACATTGCTGGCTTTAAAAAAAAGGAGAATTTTTTTTTTGGTAGTTTAATAAAATAAACAATATTAATGCACTGAATATTGGTGTGGACATGTCCCTGTCAATGACTAAGGTGGATAAAGGAATAATTTGCTACAAAATTATTTGTTCCAATTTTTTAGAAATATTATCTATTCACACTGAAGGTTCATTTTTGGGTGATCTAAATCAAAATTTTAAGATTGCACCTTCCTGACATGCCAAACAGCATCAGTAAAATGTGTTTATAAAGAAATTCAGATTACACCTACACATATCCCTCCTAAAAATTTTAATTAATAAATTTAAAAAATGTAAAATTTTTAATGAATATCATCTTATGTAGGAGTTTTCAATTCAGTATGTATAGAAATACTATCCATTATGTCAGCTAAGCTTAAACTACGCAGCCCAGCATTAAAGGAAAATATGTAATAATATTTATGGGGTGGAATTTGAATGGAGGGTTCTTGACTTATTCCTCTTGCGCTCAGTGTGAAAACGTGTCGCCGGGTAGAGGTTAATTGTTTTTAGATCTTTATGTGTCAAGAGAAAATGGAGAAACTGGTGCATAATTGAGCTCCTGGTCATTTGAGTGATTATGGATTAACGCGCCTCTCCAAAGGAGAAAGACAGCGAGGGAAGGAGTGAAAAGAAAGGACGAAAAGACCCATGTTGTGAGCTGCAACCACAGGGGTTGTCTGGTCTATTCAGAGTGAGAGGGAGTGGAGGCTTGTTTAGTCAGTGGCCCTTGGGGGCTTGACCTTTGACCTGTGCCATGCCCCTCTGTGCTCCAGGTGCAGGTCAGTTCTCCACGGTTTTCATCGCACACACACACTCCTGAGGGCTGGGGGTAATGTTGCATGATGCCTTTTTATTTTTTGTTTGTACGAGGTGTGGCTGAGACCAATAGGGTTGTGAGGGTGGGCGGAAGAACCTACTTTTCTTGTAGTGTTTGTTAAAATAGCCTTGAAGATCATGGAAGGCACAAGTAAAGATAATGCAGTGTTGTAATATTCATGAATGCATTAATCAGGAGGTTGTCATGTATAATTATTACAGTGTTTGATAATGCCAGAGCAAATCACCTCAGGCAGTGGTGATTGCTGCCTGATGCTATTAATGTTCTTTAATAAAATGCCCGTGTGGGCCGAACCATCAGCGCAGCCCGGTAGTTAAGTGCTGTAAGGTTAATGAGGCAATTTACATACGTTCTGCCGCCATCTGGACGCAGTAAGAGACAGCTGCTTGCTCTTATTTCATACTGTGTTTTGGGAGCTAACCCGCAGAAATGTCATTCCAGTACATGCAGAGAGCTTGTTGAACACTTTTGACTTTTGTCCCGTCAACACAGATGAATTCTGGGAGAGATTTGCTATGCTAATGAGAGGTTTTGCTTCTCAGTTGCAGTTTTCGTTTTGTAATCCCCCACACAGTAGCTGACTTTAAAAAACGAAAAAAGAGGTACTGATTTGTTTTTAATTTGTATTTGAGTAGTGTGCATGCTAATAGTTCTTTAATTTTTTGCTTTAGCATGTGGTATCGGTTGTACATAAGGTTGCTTGTTATAATTAGGTGTGAGCAAAACATGCAAAATACAAGAGGTTTTTATTAATTTTTTTAAAGACTGAGCTCAATGTACATGGTGTGTACATGTGCAGATAAGTCTTTAATGGTTTTATAAGTCATCAATCACTGATTAAATGACTGAAATTTAACCAAATAAGTAGCATGATTTCAACTTGAGATATGACTTACCATAAACTAGAGATCTAGGTCACCAATTTCTGGTGATTTTTTCCTCAGAAGCTCTTTCACGTAGTGGTTCTTGACTTGTTTTTAGCTGGCAAACCACTTAAAATAGTAAAATAAGAATTGCAGACCCCCTATCATGCTAGCTACCTTAAAACAATTATGTATAGTTGTAAATAGTGCCCAAATTATCCTTCATTTTCACCTTTATACTGACATTGTCTCATTTTTACTCATCAGTAATGTTGCTAGATGGTCATTTCTTTAACTGGGCGACTTCTTTTAGCTAATGAACCAAAATGCTAAGCTAAAAAGTTTGCTAGCTTAAGCTAAGAAGTTACATATAACTGTCAGGAGTGAGACAACAATTTTTACCACAAATTTTTGTTATCTCAATCAGTTTACATTATCAGTCACTTAATTCAAAGTTGGTACTTTTTGGCAAGTATAATGATTTATTTAAGTATATTTTTTAAAAGTCCTTCACTGATGTCACCAATTTGAGAACTAGACGTATGATAACCTTTGAAATTATGCTGTATCTTGTAGGCCAGCCAGCATTTTAAACAAACAGCTTTATACCAATTGCTGTCGCTATCTTTCTTTAACAGCGACAACAAAAAAGGTTCTCTCGTTCCATGGGCCTCCTCATATACAGATAATTTCACACCACTTCCTCCAAGGACTGGACAAAGAACAGCCACTCTGCAATCGATAACCAAGCGAGAGAACGACGGAGGGCTGTTAAAGATTTGCAGTTTGGATCCGAAGTAGGTAGACACAATCAGGATCCCCTCCGACAACTGAAAGCAAATAACTGTTACTGGGCTATCCGTATAATTGCAGAGATGGACCGTGAAAGGCAAAACTGTGGAGTTGGTGGATTCCTGCTGGCTCCGTTTCAGGCTAGGTAGACTTAAACGACAAGTGTCGAGGGCTCGCCGGTGAAACCTGACAGCATTTTCCGACAGGCCGAGAGGAAGGGTGGAAATAATTCGCTGTCGCTTCTGTGTGCCACTTGATTCTTAAAGCCTCTCTCAATCCCAGCGATTAAAAAAACGATCCAGCTCGAAAACGACATTATGTTAGATTCAGCAGACGTTTTTGTTCCAGTTAGGAGATCGTGCAAAAAGGAAGATGGGAATTAACTCTCATTGTCAGAAGCTCAATCCAAGATGAAAGCCGTAGAATGCGCAGTTTTTACAAATTCAGCATTTGTCCGGTTTTGTGGCTCTATCAAAGCAGAGCAGCACCAGGGAGCCTTTATTTGCCGTCAGTTGTGCTGCAATGCAAAATATATAGTATCATTTTATTGTTCGGCTGTTCCTCATTCCAGCTCGAGACTCTGTTGTGTGATCCATTCAGTCCAATTCTAGGGACCAGTCCAACTTTCAAGTTGCGGTTGATTCATTTAATGTCTTTGAACCCTATTCATGTGTTTGCAAAGTGAGCTAAAGACCTGCAAGCGGTAAACTTCAAAGCACTTCCATATTGTACTTATTACAAGAAGTGCATCCAAGCATTAGTGGCTCTCATATCCAAAGCATTTATCCACAGCTAGCAGAAAGGAAGCTTAAATTGGCAAGCCATTGGCGTCAACACTTTGTGCAACCCTTCCACATTGAATAAACCACCAGAAGGTTACTTTGTGTTATCTGTATGGTGGCACAGCCAAATTCTTGGAGGATGGACCTTCAGTTTTAGGTCTCTCAATGGATAAATGGGGAAGAAGTTTCATAGTGTGCGATTGGGCTTGTAAGTTTTGTTATTGGACTTGGTGCTGATCGCATTCTAGATGTGCCATTCAAAAGAATATTGACTCAGTTTGTTGGTTGGTCCTTGGGTACTTGATGCCAGTTTGATGGATGTTTAATTGAGATATGGTGGACAATGAACTTCAAGCCCCCAAGGGACCACTCAATTAGTTTAGCACCACTGCTGAACCCTCCCTGTTTTGTCAATGTGAGTACTGGGACTAGTAATCTCAAGAGGTTTTCATGGTCTGTTTATGAATGCATCCAAACTCCCTGTGGTCCTGCCCTGGTCACCTCCTAATTTGAGTTAAACAGTCCTTTTAAAAAGCATTTGTGCTGGAGTAAATTTGGCGTGTGACTATTGTCAAGCTCTTGACTTGTGGCATTGCCTTTGTTAGTATTTCAGACTCACTAAGGTTGCTAGTCATCAAAATTGACTTGTCATTGAAACATTGAAACATTTTCAACGTATTTCAACATTTCTTCCTAGTACAGAGCATTCACTCCTTTTCTCAACTGCAATTCTATAATGTGCTGTATTGAATTTCCTCATGCCCTAAGCCTTTGTGATCAAAAAAACATGAAAAAATAGTTAAATATGCATATTGTACTACATGTATTGTTATGATAAAATGGATAACACAAAAGAGAGATGTTTTTAAAATCAGAAATATATGTCAGCATTTTAAAAATGCTTTCAGATCCTTCCTATGTCAAAGGCTAAGAATGTTAAGTACAATCTTGAATTATTCCACTAAAGGTTTATCCAGGGATTGCCTGAGGATTGTGGAATCAGCACAACCACTACAGGAGTGCTCATCTTCAGTCCAAACATTTCTCTACTCATGGCTACAAGTGGATCTGAACGATTTCTCTTGAGTTGTGGAACAATGCTTGTGATTTAAATACCTACAAATGCACCCCCTACATGCTCAAAATAACGTAAAAGCTAACATGCTGTGTGAGCGCAAATGCTTCGACGTTGTGCTCTCAGCATTGCCACAAGGGGAGCTGTAGCAAGCTTTAGCATGAACTGTCTTCTTCTACACACTCCTCATATTTATATCTAGTTATCTGAGACATAACTATCTAGCGCATATGCCTTGAATGTGTTTCTGGCCTACTCATGCTGTTGGGATTGAGCATGAAGGCACAAGTCTAGCATGGAGGAATCTACCTGCATCTTTTCCAAAGTAAAGGGCTACCATAAACATTGGCATTAAAATGAAACAAACCATAAAAGACATTCTCCCAGCACAGCAACAAGTAGTGCCATAATGGGCATTAGCATGAAATACAACATACTCTTGACGTGCCAATTTGTTTACAGCTGGCTAGTTAGTACCTGAATAAAGTGATGGTTTAAAGTCATCATGAAATCAAAATTGACATATTTTGGAAAATGTCAGTGTTTATTATAAATAATTTATCTGTGTACATCACAATTTCGTAATATGCCTTCATAATATATAACGAAAAACAATTAGCAAACAACAATCCAATCAATTCCCATTTGACAAAATCAAGCCCCATCCTACACTTTGTTCATGTTCAAGAAGCTGTTTCACTCAGAAAAGACGATCGGAAATTACATTTCATTCTGTCTTTAATGAAACTTACTCTAAGTAACTATCGCCCCCTATAGTACTGAAGTTTGTTACCTCTAAAAGTAATGCATGAACATACATGTACAATTTGTATGCATACTTGCATAGAGTATGTTTCTGGCCTGCTGGTGCTTTTTGCACAGACCAATTTGATGTTTCCAAAATACAGGCTACATAATTTATGTTTATGCTAATCAGAATTTTTGTTACGTAAACACAGAATGCTCTGTTTATTTTTGATTGGTTTTTAATTAGTTTAAATATGTTCCAAATCTGTTTGCATCTTTCCCAGGATAAATGGCTACTATAAACATAGTAATTAAAATAAAGCAGACCATAAAACGACTATTTAAATTAAAACCAGGGAAATTACTGTTTCTTACGATCTAACGGCGAAGGGAACTGTGCCACGGGGGAAATAAAGACACATCTATACAGGCTAAGCATCTTACTCGAATGTCTGCCTTGTAAATGGGATATTATGCACATACGTATGTTAAGGAAATACATAGTTTACAACGCCTTGGATGTTTTTGTGAAGGTGGATCCTAGAAAGTGATGCATAGCTGAATTCTTGATTCTTACTGTCTATCTACAGTATCTTTGTCTCTTTTTGGAGGGCTTGTACACTGACGGACACCTCATCTCCTACCCCCTTTTGAAGCCCCCTCTGGTATTGCTGAGTTGACAGAACTGCAGAAATGGTAGGAGCTTGAAAACGAGAGACCCTCCACGCCACTCTCTATCTCACTTTTCACGCTGTCTTTCCCTCTCTCGGTTTTTGCCGAGCTTGTACAGGCATGCCTGTCAACCGAACGGAGGGTGGATGGGGGGGCGCCGAGGGAGAGGAGTGGTCTGGGGTGAACAAAGAAGCACTGTCACCGCTTTTCAGGGGTTCTAGGCTGTGCAGGGCGAACGGAGAGCAGGGTGGGGGGTGGCGAGAATGGCAATTAAAAATGGACGGGTGACCATTGAAACCGAATGTAGAGGAGGACAAGCATTGAGTGTTCAAACATATAGTCAGCCTCAAAAGAGCTGTGGAAGCTCTATGTTTGTCGTTCATTGTGCAATATTTGCCTAACCCTTTATCTGTGCAGCTGTGGCCTAAAAAAAGAGAAGGAGAGCGTGTTGAATAGCCGCACAGCTGCTGGCGATTTGATGAGCATCTATTACCACTACAGAGTCATCCTCCTGTGCTGAAGTCACCTCTCCACACAGTGTAATATAGAGCAGGGCAGGGCCAGATCACGGCAAATGTTTGATTTGTCAAGCCTTGCTCATCCTTTCAGGGCAAAAATACAGCTGGTAGTCGCACAGTCACGACCCCGATGACTGGGAGGCGTTGTACTGTCGTGACTTTTCTCCGTAATACCCTTTGTACGTCTCGTGTGTGCTGCGGGAAAGATAACGAAAAGTATTTTAATGTAATGATTGGAATCCGCGACCTCATCTCATCTTCTCAAATTGAGTTTTTTAAATGAAATGCGCTGCCTTTTGCTTTCGCCTGACTTTAGACAGTTCCATCTGGTGAAACAATTTCCTTATCGTTCTTCCTTCCCCCCTCTGTATTTCATAGGTTATCAAGGCGCCAGAAACAGCGCTAGAGCGAAGGAAGCTGTTAAAAGATGCAGCGCCGGGAGTCTTTTAAAGCCTGGTTCTTCTGGCGACTTGGCAGAGCTCAACGACGGAAGTCAGAGCGCTACGGGCCGAAGACGACCGATAAAGGTAACGAAATGCACATTCTGTGTCCTCAAATGGCTCCTCGGCAGAGTCTGCAAACGTGCATGCGTGTGTGTGTGTGTGTGTGTGTGTGTGTATGAATGTTGGGCAATTTGCCATGTGATCCAGGTGTAGAACACGTTGTTTCATCTCCGGCTCATCCTGCACGCTCAGGCGTCAGTTCCTTGACTGATTATCTGTGCCTTCATCTAACCTCGTCATGTTAAACCGACATCTGAGACTCCCTGTATTTTACTCACTGCAATTACCTCACCGCAAGGCACTATGACTGCTATTATGAGTGAGTCTGGAACAACATGTCGTCTTTAGGGTTAAGAGATGCAGCGCAAGAATTTAATTTTGAAATATAGCTATTCCAAAACATTGCTGATGATGAAGATGTCTGGCATTATGTTAAAGTTAGTTTTCAGGGAGTCTAAAAGAGTGACAATTAAACATGAGCATGCAGTGATTTGTAGTTGTAGCAAGGAACAGTTTAAAGGGATTGTTCACCCAAAAATTAAAATTCTGTAATTAATTGCTCACCCTAATGTCGTTCCAAACTCGTAAGACCTTTGTTCATGTTCATACAGTATTCTCGTAGCTTCATAACATTACGGTTGAACCACTGATGTCACATGGACTACCCTTCTGGGACTTGAACGTGGTTGTTGCGTTGCTGTCTATGCAGGGTCAGAAAGCTCTCAGATTTCATCAAAAATATCTTAATTTTTGTTCCAAAGATGAACGGAGGTCTTACGGGTTTGTAACAACATGAGAATGAGTAATTAATGACAGAATTTTTTTTTTGGTTGAACTATCTCTTTAACCAAATCACTTATTGCTCTTTATATCGTTCCAAAACAGTTGGCTTTTTTATGCTAAATGCAAAATAAAAATTTATGAATAATCTTTATAGTGAGCATGTCTTTTGAACTCCAAAAAGGACAAAAAATACCATAACAAATCATAAAAAATATCCATACGACTTCAGAAATTTAAATTCATTGAACCTCTTGTCACTGGTTGGAGGTATTGACACCAAACAGGATGTAGTGTACAAAAGTACTTTTGCAGTGCTTTTATGGTGTTTTTGTCCTTTTTTGAAGCATTACAGACAGTCGTTATGTAAAAAGCGGTGCAAAATAACAGCATGATGGTTCTGGAACGACATGAAGGTGAGTAAATACTAACAGAATTTTGTTTTTCTGTGCACTACTCGTTTAAATGTTGCTTGTGCGCATGGTTTTTTACAGCTCTGCCCTTAAATCCAAAAAGATCAGAGTTACCGATCAGCTGTTTCGTTTAAAGTGTTTGCTTTCCTCCAGGGCCAAAAATGTTGTATTGTGCTACCAGTTAGTGTTCCAAAGACGAACTCTCAGCCACTTAGTCTGAGAGCATTCTTTATCCATACTAAAAGCTTGAGTAAATTATCTCTAGTCTGTCAAGTGGTCAGACTGACTGGCCCTGTAGGATTATAGGTAACACAGATATAAAAGCTGGATGGCCGGAAGGCTATAATTTCTCCTTCCTTTTCTATCCCCCATTGGACCCACCCTCCCTCGCTCTCGTCCCTTGTAAAAGTCTCAGCAGACTTTGCCGGGAGACTAGTTAAAGACACTGGCTGTCTCTTTTTCCAGCGGACACTTGCTATAGTGCCTTATTTCCTTGCTCCACCCTTTTGTACACCCCCACACGCCTCAACAAGTGTTTAAAAGCTACTTTTATTCCCTCTGGCGACAACCTCTCCAGCTGTTGTCTTCCTGGATGTGATTCACTCGGCCGTTTGATTCCTTTTCTCTCGCACCTCAGCCTCATCCTCTCCTGCTGGGTTAACAACGCACATCCGGCCTTTGACTACTGTTGCGTGGCAGGTGAATCCAACTCAAAGCTCCCTCTAAATAAGTGGGATTGGATGCGGGGGTTGGGGCCTGTCATTGAAAGCACTAATTGAGATTCTAAAACTCTGCAATTTTAGATCTTTCTCTGCTAGCATAATCTACCCCTTATTTGTAAGAGTTCTCCCTCATGTCTCCACTCCCATGCTGGGAAGCCCCAAGGTCCACTCACCCTATTCTACGCACCCAGCAGGAGAGTAGCGGCTAGCATGCTAGCTGGTTTTTGCGAAGCTAACGGTGCATTACATGCCGTATTAACAGACACGGCCCTCAGAGCATTCATAAAATCACACTGCGGAGGGACGGCTAACGTTGTCCTGTGGTAATTGGCACAAGCTTGGTGGGATTTAGAACTGTCAAGGAGGATTTTAGGGACGGTTGAACAAAGTGGGAGAGTGCTGACAGATGAAAATGTATGAATTTATACACGCCTGTTTACGTACAATTATGGTTATCCGCATTTGCCTATAGTATTCCACTCTGTAAGTATGTTTATATGCCCTTTTTGCAAAGTCAAGCTACAGTCTTCGTCTTTCTGTCCAAGTGTATGTGACACAATGTGTAATTGAATATTTCAAGGGTAAAACACACAGTGTACATCACCATTGTTTTTTAAAACAAGCACACCACGTTGAGGCCAGTTGTAGATTCACATTTACACATACTGGGTCAAGCCGAGCTAAATGTAGATCTGCTAGACTGTCTACACAAAGTGTGAATGGTACAAATTCAGTTAAACTGAATAGAATATATTAACATCTTTAAAGACGATTTATTGCTCTAGTCTGACTTTAGATTGAACTGTGATTTCCACTTGAGAACAGTTAAGTAAAGAATGCAAACCACACTCGAACACCTGCTTTCCTAGCTAACAGGGAACATTCTCAGAACTTTCATTAATGTTTTAATATACATATATATATATATATATACATACAGACGTGGTCAGAATTGTTGGCACCCTTGGTAAATATGATCAAAGAAGGCTCTGAAAATAAACCTGCATTATTAATCTTTTTGATCTTTTATTTAAAAAAATCACAAAAATCTAACCTTTCATTGAACTAAAACAATTGAAAATGGGGGGAAATATCATTATGAAATAAATGTTTTTTCTCAAATACACTTTGGACACAATTATTGGCACCCCTAGAAATTCTTATGAGTAAAATATCTCTGAAGTATATTCCCATTCATATTCACAATTTTTAGCACTCCAGGGGGATTATGAACATGAAATTATCCAGCCATGGCTTCCTGTTTCACAGAAATATAAATAGGAGGGAAAGCAAATCCCAAATTCCCTTAATCATCCATCACAATGAAAAAAAAACAAAGAATATATTTCTGATGTTCAGAAAAAGATAATTGAACTTCACAAATTAGTGAAGTGGCTTTTAGAAAATAGCTAGAGCAGTGAAAATTCCCATTTCCACCATCAGGGCAATAATTAAGAATTTCCAATCAACAGAAAATTTTACGAAACTGCCTGGAAGAGGACGTGTGTCTATATCGTCCTAATGCACGGTGAGGAGGAGAGTTTGAGTGACCAAAGACTCTTCAAGGACCACAGCTGGAGAATTGCAGAAAATAGTTGAGTCTCGGGGTCAGAAAACCATAAAAAAAATTGTCAAACAGCCCCTACATCACCACATGTTGTTCGGGAGGGTTTCAAGAAAAATTCTCCTAGCTCATCCAAAAACAAACTCCAGCATATTCAGTTATCAGACACGACTGCGACTTCAAACAGGACTGGCTTCTATAGTCAGATGAAACTAAAAAAATTAGCTTTTTAGCAGCAAACACTCAAGATGGGTTTGGTGAACCTAGGGATAAAAAGTACCCCATGTGTACAATGAAATATACTGCTGTATTTTTTTATGTTGTGGGCCTATATTTCTGCTGGAGGTCCTGGACATCTTGTTTAGACACATGGCATCATGGATTCTATCAAATACCAACAGATAAAAAATCAACAAGTGACTGACTCTGTTAGAAATCTTATAATGGACCATGTTTGGATCTTCCAACCGTACAATAATCCAAACACAAACCTCAAAAACAACACAAAAATGGGTCACTGGGCACAAAACCAAGCTTCTGCTATGGCCATTCCAGTCCTTTGACCTGAACCCTATAGAAAATGAGTGAGGTGAACTGAAGAGAAGAAGCACCGTCATGGAGCTGTGAATCTGAAGGATCTGGAGAGATTCTGTATGAAGGAATGGTCTCTGATCTCTTATCAGGTGTTCTCTAACCTCATCAGGCATTATAGGAGAACATTTAGAGCTGTTAAACTGGCAAATGGAGATTTCAAAAAGTATTGAATAAAAGGGTACCTACCCTTAATTGTGGCCAATGTGTATTAGAGAAAAACATTTATTTCATAATGATATTTCCCCCCATTTTAAATTCTTATTATCCAATGAAAGGTTAGATTTTTGTGAATTTTTTACATTTTTAAAATTAACAGTGCAGATTAATTTTCACAGCCTTCTTTGATCATATTTACCAAGGGTGCCAATAATTCTGACCACGTCTATATATATATATATATATATATATATATATATATATTATATATATATATATATATATATATTCCCATAATGTTGAGAGAAAACGTTCTGAGATCAACATTCTTGGAACATCTTCGTGAAGTTATTTGTACTTGAACATTTTAAGAAATATTTTTCTAACATTTAAAGGTGCTGTATGTAGGATTGACACCTAGCGGTTGAACTAGGTATTGCAGTCCAAATTCAAAATATTGGAGACGGTTTTTTTCACGCGCAGGATGCCAGATTAACGACACCAACAGGAACGAGCGCACATGACGATGAATTAAATTAAATATGCTGTGTTTTCGGCCAACTGGCAACCCGGGATGCCGAAATACAATTGGGTAAACTGGCAGTGGGCGGGTTTCACAAACCATAACAAACACAGACATTCCGGGCCGGAACGCACATTTTCAAAGGAGAATAACTGACTGTAGCATTATTTTTCAGATAAACAAGTATGTTAACTTAGCATGTTTCCTAAATGTCTGCAAGCATATTATGGTATTTTTATGCTTTAGCAGAGTCAAAATCCTACATACAGCACCTTTAAATAATGTTCTAATCACTCCCAGAAAACCGGACATTTAACTCTCTTAGAATATTAAAAATAAACCTTCAAATAATGTCATATTTTGATTTAAAAAGTTAGTAGAATGTTGTAAGAAAAGTTTTTGTAACCTTTAAACAATGTTCTAATCACAACAAGAAAACTGGGCATTTCAGCATTTTAGAATTTGTTCAAAACAATGTTGCCACAATGTTTTTGTAATCTAAACTTGTTAGCATCACTTGTCAAAGTGTTCCTGTAGCTTAACTGTCTAGCATGACTTTAGCAACGACAAGGTCATATGGCCAAATGTATATCTTAAATGCACTGCAAGTCACTTTGGATAAAAATGCCAACCATAAATGTAAACACCATAGCACATGTGCTAACCGCTAGGCTAAGTAGCATATTCATAATTTAACTGAATATTGTCTGGAAATTGTGTATATTTTTGTAAGTGGGAGGATAGTTTACCTGCTACTTTGCAGCATGCTAAATGAGCGTGTTTCCCGGGCCTGTGCTAATTAGGTAGCTGGGCTGCAGGACCTGAGCGATAGTTACGGCATGAAATCTGGACAGCTTTACTACCTCCGAGAGCAGTGCCAGGGCCACGGGCACTTGACCAGAGAGAGATTATCTGGGATTTCTTTCCTCCCTGCCTGCCAATATAATCCATTTCACTTATCACTGGAGGTTAAAAACCACTGGCAAACCACATTGTGTCTTTATCTTGGTAGTTCGTATTGTAGCGTTTGAAATGATCGTAGCATTTCAGGGAAACCTTGATGGAATCTGAGAATGGTATTCCTACTAGGTTCACGAACCGCTTGAAATCCTTGGCTCTGTGGAAGCTTGTTTTGGACACAATGGTGTGCAGTACATTCCTGACTTGTTTCTTTCATAACGTGCTGAACCTTCGGATGGACTAAAAGCTCTTTAGAGCCCAGGGTTTGCGAGGGGACAAAAGACTCTTCACATGACTGTGTTAATAGAAAGACCTGGAAAATCTCCTCAAACACCATCCTTTCTATAGCAACTTCATGTACATTCATACCCTCGCTTGTACACAAGGAAACTGCCATGTATTTTTGAACTGGATACTGATATTCTCCACATAAATAAAGCACTAGGTCAAGTTGTCTAGTCCAAACAAGCAACGTTGTAATCCAAAATTGATAAAACGAGCAATGCTACAACAGGCCCTCCTCGCCCGTAATGCATTTCGAGAGATAAATGGTCTCAAAGAGATTAAGTCAGTACAACCACGAGCCAAAGCGGTATAAAATGTGCTCATCACACTCAATTTGCCTAGCAAATTTGTAGCCGTTAATGCTGCTGTGGGAAAATATATTGAGTTACTTACCACCTTGTGTCTTTGCTGCCCAGGAGCTGCTCACGCGAGTTCAGGGTCATTACCCTCGCTGTCAATGACAAATGGAGCTTGATAGCATCTGCGCTTAGCTACAATGGAAACAGATTAATACCTCAGGGTGATATTTTTGCATATTACGAGGGGGAAGGAGGGGGCGATCACATACTCTTGTTTTCTTTCAGCATCCCGTGTTTTGCAGCCCGAATAGTTGTTGCTCTCAAATGAGCTCGTTTTAATGGATCATTTGAAGATTTTGAGGGGAAACGGTTTGTTTGGATATGCTAAGAAGATGAACGCTTCTAAGACAAAAGATGAATCATTAAAGTAGGAAAAAACAAGCCTATGTTATCCCTCTACCCTGCACTTTGCCTCCTGCTTCGTGACTGTCCCTGATATTGTCATTGTAAATTACAGACTATCAGGGGCCACGGAGCGTCTTATTTTAGGAGACAGTCTTTTATTACAGCGTCTCCAAATTTATGACACCCTTTCATCTTAAAAACTTACCTCTGGATGCTCCTGCTTACAACCCATAACATTTTCTACCTCAAAGGTGTTTACATTTGCATGTAGGCCTGTGCATTTCACAGATGCTTTTATCTAAAGTGACTTAAATTCATTGTGTATTGTTTTTCAGTATGTTTACCAGTGTGTTCCCTGGGAATTGAACCCATGACCTTGGCACACAAAAGAATGTTTACAAATAGCAATTGCTACCTTGCAGATGTGTTTTTTTAGGCCTGAACATGTTTACACATTATTCGTATAACCTTATTTTTTATTTTTGAGCCAGCCTCTCAGTTTTCCGTGGGTTTGTTTTAGCTAAAACTGAAGTTAGTAGTAATTTTATCTTGGAAAATGTCATTGTAAATGCTGGAATTGTCTATTTTCGATATAAGGTTTGGGTGTGTAATGGCTGGTTTTCACTGTGGCGAATTTGTACTCCGTATAAAATTTGAAGCGCAAATGAGGGGGGTAACTGCAGTTATGTCGACGTACTTTCAAGTCGATGGCACACCCAGAGGATGGAGACAATTAAAACATCCAAAGCCTTGTTTAGACGGCTAATCTGGGTGGTCCAGAGCTTGGGCGACAAGTTACGACTGGTTAGCGCCACAATAAAGTCTAGAAAAAAATGAATCAGTATGTATGGAGGCTGGTCTGTAGAAGTCATGCCACTGTGGATATATTTAAGGTTTTAAACGTTGAATTAAAAGATAGAAATTGGCTCAGTTTCATGCAGACATTGATATTATTAAATTAAATGTATTTCTAGTCCGTTGTGCAGTGTAAGACTTCAGAGCAGTTTGTGGGTGGTCCTCGTTTAGGTTTCTAACTTCTAAATAAAAATGTTCATCAATTTGTCAAGTAGAAGAAAGCGTGTAAAATGAAACCGGATGATTTAACATTGTGCAATTCAGTGCATCACATGGGTGTTGGAGTTGTAGGCATCTGTGAACAAATTAAACAAATCTTTATTAAAACTGATTTTGGGGATTTCAGTGTGTCTGGAGAGCCAGCAGTTTATAGGACAGAATTAGATTCTCAAATGTTTCTCCTATACAGTGATGAGATTAAGGGAACAGCAATGGAGACTTACATTGTCTTTCATTTTTATCCTGAATTTAAAACAAAAAGAATCCTCTGGAGTTTCAGAAAATATCTCAACATTATGACAAACTGTTTTCAGATTTGTCAAGATACCCAAGGTTGTTGTCAAAATTCAAGAGATCCAGAGAAGTCAGAACATTTTTAATCAATTCCTTAATTTAAAATGATCCAAACTAACTGATATTATAGAGCTCATCGAACTTGTCTCATATAATGTGTCTATTTATATTCTCTAAGAATTTTTAGAAGAAACATCTGAGACAGAGTGGAAACATTGGAAATTATGTCTCCCAAGCTCTTAAAGAGAAAGATCTGAGTGCTCAAATTTTCCTCTGAGGAAATCTTTCAAAGTCAACTTTTGGTTAAATGTTCTGGTCAATTTGATTAAATATTTTTCATACAGTTTTTATGCTAAAATACAAAACTAAATACATGACCTTTAACATCACAACAACTAAAGGTGATAAGCCTATTTTATTGTTGCAGACAGATTTTATGGCAAAATACAGCATAGTTTGATTAGATACACAAACTTTGACATCATGACAACGAAAAATGATAAACCTATTTTTATTATTACTGCTGTCCTAATTGTGCATTTAAATTTTTACTATTAGAAAACATGCAATATCTCCATTCTGACTCTTCGCCTTTCATTTGTATCCAACTAAATTGCTTTTTTTGCCTTCAGTATTTGATGTAGTTTCTGCTCTTGTCTCCCAAGTGCTCTTTGTGTCCGACAGCACCGTAGAGACTTGTGCGTTTCACGTGTTATCAGTTTCCTTGGTTCCTCTCTTTTCATCTTCTGTCACTGCTCCATGTGAGATTGGGCGTCACAGTGTTCTCACATGTACCTGGCCTTTGAGATATCAAAGGTTGACTGCCATCTGTCCTAGCAGGCTAACACAGACGCGTGAGACAGTGAGTTTCTCGCTCAGGTGAAGCCGCTTGGCTCTGAGCAGCTTTATCTGTTAGACCGTGTTAAAGGAGTACACAAGGAAATAGTTCAGCACAATGAATTGCCTTTATCTTATAGATAAATAGACATTTGACCACCAGAGACACCGAGAAAGGCACTTCACACACAATATTTAGATTATTGGTGAGTCAACATGAGGTTTGCAGTGTCTTTTGAAATTTGATCTATATTATGAATGTTTTCTTTCAACACACGTTTCAACGTGCAGCTTCAGTTTCTTCAAAAGCTGCTTGGAATTTTGAATGTGGAAAATCCGTTTGTTTGACTTGCAATTGTTTATGCAAATTTTGGTTGAATCGGTTGAACTTGCAAATGATACTGAAACCACATTGATAAAAACGGATATAACTTACCACTGCTAGTGGCATTCAAATCAGAATCATGTGATTCAGTGTAAGAGGTTATTTTCAAACTTCCTTTTATATTAATCTGTGAATTATTAGACCACTTGGCCAAAGATTTATGGTCTCAAATTACATTGCAAAAGTAACTTTTAATTAGCATTTGATTTTATTTGTTTATTTAATTAACCTTCTCAATTTTTTTATCTTTTATGTTAATTCATTCATTCATCTTAATTTCATTTGTATCTTTTTCATTTATTCAGGCATTAATTTTCATCTTAAATTTATGTTTCTTTGTTTTCCAATTAATTAATTCATTATTTATTTATTCACTAATTTATTTTAATTTAATTTGTTTCTTCATTCATTCATTTTCATTTAATTTATTTATTTTATATATTTTTTACAGTTTATTTGTATCTCATTTATACATTCATTTTCATTTCATTATATTTTTATTTATTATTTATTCATTTTCATCTAGTTTTTTCCTATTATTATTTACATCTTATATTGTTTTATTTGTATCTTATTGATTCATACACTTATTTTCATTTCATTGGTATTTTTATTCATTCATTACTTTTCATTTCATTTGTATCTTTTAGATTTATTTATTTATTTGTTTTATTTGTATCTCATTTATTAATTTATTCATTTTCATTTCATTTGTATCTTCATTCATTCATTCTAATTAATTTTTTATATATCAATATTTATATTTGATATATTATAAATATTATTTATTTATATATTTATTCATTTTATTTGTTACGTTTTTTGTTGCACACATGCAATGGCATTGCAAAATGGTGTTTATGCAAGCAACCATAGGTAAAATCTGTGTCATAGTGTTTCACAATTCCAAAAATGTGTGAAATGGACAAAAAAGTCATGCCTTCAGATGTCCTTGAGAAGCTATCCAAGCATGCTAATATATATCCACAATGCTTTTTTGTATGCATGCATTCATTCATTTTCATCTCATTTTTATTTTTATATTCATTCATTCATTAATCCAGTAAATTATTATTTTTTTTATTTATACATTTATTACATGTCATTGTGTCTTTGTATTTATTATAAACTTTATTTGTACCAAATAATGTTATCTGCACAATACATCTGCATGAGAACCAAAATTGTGTGAGATATCACGCCTTGTTTTCAGAGAACATATCTTTTTGAGTGAAGTTTACTTTTCTTGCCTCATTGGCAAATTGTTTAAGCATAACTCTAACAAAATGTAACAGAATTTAGTAAAGCAGAACTCCTGCCAAGAGACGGGAATCACGGGCTCCCCTCACGCTGACCCCTCCAAGTGAATAATTTGTACACACTGTGAGTGTTTGCTAAAGGAAGTCCAGAAATCTTTCAACTTCCTTCCAAAGTGCTCGGAGAAATCCTTCACGTCCTCCACGCCCTTAAATGATTTGTTAGAAAAAGAAAGATGACCCAAAATGCACCGGCTCCACACTTTTTCCACAGATATGGAGCTTAAATCTCCTCAGTCTATTAAAATATCCATACATTTAGAAAGATAAAAAGAGCATAACTTGGCCGTTTTGTTTCATTTTTTGCTCTCTCTCTCTCCCCGTCTCTCTCAGGTCCAGACATGAAGGAGACAGCGTCTTGTCTGTGGCATCTCACAATGAGAAGAGCTTTCAGCGTGTCGCGAGGTAATTACTCTCCTTGAGGGAGGGCGAAATCTGTTTATTGTAATTATGTCAGAGAAATGAAGAAGCATGCTTGTGAGATGCTCAAACATTGTCTCAACATATTTGGGGGGAAATTTTCCTGAGTTATGTGTCTACATAATACCCCGCCATCACATTCCCAGCCAGCTATCACATTCACTTGTGTTTAGACCGTCAGGATAATGATGTGCTAACGCTTGTGAAACCGTATCGTGTGTGTGTGTGTGTGTGTGTGTGTGTGTGTCGTCTACCCTGAAGCCCATTGCCTCATACACTCGACAGCGACCGTTCCATCCACACAATAGAAATATATCCTGCTTCTCTCCATAACAACAGCCCTGCTGAAGTGGCGGGATTAGAACATGCCTGCCCCAGCCAGGGGTTGCCATGGGAAAGAACCTCCCTTATTCTGGATCTGTTTTCCATTTACGCTGCCGGTCGGGGATCGAGGTTTTATGTGCTTACACTATCAATGTTTGGCCCATTAATTCACATCTGCAATTATAATGTCCAATTAGAGGCCAGGTTGGCTCGCCTTTGTGTTATGAAGTCAGAGGGGGTTGGAAAACAGTGTAATTTTAGACTGAAAGGGGCATCGGTTTGTATTGTGATTATTTTATGCCTGCAGGCTAACGGGTTAATAGTGAGTAGGTGATAGTAGGGTAGTAGAGATTGCTCAAAGAAATGAAGGAGAGAGGCACAACAGGAACACAGGTATTGAGGGACTGGAACTCCACATGAATGTAATGTTTGGTAGAGAAATCAGAGCTCTAACAAAAATAACCATATATAACAATAACTGTGATTTGTGACACACAAATAATCATGATTTCACTACAGTAACCATGGTCTAACTATATGATTTTTCTAGAAAAACAGTATTAGCTATAAAACTGACCATGGTTTTACTTCAGAATTTGTAGTAAAATCATAGTAACTACAAACAGAACTATGGTTTTACAACAGTTAGCATGGTCTAGCTATGTTTTTTGTAGAAAAATTGTAGTAACTACAAAAATAACCATCGTTTTACAACATTTGCAGTAAAACTACAGTAACAACAAACATGGACTGTGGTAACCATGGTCTAACTATGGCTTTTGTAGTAAAAACACAGTAACTACAAAAATAACCATGGTTTTACTACAGTAATCATGGTCTAATTATGGCTTTTGTAAAAACACTATAGTAACTACAAAAATAAATATATTTTACTACCACGGTTTAAATGTTTTGTAGTAAAAACGTAATAACTACAAAATAACCATGGTTTTACTATAGTAACCATAGTCTAACTCAAGTTTTGTAGAAGTAAGTAACAACAAAAATATCATGATTTCATTACAGTAATCGTGGTGTATTGTTTTTGTAGAAAAGCTATATTAACTACAAAAATAATAACCATGGTCTTACAACAGCATTTACTGTAAATCCATAATAACTACAAAAATGAACCGTGGTTTAATTACAGTGTTAAGAGCTTTTGTAGTGAAACCATAGTAAATGCAAAATTGACAATTGACTATGGTTTCACTATAAGAGTGAGTATACTGTGGAAGCAGTTAGGCATTATTTTATATATATTAAATAATTGGCTTTTATAGTCACTGCAAATTATCATTAGCACCATTATTAAACTTTGTGCCACCAAAATAGTCAAATATTATGTGCTACTGTACATCTTAGGATATTCAATGGGGTCCGAAAATCTGCGATCACATAAAAAATCTTTACATTTTTCCATTTAAACCTAGGTTTTATTTAACTCTAGCAGTTACTCTGACTACTGGCATGTTCTGACTCCACAGTACCTACTGTATAAATAAAAATAGCCAAAAAAGCACAAGTGTGTATATTATCTCTCATCTGAGATGTTACGATCGCAGCGGTAGGGGCTGTCAAGCTGCGCGGTGCAGGTCTCTGTGGAAACCCTCAGCAAATGGATGTTCTCTTTCAGCGCACAGCAATAAATAATCCAGAAAAATGATCGTGTCTACAGCAGAGGAGGTGGGAGACTAAGGAGCCTACTGTTACTCATACTGTCATTAGCTTCCTGCTCTCTAAGCCCCTCCCACATCTCACTTGAGAGAAATTTAAATGCGAGTAACACCGGACACGCACCTAGTGCGCCTGCTGCTCTGTTACCTTAGCCACTAATGTTGATCATAAAAAAAAAGTTGTTTTAACGAAACTACAGCACATTCCTACAGAACAGCTGCCGTGTTGACAGTTAGCATGAAGCAGCATGTCTGCTAATCTTCAAGAGAACATGTTGGTTCCATATGATTTTTCTTGTGGTTTTCTTATGTTTTTCCACAGTAGCTTTTAGATTTAAGATAACTAGTGACAATATATCTGTTCCAATTAACATTGCTTTTAGAAGATAGCTTTTATCGCTTGATGCTTTATCACATCAAAAATGCTAATTTAGCATAACGACAGGTGTTTCATTCATACAGTACATCTGCTGTATTGGACTGTTAGCATAGGAATAGCATATCTGCTAATCTTCAAGAGAATATTTAAATCAAATCAAATCAAATCAAATCAAATCACTTTTATTGTCACATCACCACAGCACAAGTGCCTTGGTGAGTGAAATTCTTGAGAGCGTGCTCCGAACAGTGCAAGAAACAAAAAACAGTTTACATATAGACAGTACATATTTACAGACTGTACAGAAGACAATGTGCAAAATACACGTACACATACTCAATATACACAGTGTACTATAAAGACAGTCTTAGTTACCAATACACTATGTACACATTTTACATTATGTACACATCTAAACAATGTAGAATGTTAAGGTGCAATGGATTATAGATTTACAACAGATTAGTTGTGCAATAGATAGTTGTTCAAAGGAGCAACAGATTATACATATGCAATGTCGTGGATGTGCATTGTATGGTATCCAGTGATAGCAGATAGGTTGTATTATTGCAGTGTGTGCGTGTAGTCCAGTGAACGGTGGTAAAGTGCAATGCATGGCATGATGTGTGAGTGGGAGTGTGATGTAGGGTGAGTTAGTTCTGACTGTTCATTTGCCTGATAGCCTGAGGGAAAAAGCTGTCCCTCAGTCGGCTAGTGCGGGATCGGATGCTGCGGAGACGTCTCCCTGAGGGCAACAGAGAGAGCAGTCTGTGGGATGGATGGCTGGAGTCCTTGATGATCCTCCTGGCTTTCCTTATACACTTATACCTTATTTCCTTATACCTTATTTAGGATCCAGTATGATTCTTCTAATGCTTTTTTCACGTTCTTTGTGTGTTTTTTCACATGTACAATATGTACAATGACATTTTGGTTTTAAGATAAGGAATTTTATCTCTCCCAGTTATCATAGCTTTTGTTATCTTTTATTGCATCAAAAAGGCTGTTTTAATGTAACGACAGGACTTCCATTCCTAGCATTGGACTGTTAGCATAGAAATATCATGGTTGTTTTCATTACATTCTTCATACCTTTTTTCACAAGACTATACTTTAAGATATGACATTTTAGACTTAATTTAACTACCAATAAACTGTCCCAATTAACATAACATTTTAGCAGACAGCTTTTAACGCAAGTCACTTCATCGCACCATTTCTTAACGAATTACTAAAAATAAAGTTTTATTTATATAGCGCCTTTCCAGTGCTGAAGGACGCTTAAAGTAAAGATACAAGTAGAAAAGAAAAACACCAATATAATAAACAAATTGAACAACACTAGTACAAGTGAAAAAAGACTCCTCATATTTTCCATATTCTCCGTTTTTTGTTGCACACATGCAATGGCATTGCAAAATGGTGTTTATGCAAGCAACCATAGGTAAAATCTGTGTCATAGTGTTTCACAATTCCAAAAATGTGTGAAATGGACAAAAAAGTCATGCCTTCAGATGTCCATGATGTAAAGGTTTTCAAGGTTATTGAGAAGCTATCCAAGCATGCTAACATATATCCACAATGCTTTTTTGTATGAAAACTATGCATCCTTTTGACAGGCCTGCGGGCTTCCTGTCGGTCAGTAAGCTTCAGTTGGACCATTCATCCAAACACACGCACACCGTTTTTTGGTCCTCAAGGGCTTTAAAAGGCTGCATGGCTGGTGTACATCAGTGCAGATATTTTGTTTGCCTGATATGTAAGGAAGCCATGCTTTTCGGTATCACCAAAGCGTGCAATTAGAAGCGGTGGCATATGTGTGCGTGCGATGTCCTCCTCCTTCGTCCTGATAGAGGCCTCTTGTGTGAAGATCTTACAGACCAATTACTGTAATCACGATGATCAAAGAGAGGGTGTTAAAGAGAAGAGAGCAGCAGTCAAGTCAAAGTGTGGCAAAGAGTGTGTGAGTGTGAGTGTGAGTGTGAGTGTGAGTGTGTGTGTGTACTGGTATTTATCACGTCCTGGGGACCAAATGTCCCCACAAAGATAGTAATACCAGTAAATCTTTATCTTGTGGGGACATTTTTTGGTCCCCATGAGGAAACAAGCTTATAAATCATACAGCATAAAGTTTTTTGAAAATCTAAACATGCACACAGTCTCCTGTGAGGGCTAAGTTTAGGTGTAGGGTAGGTGTAGGGCAAATGCACATACAGATTGTACAGTATAAAAACCATTACGCCTATGGAATGTCCCCATAAAACATGGAAACCCAACATGTGTGTGTGTGTGTGTGAGTGTGTGTGTGTGTGTGTGTGTGTGTGTGTGTGTGTGTGTGTGTGTGTGTGTGTGTGAGTGTGTGTGAGTGTGTGTGAGTGTGTGTGAGTGAGTGTGAGTGTGTGTATCATTTGCGTGGGGGTAGAGCTGCGGTTAGCTGTTCGATTCACATCCATCATCTGTTTAATGTACAGATTTGTTTACACCATTCTCAGTCTCTTTCTTTTTGTGTGCATTTATGTGTGTGTGTCTTTGCAGTTTCCAAAGTTGGTTCAGGAGATACACTGGATGCCAAATCACTCCTGGCGACTGACCCTGTCCTGCACCACAGGAAAGGTGAGCTTCAATGTTCAGATGGCAAAGGGCACATCTGCAGATATGGGTTGATAATTTGTCTTCTGGCTTAAAGAGATAGTTCACCTAAAAATAAAATTTCTGTCATCATTTACTCACCCTCAAGTTGTTCCAAACGTGTATGAGTTTCTTTCTTCTATTGAACACAAATGAAGATATTTCAAAGAATGTTGGTAACCAAATGTTTTCTAGTCTCCATTGACAATGAAAAAAATACTATGGAAGTCAATGTCTACCAGTAACTGTTTGGTACCAACAAATTCATACGGGTTTGGAACAATATGAGGATGAATAAAAGATGACAGAATTTTAAATTGTATTCCTTTAAAGGTGCATTCAGTACTGTTTTCCCCTTTAAACAAACATAAATAGTTCTAAACAAATAGTACTAGTGATTATAAAAGTCATATCAGTAGCCCAATAAAAGCCATTTTATTTTACATGGAGTGGGTCGTCTTGTGGAGGCCACCATTTTAAGACATTTTCGTGCTGAAAACTACTAATTTTAACCATCATATTATTGTAAACTTTTGCTTGCTGAATATATTAATCACAGTGTGAAAATTAGCCTTTTACAATGTTATTGGTAACTAAATGCTTTAGGTTTTTCAGCATGCTGCATCCACACCACTAGATGTCAGTATGTCATGTTCGAAATTGCAACCAGCACAATATAAACCAAAAAATTACTGAACGCACCTTCAAAGTATTTGCTTTTTCCTCATCTTTTGAATAGACTTTTAATATAATAGTTCTTATAATGGATCTTTTTCAGTATTTATTGAATAATAAATGGTACGTTTCATATGACAATGCAATAAATATTCCATATAACATCTGTTGTCTTTTGCTGTTTCCTTTTCTTGCTTTCTCTGTCTGTCTGTTGCTTTCACTTGGATTAAGGCCAGAAGACTTGTGGATACTAAATTGAATAGTTTTTTGTTGGCAAGACTGTGTTTGATTATCCAGTCTTACTCTTAAATCACCAGTGACGTTTTGTATGTTAATTGTATGTTAATCACTTGTATATTCATTTAACAACAACTTCTATATTGTATTTTCAAGTGAAAAAGAGTATTCATTTGGAAGTAATGTGGGGTAATGAATGTTATTGGTCAAAATTTCGGCCCCGCCCATATGGCATTGGTTGCATCACCAAAAACGCAAAATGCTTCATTGCACTATTACATATCAACTGAAGATTATGAAAATGTTATACATTTTCAATATAAAATGGATATGAAATCCAAATTATGAAAAAAATATTTTTTTTGAGCTAATAAATAATGCACAATAAGACAAAGGGCAGTCACTGAGAAAATAAATACAGTCAATTTTGATGTTATGTTGTGTTTAAAGGCCTGTAAAGATTTCCAAACCATCAAAAGGTCATATAAGTTTGAGAGCACAATTCATTGTGTTGTATTTTTGGAGTAGATGACCTGTGCTATGTCCTTCCAGCATAGAGAGGTGGGATGCACCCGCCCGCTGCTTGCCTTGTCTCCACGCCGACCTCTGCGCAGACTGTCAAGTCAACTCACCATCAGGCCACCATTTGCCTCAGTGAACATTCAACGCTGTCGGTGAGTTTGAGCTAAATAGAAAAAAACCATCGACCGTTGACTGTACCCTGCGGCCGAGCCCTACCGAGCCTTGCCTCTCCCCACCACCGTCAAAGACGAATTTGGAGACACGACGGTTTTGTCTTCCAACGCTACTGGCAGCCTGAAAAGTTTGACTTTGAAAACTACAACAAAGGTCACAATCAACATTCATTGCTGTCGGTGGGTTGAACTGTTAAAGAAAGCTCACTGAACAATGAATGCAACTGTGTCCCAGATTTCCTTCTCGCAAAGTGGCATCGGAGATTAATATTAACTGACAGAGCTGGATGTACTCATTTGCTCTTCTCACTTGAGTTTGTTTGTGGCTCTTCGTGGCAAAGACGCAAGTGGACTGAGAACACCATGTCAAAGGCCCCTTTAAGGCCAATGAATGTTTCCTTTGTATAATAAATAAAGACAAGACCTGTCCAAACCCAGTCTAATCCTGTGAGTCTAAAACTTATTAACCGGAGATGTGGTATAGATGTTGGCAAACGTGTTGTGCTGTGGTACTTAGAAGGGCTATGCAGGTAGGATTTTTTTTTTTGGATGCTATTGTTTACCTGCAATAATTTTATATAAGTAACAGCCATATATTTAAAAAAAAAACTTTTTTTTTTTACAGAAAAAAATAATATTTCTTAAAACTGTAACATGAATGAAATGAAAGAAATGAATGAAAGTTCAGCACAAGTAGCTTTTTCAAATGCTGACATAAATATATATAGAAGGTGCAGTGTTACACACAAATCAAAACATTATCATGGTAACACCCTAATAAGTTTCAAGTTTTATTTGTCACATACACGACTATACAGAGATTGTATAACCAGCAGTGAAATGTGAATAGGTGATCAGTGCCGACGTTATGTGTGCAAAAAGAGAAATTAAAAATAAGTAAAAAAGTAAATAAAAGCACAGTCTTAGCGGAGCGACCTGGACGGCGGCCGAGCATAGCAGCGCCATCTATGGAGTACATCCATAATATACATAACTCTAACAAAAACTGTTAAGAAACAATTATTTAAAAATGTCACACTAAGAAATCTGGGAATGTCAGTTTACTGTTTTTCACTGTAAATTATAAGATGACTTGTTCTTTTTTGCTTTCAAAATTGGTACATTTAACAGTGAAATTACATGAAATGCCACGTTAGATGTATCTCAGGTTTCCGTATGCCTATATAGTGAGGTAATTTACCGTTAACCAATTAACAGTTTTTTACTTAAGCATTTTCACAGTCTTTCAAAACTTAAAATACTCATTTTTATTGTGTTTGTGCATGTAGCCTACATATAATTACACTTTTATGCGATTATATAGAGTGTAAAATTCACTTTCGTTTAAGTTTGACTACCATTTTTACACATTAATCCAATATCCTGAAATAAATTGCTGAAGGAAACTGTGAATGTCATTAAGCGCTAAATAAACAAACAAAATGGCTTAAAATACACATCTTATTAAAGAGTTTTGGCACTTCACCGCTTGTGAGATCACATACACGTCGCGTTTGAGCTGAACTAAACCGATCACGGTGAAATCAGAGGAGGTTAGCGTGCTGCATTTACAGGCCGTATCTTAATTAGAGGCTAACGGTTTTACTGTCCGTTTCTAGGCCAATCCAAGATTATGTCACATTGCTGGTAGTTTATGAAAAATTAATCCAAATTAAATTTGTCAAGAAGCTGAAGTGGCTTATCGTATCACTGTGGGTGAGAGCCCCATGGCACCTCGGTGACATTGCTGACAGACACTGACTCCTCCGCTCGCCGTTGAGTTTTTTAAACGACAGTCAATCCACCGGATTAATTAACATCAGATTACGGCTCCATCAGAGACCTGCTGTGTGTGATTTCTTAACGCTGGGTTACTTTACTTACCGTGGCGGTGAGCGCTGGTCTGTGGCGATTATAGGCCTACTCTTAAGAGTTATTTGATGAAAACTGTCACATGAAGGATATTTGGAGGCTGCATTAACAAATTCAAAGCATCCTTGTAAAGTAATTCTGATGGCCTTCATGTTGTCAAGTCTAAAGACGGCTGTGTTTTGATTCCAGTCATGGACAGTCTGTCATTTTATCAGACAAATTGTAAGCTATTTAAAAATTTGACATTATCGGCTTTGTTGGGTAATAAACTTTATATAAACATCATTTTTAGTTTAATTTTAAATGAATTAATTTGCTGCTTGCTAGTTGGTTGCACAGTGTTAAGGGGCGGCCTGCCTGTGGCCTGCAGGGTGACTCACCAGTGTCTGTTGTCCAGAAATTACCTATCAATTAAAAAAAAAAACTTTATTTAGCTGATGAATGAATAATAATAAAAACTAAGTAAATAGTGTATAAAATATATGTATTTAAATTCCTACAATTTTGTGTTTGCTATTAATAAATTATATTTAATGATATTTAGCAACATTTAGCTATGTAGCTTATATATTGTATAGAAGAATTATATTGGCCACATATGGTCTCTGTGACCCTTGAGTAGTGTAAAATGCATGGGTAAATAGGTCAATGACATAAATAATTTCAAGAAAGGAAACCAGTGAGCAAATAGGCCTATGCTGAGTAAATCAATGTAAGGGTTTTAAATTTCTCAAAAATTATAGTCAGAAATATCAATAAATAAGAAGTTCAAGCTGAACTAATTGCAGAACATTGTTGAGAAAAACAAAAAGAAATACATATTTTTTTTAAAGTGTCTGGAGTAACTATTAAACTCCTTTGTAACACAATGAGCTATAGGCTTACTTGTCAATATGGCCTATATGGTAACACAACATGAAATTGTCTTGGGGAAAAAAAGATATAATTTGCATTATGTTGTAAATTTTTTGTTTGTTTTTGTGGATGCCAGGTCCTTGTGCTTTTAAAAGTAGGCCTATATAATTGAATTGGACTGGTTTTATAGGCACTTTGAATATAACATAAAAAATGGCCAATTTGTAACATAATTGGTCAAACAATAAAATCAAACATTAAGTGTTGCTTAATTCCTTCATTTTACCCAGCAGGCCTGAGAGCATCACCCCAACAAACAACGTTTCCCTAATGTTAGTATTTGATCCCCATTTGGTTATTTGTTTGGAACCAAATATAAATGCTCTAGGTTAAAACTTTTTAGGGTTTAGGCTATGTTTGGTTAAAAAACTGTTTGCTGTGATGATAACCCATGAAAGAAAATCACATTTCCGAGCTTCTGTATACAATTCCTGCTTCTTGTTCTCCTCGAGCCCTTGTTCCCATCATAAGCATGATGGCTTTTGTATAATAAACACAGAAATGAGAATTCGGTATTACCGTCACCTCCTCTGAAGCCCCTCATTTGCTCATTGTGTGGGTATCTATAATTAAAGCCCTGAGGCTTCTCAGCTCTTGTTTTCAAAGCGCCAATTCAAAGTTACAGACCTCAGCAGTATTTTGGGACAGACCGTTCTGGGGTTTTTCCGAATTCTGAAAGTCACTGTGGTTTCCAAACTGGCATATGTGAAGACTGCAGGTGTTTGAGAAGAAGAGTCTCCTGGAGAGCCGAGCATCAGACAAGATTAACTCAAGTGAATATTCGCGGTTAGACGTTTCGAACTGTGTACATACTCGACGGTTTCCTCAAATATGACACTATTTTGAGAAATACCGCAGTGCTTTTATATTTTCCTCCTGCTCAATGGCTTCCCTTTGTGGAGTTGGAGGAACTGAAAATAATCGTGACACATATCAGCGCGTAAATTACATTCAAGTTGACGTTCCACTAAAATATCAACCGGTTTTTCGAAAATGGCCGTGTTGACAAAAATCGTAATGCTTGCGATTAGTGAAGCCCCTGTTCACTTTCGGCCAACATTAACATTTGTCAGGTGTTATTAGCATGTGTCAACATTTGAGTTGGAAAATGTGAAGGTTCACCGGGGTCCTGTGAACAATATACCAACAGCAAAATGAGTAAATAAAGAATTAGATTTAAATAGAACTGTGTTCTGAAGGCGAAAAGCTGTCTGGAGTTTGAGGGAGAAACATAAACCCAACATACTGCGGGAAGTCTTACATTTATTTTAATTGGGCTGTTTTGTATTCAATTTTAGTTTTAAATATGAGTTATTCCATTTTTTTATTTGAGCAATTATGTATAGGCTATAAACATTTTTTTAATGTAGCCTAATGTAATAAATAGCAGGAAAAAAAACTTAAATTGGCTATAACCTTTAATTTTAAAATCTTTACTACAATCCTTATTTTTTTATTTATATTTCCCACTGTTTGACACCCCATTCAATTTCGATTAGCTTTGAATATTACTATCTTTTCTTTTTTTCCAAATAATTCACATAGGCGAAGTGTAATCTAACAGATTCAATTATACAGTAGGCCTTATATTTAAATAAATAGCCTATTTTTAAGTAATATATTTGTTTATTCGTTCATGTATTTAAAATGATAATAATGTCACTTTATATTTGCTGTCTAATGCACTGTTTAAAATGTTTAATTATATTTCAAAGAAATATAAAATAATTTATGATAGCGTTTAAATGTGCACAATCCATTAAAACTAAACAGACGCTGCCACCTAGTGGTCATAATACGACTATAAATCAAACATTTATAGTCTCCTAGTATCAGAGAGCATGTTGCACACTTCACGATTTGGCTGCCTAAAATGCTCTTATTATTATTTAACATGATTATATATATATATGAATAATGTTTGTAAATGAACGTTTGAAACAAAAATTCAGTGAGGAATTATAAAGAGTCATTTACACTGTGATGTCCATGGGTTGGTGTAGAAGTAGTTTGTCTTGATGGTTTTATCAGCATAGCAGTTGGGATGGGGTGGGATGTGATTGTTGAGGGGGTGATGACCTGATGATGACCCCCATCCCGAGGTCAGTTGTGTCAGGTTCCTCATTTGTAGACTGTGGCAGGCCTGAGGAATGTGTGTGTGTGTGTGTGTGTGTGTGTGTGTGTGTGTGTGTGTGTGTGTGTGTGTGTGTGTGTGTGTGTGTGTGTGTGTGTTGGGGGTATCTTATTAGCACCTAATGGTGCAGTGGGGACAATCTCCCTGTTCCAAACACTGAGTCTGCCTGCAGTAGAGCTGATTTACAGGGCCTTGCTGCACCACTCAGGACTGAAGGATGGAAGGATGGAGGCTTTCACTCATATTCTGATCTCTGTCCTTCTTGGTCTTTCAATGTTTTGGATGGTGAGAGGCTCATATAATAGGGATTAGAGTCAAGATTGGTTGCTAATGCTCATAACTTTTGTGATTAAATTATTTCATCAAAAAAACAACCTTTAGAATGACCCAAGAAATTTTATTTATAAAAGGTAGACATAAAGGAGTTGTATTGTTTTTCTTTTATCTTTCTTTACTTATTGTATTGTATTCTATTTGTTTGTAAATTAATTTCCAATTAGAAAATCAGAGGCAGGGACAAAAGCAACATGAAGAAAAAGAAAGAATAATATAAAATATTTACTTAAAAAATGTATAAATATTTTGGTCAGAAGATCTCTGATAAAGAAGCAAGGGAAAAGCAAAATAAAAAAAAATTGAAAGACCACAAAATATCTGGCAAACATGAAGGGACAAAAACTAAATCGGTAAAATAAAGTAAAGTAAAATAAAAATAAATGTAGTAAAATTAAATTAAATCCCTTTATAAAATCTCTTAAAAAAATTGAATAAAAATCAAATAATTATTCAAACATGTTTTTTAATACAAAACGCATGTGCACCACAAGGTGGCAATATTTATCTGAAAAAGGCATTGCTTTGCCAAGACACTGTCCGTATCTTTATAACACACTGTATCCAGTGTTATCTGTCAAAATTAGTTAAAAATGTATCATTATAATAATATAAGTACATAATAATTACTTTATATTCAAAGTGGTATTGAATTTTAAAACTTACAGCTTTATTCATGTTTTTCACTGTCACTAACAACTTGAACCTTAACTAAAATTTCTGAATGCCAAAGAAGTGTTTAAGGGAACTTTTGCTGTTGTTGTTGTTGTTATTGTTGTTATTATTATTATACAGTTAGTAAACAGATAAATTGCTTTTAATGGAAGTTTTGTTTTACCAAAGCAAT
The DNA here is from genome assembly GCA_023376895.1 of Aspiorhynchus laticeps. Taxonomy (NCBI): domain Eukaryota; kingdom Metazoa; phylum Chordata; class Actinopteri; order Cypriniformes; family Cyprinidae; genus Aspiorhynchus; species Aspiorhynchus laticeps. The sequence continues at coordinate 49,830,801 of CM041793.1, read as the reverse complement.
TACAAATGCTTATACATAAACCTGACACAGCTCGCTATAGTTTTCAATATTCCATTACAACTTAAATTATGCAGTGATGAATCTTATAAGAGAGAGCAAGAAAGAAAGATGTTTTTATGTGGTAACATCCAGCAAAGTCTCTGAACACTGAGACTCACTATATTGGAAGGTCACTGGATGTTTGTGCATCTCACTGCCTGTTTTAACCCTCGCTGTGATGTGTTTAGTGAGAATGGACCTCCAGTGGTGGCAACATGCCGGTCCGGACATCTAAAGCTGCCCTTTGACCCGCAGCCTTATTTAGGAGGTATAAATGACGGAGGGATGAACAAAAGAGCAATACACATCCACCTGGCACTGTCAGAGTCTCCAGTCCGAGATCTGTTACAGCAAATGGTCAGAGCGCTGATTACAGCTGATTGACTCAGTACATGAAAATGGATCAGTGCTCAATGCTCTGATGCAGTTTTGATTTGTCTTTATTAATGCTTTAATTGCAAAGCTAAATTAATAATGTAAAATCTGATAGTAAATAAATAATCTCCTCATGTGGCAACCAGGATTGTTTGGTTTGATAGAATTCTGTGCTGCAATGATTTGTAATTTTTTGTCTCATTGATTTATGTATAAACACACAGTAGCTCAATGCGGCCTGAACAGAATTTTGTGTTGCTAAACTATACTCGTCTTATAGATTCTTCTTCTATCAAACAGGTATATTCTTAATTTAAAAATCATCTTCTTCTTGTTTACTCGCAGACGTGTGACGGGCTGAGACATATACGGAGGAAGCATCTAAAATGCATGAAATTAAAAATGTAACGCAGCAGCTCCAAATTAAGTCCCCTGCCTTAAAAAAATGCAAAATTCAGATAAGAAATATCTGACAGTACTGGAAACCACCGACAGTGCAGGTGAAGAGGTGGTTAATATTTGACTTTCGTCCTGGGAAACAAATTCAGCAAACATTTGTTATGTTTTGCAAGCAGTAGTCATTATCGTTTTGAAAGACATGTACTGTTGCTTTTTATAGTAACATTAATACGTTTGAGTGTTAACTTTCTGCAAGTTATGGAAGAAATGGACTCCCAGGCTCCCTAAATTTTGTACTTGTGGATCCAGGTCTTTTTTTAAATATATAACACATTAAACACAAGGTTGTGAGTTGTAATCCTTTCACATTAAGGTCAGGAAGCCAGTTTCAGTCAGCCGGCACAATCAATAACACAAACTTGTCACAAAATAAAAAGTAGGAAATCACTCATATTCTAGCAAGTCTCCAGAGAGAGAGAGAGAGAAAAAAGATCTTTCAAGACAACCTGTTATATATTTATTATTATTTATTTATTTTAGTTGGTAGCGCAGATTATAGGCTATTCTTTCACTTGAAAACTAGCCTATATAAATTAAGTCTATAAAATATTTCATATTCAAAAAAGTTCTCTCCCTCCCTCTCTCTCTATCACATATTTGCGATATGATCTGATAATCACACATAAACTATATGGATACCTACAGATTTTATTCACAATAAGTGTTCGCACTCTACCTGACTTGTATTTAACTTTTGCCGTCACTGAAATGTTTTTTGAAATGCACCCATAAATACAGTTACATATGTTAAATAAATAAATATAGCCTACACTTTTCTTTGCCCTCCTTTAAAGGCGGTCAACTCTTTCCTGCAAAATAATGTACAAAAAGCAGTAGCTAGCCTACATGAATTAGGCTATGTCAACACAATATTCATGAAAAGCAATAACTTGAAGATATAGGAGCAGTCAGAATTAAAAGGTGGGTAAAAAATGGTGGTGTACCATTAGCTGATGGTATTTTTCAAGAGTAAATACATTAAGTGTCAATACATTTGTTTCTTTTGGTAAACTGTAGCCTATTTAACAACAAAGTAGTAAATAATTTGTGCTGTTTTGAACGTAGAGTCAAAGGACAATGCCAAGATGGCGGATTCGGTTTATGTATGAAAATACTGCCGTTTTTCAGCACTCTAAAAAAGTATGACGAATAAAATGGTGTTTCTCTCAGAAAAAGCGAGTGTTCTTGTACTAGACATTAATTACTTATAAAACACACATTGTTTGAAGCAGAAGGTAAAGCTTTTGTTGGAGCATTTTTCTTTCATCTGTTTTCCTTTTTAATCGATGGTCTGCTTTTTTAATGAGACATACGATATGCACGAAGCATGTTGGACTTGACAGGATCAGTCACCGGTGGCAAGTGTGCTGATACATCAAGGATACCACCTTTTACCCTAACAATTCTGCAAACTCAGGAGGCCAATTAACACCTGCACATTGAGGGCCGGGAGAAGCGCGCCGGAATCCTCCCTCGTGAGCAGAAGAGCGCAGCGCGCGCCGGTGCTGATGCGCGCGTGGCTGAGAATGGAAAAGCGCGGGAAACTCGCAGGTGAAATTCTCCTCAGGGTAATTGTGGCGGGACCTCAGGTGAGATTCGGCTGAGGCGATGCGTTTTCTCTCTCTTTCCGCCTTTGTTTGTGCTTTTTTCTCGGTTGTTTTCCCCAATGTGGTTCGAGTTGAGTCACATGAATTAAATATTAAACGTACATCAGAAAATATTAATTTAAAGGTAAGATTTCTGTCAAGGGAACTGTCTCAACTCAATTGATATTCTTCGGGCTGATGGTTAATACATATTCATTCATCAAAACAATCATTAAATGAAATGAGGCGTAGGTACTGAGATTTCATTCTGTTAGACACTTTGATTTTTGTTTTAAACTAAATGAGTAGAAACGAGCATCTGTAAGCGAAAATAGTATCAATAGCCTATATTATACATGATCAAAATACATATATCAAAACTGCATTATCTTACAGCTACTTATTAATAAATTCATGTCAATTAAATATTTATTATTTCCTTTTTGTACAAGACAAAATATGATATTTCCAGATGAGTGAACAGCTAAATAGTGCTTCCCAGGACAATGGTAATTATTCAGAAATATTTGTCCAGGGAATTTGACTAAGTTTGATCAGAAAAGAAAGCGTATTCTAACCTTTAAGATTTAAAACAATGCTAAAACGTGGGGAAAAATATCTAAAACTGACCATTACATACAATAGCTGTCCTAATTTCAGTTTAACATAATACAATTATATATAAAATGATATATATATATATATATATATAATAAAGCATTTTAAGGTGGTAGTCTAAAATGTTCTTCACTGTGTGCAGGTTCAAATTGATATCCTCGTCACATCACTATACAGACCGACAACAGAAATCTGAGGAAACAAAGAGACAAACCAGGACAGGTGAGACATTGTTCAGTTCGGTTGTCTTCTCTACTCTGAAATCTGACATGGTGTGAGTTGACATGGAGGAGCCATTGTGTCCCATAAAAATACACCTCAAGACCCTCTGCTCTTTGGATAGAATGTAAATAAGATCCTGGGGAATGTACTGGGAGAACGGCATCGGGGGGTGAACACCGGCAGCCGGGGTCACCATCCATCATGCTGACTCGGGCCTGGTGCGGTGGACAAGCTCGGCACAGGCCAAGAAACCTGAGCCATTACAAGACAAACACATGCTCCCTCCAAAATAACAATGGGCTCCAGTGACACACGCTGCCTGCTGTCAGAGCTTCACTGCAGGCTCACAACACCTGACATTGTTATATTGAGCGTGTAGTGTTACCAGACCCACAGTTAGAACAGGCCGGCCTGCTCGTACGAAATGCCAAAGATAATCGCAAGTGACAACTTTAGGAGACAATCCTGTGGTCTTTTTAGGCAGGAGCTTGCGATATGGAAACTTAGAAGAGTAACAAATAGGGACATGAGAGCAATGTCAGATTGAGTGACAAGGCACTATAAAGACGGTAATAATATTACATAAGATTTTTGTTTCAAATAGATGCTCTTTTTTTAACTTTCTACACTGTAAAAAAAATATTTTTCGAAGTTGTAAATAAAAAAGGTAACACTTCAGTATAAGGACCAATTCTCACTTTTAACTAGTTGCTTATTAGCATGCCTATATTAACATATTAGCTGTTTATTAGTACTTATAAAGCACACATTCTGCATGACCATATTCTACATCTCTAATTAATACCTAAACTTAACTACTACATTACTAACTATTAAGCAGCTAATTAGGAGTTTATTGAGGCAAAAGTCATAATTAATGGTTTGTTAATAGCGAGAATTGGACCTTAAAATAAAGTGTGACCAAAATAAAAAGATTATTAGGGTAAATTTTACAAGAATTATTTTATTATTATTTATTATTTTAAATAAATAATAAATTTACAGGTAAATAATAAATTTACAGATTTACAGGTGCCACTGACCCTTTCATGAGAGGAAGTCGACTCGGCCGGCTGTTCCTCTCATAATTAATGGTTTGTTAATAGCGAGAATTTCATGTTTAATTCAATGTGTACCTTGTCATTTCTTTGTAATAATTTTTTTTAATTAACTAGCAATTTCTAAATGAAAATTGTGGCAACGTAATTTTTTTCAGTGTATTCATCACAGAATCCTAAAAAATGGTTTTCACAAAAATATTAAATCAGTGTATTAGAATGATTTCTGAAGGATCATGTGACACTGAAGACTGGAGTAATGATGCTGAAAATTCAGCCTTGCCATCACAGGAATAAATTACATTTTAAAATATTGCAATAGAAGACAGTTAATACATTGAAATAATATTTCACAATATTACTGTTTTTACTGTAGTTTTGACCAAATAAATGTACCCTTGGTCATCAGCCATTACTCCAGTCTTCATTGTCACATGATCCTTGAGAAATTCTTCTGAACAAAATGCTGATTTATATCAATGTTGGAAACTGTTGTGCTGCTTAATAATTTTTTTGAAAACTGAGATACTTTTTCAAGAATAAATAAACAAATAAACAAACAATCAATCAAACGTTTGGGTTCAGTTAAACATAAGATGTTAATAATTATTTTCTAATTATTTAATTTAATTTCAATAAATGAATACTTTATTCATACTTACAGTTAACGCTTATATATATTTATAGAAACTGTCTTGGTACAGTATCACAAAAGCAAAGCCAATTTAGGACAATGTTACTCATTCACTGCATTTATGAGTTCCTGTTTTGAGCTCAGTCTCATTTGTTCAATTCTCTTGGCTATACTTTGTGCCAGTCAATTACAAGACTGCAGCTAGACGCTGATGTAAATGAGTGGCTCCGGTGACACATCCATATCCTCACAGTAACACATGAGCACTTCAGTCAGACCGTGTGGGCGTTTCCGAAGCCATTCCCGGAGATTTTCCTGTTCATCCACCCCCATCATTCTTCAGTGTGTGTCTGTTTTTGGGGGGATGTGGGGGAAGGTTCTTTAGGGTCCCTCAGTGCTAAGCCGCTGAAGTCCTCACAGCTGCACCATGAGACTGTAGATTTACAGGTGCCACTGACCCTTTCATCAGAGGAAGTCGACTCGGCCGGCTGTTCCTCTCTTTTTCCAGTAGAGGCCAAGAATCTTTGATGAGTCTTAGTTAAGGGCGCAACTTACTACTAACCGAATTCTCTGAACTTATGCAGCTAGTGAAAGTGTTTCCTGTTTCAATCATCAACACAACTGTTCAATTAACCCACAAAGCTTCATTTTAAAGCACGTTGTTAGTCTAATAAATGAGAACATGTTCCTTGTTATAAAAGGGAGAAGTTGTGAAATTCAACTTTGCCTTGAAACGGTTAAAAAATTGTTCAGGTTGCAGAATGAATAAAATATAAAAGACAACGAGTTTCAGCTAATCAATTATTTGAAGAAAAAAAAAAAAGTTTGTTTCACAGAATGCACTGCGCTCCTGGTGAGGAATGCCCGTGTTTCTGAAATACCACAGATAAAAGCCTGGCCCTGAACTTGACAAACTTTGCAAGAAAATTTTTTTATTATTCAGAAATGTCATGCATTTTGTTATTCTTTTAGTTTGTGTTGAATGATTATCTTTAGACACAAACAAAAAAATAACAAAAAGCATGAAAATTTTAGAATGATGAAAATTTTATAATTTTGAATGGATGATTATTATAAAGTTATATTATGCTCAATATTTTGCCATATGTATATAGATAGATAGATAGATAGATAGATAGATAGATAGATAGATAGATAGAAAATATCTTCAAATATTCATTAAACATTTAAACAATTTTTATTACTATATATATATATATAAATTAATACCATATTCATGTATATTTTTAATACAGAAATTGTTCACAATGTCCTCTAATAAACAGTCATTAAACACTGTTTGAGTTTCTTTTTGAGAGCATTAATGAGACCCAAATGTTAAAATACTAAATACTAAAATTCAGATTAATAACAGAAAAACAGCAATAGGCCTACTTGCTATTTTGAACAAAACTAAAACACATGCACCTACTAGAATCCATTCCAGCATCTTTATCCCAGAGACTCTTCTCAAGAGTAATGTGTGTAAAGACCAAGAAGATGAACTCGGCTCAGTGAGATGGACAGTTACGCATTCATATATTTCAGTCCCATCTCAAAGGCCAAATAATTAATCTGAGATTGCGCTTCACTCCAAAAGACATGTAGTACAACGATCAGCTCGTATTGATTGACCCCTAGAGGACAATGTAGAGTTGATTGGCATCCGCCGCCATCAGAAAACATGTTCAGAACAGCCATATGGGGAAATAGGTTGTTCCTCTTCATCCTTTCAATGGGATCAAGGTCCACTAACCACATGTCTGTTTAGGAAAATTAATCTGTTGAATATAAGAAAAGGCTATTAATGCAATGGGCTTTGGTTTAGAATGGGGCCACATTTATTGATCAGAGGTCAAATTCTTCTACTAGAATAATGTCAAGTGCCATTGGTCTGCTTTATACACGCATAGATGAAAATGTGGTCTGTCTAAATAGACTGATAACCATAAGCAATATGATACAATAGTGAGGGAACAATCACAATACATCACATCTTTGGCAATCAATAGGAGTTGATAATGATTTTTTTTCTTGAATATTGCTATGTTTTAGGTAATGCAAACATCAGACTGACTTGTATGAATCACCTGAATTGAAATTGTTACAAAAGCAAAAAGATGTATGCCTCCAAATGTTATTATGTGATTAATAACATGTTCTCACAGCTGCTGCTTTCCATGCTTTGTAAAGGCAAACTTATTGACCTACTAAATATATATATATATATATATATATATATATGTATGTATGTAATCAATGTAAATTAAATAACAAATATATTTATATATAGTAATATATGATTAAAATTATTATAGTAATGTATAATTAATATTATTTTAATATGTAATTATATATATATATTAGGGATGTCAATTTTCAATGATTTCCATAATCGATCGTCGATTAATCATTGACATCCCTAATATATATATATATATATATATATATATATATATATATCATATAAATCCATATTTATGTATTTATATTAGATAATGAATTATATTACATTTAGAATTATTAAATTAATTATTTCTTTAATTTAGTAATATTGACATATAAAATTAGTTAATATATAAAATACACAAATATATGCTAATATATTGTAATATTATTATTAATATATAATATATAAAGTTAGTTCATATATAAAATATGCAAATATATGCTAATATATTGCATTATTATTATTATTATTATTATTATATAATTTAATAGTGCTTAATATATATGAAAATAAAGTATGTGTGTGTGTGTATGTATACTTACATAATTTTAATAAAATATTAAATAATTATTTAACATAGGCTATGTTTTTAAAAGGTATTTATATATTTTATATTTTAATCAGGTTAATACATATTTATATCTATTTTTATATTTTACATATTAAATATAATATCAGAGAATTATATTATGTTTTATAGAATCATTAGTTTAATTGTTTTTCTTTTAATTTAGTTATTTTTTTGATATATAAAATACACAAATACATGTTAATATATTGTATTGATATTATTAATATATAATATATAAAATTTGTTAATATATAAAATACACAAATATATGTTAATATATTGTATTGATATTATTAATATATAATATATAAAATTAGTTAATATATAAAATACACAAATATATGCTAATATATTGTATTATTATTATTATTAAAATAGAATTTAATACTGCTTAATATATATGAAAATAAATTATGTGTGTACCATATTTTTAAAAGGTCTTTAAACATATTATCTGTTCTTATATTTTGCATATTAAATAATTCAAATTCAATATATAATATTTATAAAAGATACATTTAATTTTATTAATATATAAAACATATAATATTTATTTGTCATTATTCATTTATTCATTTAAATCACTTTTTAAATACAGTATATATGGTGATACTTGAGACACAGCTGCAATCTGCATTTAAAATCAATCAAATTTAATAATTTTAAAGTAACCATGACAGGAAACATCCAGAAATGTTAAAGAGGAGCAGAGCGACGAGCTTTGACTTCCCTATTAAGAAAAAGAGACATATTTAATGAGTGGGAAAGCCTGCTCAAGCATTAGAAATTCAATCCTGCCCATTACTGCCGTGATGAAGCCGAGCTAATGGAGCAGGACTCCAGGTACCCTCATCTAAATGAAGAGGTGGAACTAGCAGATTTTTCCCTTTCTGAAGTGTCCATAATGCTTACTTCTAATAGTCATTACCTCTGCTTTAAGGGGACCGAATGTGATTACGACCATTGGGAAACAGGAAATAATTTGCCAAAGGGCTTGTACGGACAATCTGAGGACAGAATTTCAAGAGTTGGTACAAAACGTAAATAGGAATCATGCTAAACACAGTTAACGTTGTATTTATTATGAAAGCCTGGAAGAGTCTATTGAAATTCATGGTTAGAAGGTATGAGAATCCTATATGGGCCATTCTACAGAACTGGTCCAAACTGCTGTCTCACAACCAAAAAGCACATTTAATACACATTTAAGTATTCAAATCTTGTCTGTCCTGAACCCTAACCCCTAAATTTCAACTTATGAAAATGATATTGAAATGTTTTTTTGTATTTTTTTCCCCATTGTTGTTTTCAAAATTATCTTTTTGATTCTTTAAAAAAGTGAAGTTCAAACAATATTTATTTTACATTTTCTTTGTAAATTATGAAACTTTATGTAAAGAAAATGTGTCCCACATTTTCATGTCACTACCGAAACAGTGTATGTTTTTGTCCATTGGCTGAGACTGATTTTAACTACACCCCTAACTTTATGATCAGGAAATATTTATGTGTCACTGTCTCTCATAGCTACATGGTGAGTAGATAGGCTCTATCATTTTGAGGTAAATGTGTTCAAAAGTCTATAAAGTGGAATTTCGGTAGTCCCATAAAATTGTCACTACCATAACAGTCACGACCGAAACATGTCATCATTGTTTCAGTAGTGACAAAAGGGAACATATAATCCTCATATTTGGGGGAAATAAACACGATTTTAGTATAGTCAAATTTTTGTATTTTAGTATGTTTTAGTATGCAAGTTAAAATTCTGTAATGAAATGTGGTCGCTACCAAAGCATTACTGTCACTACCGAAAATGTGCAGTCACTACCGAAACATGGGATGTTTTGTCAAAAATAAAGTATACTGAATTATGAACTAAGATGTTTTGATAGTTTTTGGTTCAATGTATATTCAAACTAATGAATCCTTTACTTTGAAATCAGTATTATGAACTTTTTGCCTTTTATATATATATATATATATATATATATATATATATATATATATATATATATACTTACAATGCAGATGTAAGCAAAATCTTAAAAAGTCAAAATAACCATTCTAATTAAATTATTATTACTGTGTTTCGGTAGTGACAAATTTGGGGAGAGGACAAATATTCCAAAATTTTCTGAAAATATAATGTGAGAATTAACTGCACAATTACTAGAAATGTGTACCTTGGATATTATGCAATTTCCATTCATACAATTTTTTTGGAAAAAAGTGTTTCCAACTCTGACTTTGGACCAATTCTGTAGAATGGCCCATATAATAAAACAGGAAAGAGTAACGATTTTTCAGTTTAGAGTTTAAAAGCTAAAGTTTTTATTTTCCATAGGCCGTCCTTCAATTATGTAACAGTGTCCTTTAGATCCCTTTGGAATTCTGTAACAACAACAGCAGAAGAATCGTCTCATAAACAAGTTTTTATCTGTCAGACAAGATGGCACAGTCCTTCTCTCTGAACTCACAACAGTCCTCTGAAGCCTCTTCCTGGCAAACAGCGCACGACGCAACACCTTTCCTTTCCATCGTAACATTTGCTCACAATGCAGGGATGGCAGCTCGGGATACTCAGGATAGGACGTAACCATTTTCATCACTTCCTCCAGCTTTGGGCCACAGAAGTGGTTTTTGCGTGTTTTTAGAGAGCAGGGCGGCGGGGAGGGGTGAGACTGAAAACAAACGGACCCACTCGGACGCTTTGATCTTCGTTTCCTGCCAATTATTTACGTCTGTTTCTCACGAATCTTTTTTTCACTCTCTTGCGCTTGATTGCAGCTCGCTTCCCTCACTTTTCACCCTCGAACACAACACGATTTCTCTTTAAAAGTTTCTGTCAGGAAGCTTTTAGATTAATTACATGCGTTAACGCGTTAAAGTTGACACCCCTAATAAAAATACAAGTAGATATACAAATAATAACTAAAAGTAAAAATAATGTAAAATATTTTTTATTATAATTAGTAATTAAAATAAATAAAATTAAATTATTAATAATTTAATAATAATAAAATAATAACAATTAAATAATAATAATTCATTTTAAATTTAATTTATTTTTTGCTTTATTTTAAATTTTCTTTTACAATGGAAATTAAAACATGTAAATAATGAAAATTAGTTATTAATGAATAATTACAATAATAAAAAAAATAATTAAAAGAAATGATCTTCCAAATCTTACGATGTGTGGGCTATTGTGTAATTTATATATTTTATATATTATACAATAATTTATATATAATTTATAATTATTTTATAATTTATATATTATATAATATACAACATCCAATCAGTTCCTGAAGGATGAAATACATTATTTCTCATTGAATATCCTGTTTCACTCTGAATATTGTCACATTACTAAAATGTGTTGCAAAAAGCAATTCAAACTAAATAAATATTAACTAAATAGCTAATAAAACCAATAATCTGCAAAACAACACAACGTTTTGACTTTAATAAGCTGTCTGACATCCTAACTATCATGTCAACATAAAATTCAGTCAAACCTCGCATTAGCATCCAAGATGCATTGTTTATTCAAAAATGCATGCTAACCTTCATCACCAAGTGTTTTTTGCTGAACTTTGCTGAAAAGCCATGGAGGGGTATGAAAAGAATGATAAAGGGGCAGGGCAATCGGTAGCAGGACCTCCAGAGAGGGGCCATTAATCTGAGGCCTCCCGTCGCACCCGTAGCCTGACCGGCGTGACCACAGGCCCGTTCCCTTGACCCGCGCACTGCAGCGATCTGCTGAAGAGGCAGCTGCTAAAATGGCCATTTTGGAGATAAACCGGAGTGATTGTGGCCTGTGTTACTGGAGCAAAGAAAAAGGATGTCATTTAAGACCCCCACTGCTGCGGGGCAACCCTTAACTTCCCTCTATAGTCTCCACAAGCATGGCTTTTGGGAATTGCTGAGGGGCGAGTATCAGAGCATGCTCGCTCTTGTGTGTGTGTGTGTGTGTGTGTGTGTGTATATATATCTATATCTATATATATATATATATATATATATATATATATATATATATATATATGTATATGTATGTGTATATATATATATATATATATATATATATATATATATGTATATATATATATATATTCTTAGGAAATATAGTTACATATATACCATGAATGCAGGTCTCTGGTTAAGAGTGTCTGCCAAAAGAACATACGTAAATGTAAGTTTCTATATCATGCAATGCATTTTGAAATATTCTGGTATTTATTTTCAAGATAATTGTGGTCAATTACACAATCAAATTTTAATTTCTGTTAATTATTGACAGTATGAATTCTTAACCAGTCTTGAAAACATTTGTAAAACATTTGTCTGAGGTGCGTAGATTCACCATAGGCAAAAATTTAATTAAATTATGGATTTAATTGTGATTATTTATTTCACAGCCCAGTACGTGTACACAATATTAATTTCAATACATTTTCAAATGTATATTACACACACACACTCACACACACACACACACTACTCCTTAGTAACATATGTAAGGATTAAATATAATATTATACACAATGGAATGCATTCTGAAACATTTTAAAGACAAAGAGATCTACTTTCTGAGACATGGTCTTGACTCTATGATTGATTAATTATTCCTGAAAATAGATTCACTATGGATTCACTATGGGCAAATAAATAAAATGCAATATTAATTAGTTTAATATTACATTTATTTTATATACATTTTAAATAAATACTATGCATTGTGTGTGTGTGTGTGTGTGTGTCTAGGCTATATATATACATACACATACACATACACATACACACATTACATTTTCATATTTACTACATTTTCAATATGTGTAAACTATAAATAAAATAATATTACTTAAATTAATAAACACATTAATTAATACATTAATACACACACATTCATATAAATATGAATTTTTAAAACCAGCAATTAGATTATTAAATTATTGTTTATCAGACATTCAACCAAGCAAAAAAAAATTAACTACCAGCTACAAAACTGTATTTTGCGTTATTTTAGGGTTATTTAACTAAAAGTATTTAAATGTAGAAAATAAATATATTTAAAAATATATACTTAAAATGTAATTTATAAAAATGTTATTACAATATAAAACATTTTAAATATTACATTTAATATCAAAATATTTTTTGTCTAAAAAATGGGATTTGATCAGCAATTAGATTATAATTCATGAGATATTCAACCACACTTTTGTCACATCTACCAACTACACATCTTGCAAGTATTTATTTGTTTTTTTTAAGTCTATCTAAATGACTAAATAAAATTTGAAATATATATTTTACAACTATTAATAAATGATATAAAATTAAATTTTAAAATAAAACATTTCAATATTTTTAAATGTAAAATTTAATATAAAAATAATTTTGTCCAACAGAATGGGATCTGTATTATTGTATTATTTAAAAAAAATTAGGATTATATTAATAAAACATTTATATGCAATATATATATATATATATATATTAAATATGATTGTTAAATGCAAAAACAGTCATTAGATCCAGCCTCCCAGTTTCAATCACCTGTCATCAATCAACATATCAAATCCTCATTCATTCATTCATTCATTCATTTCTTTCCGCTCTTATTAGTGTGTTATGCCTATTCCAGCAGAAGATGGGCAGTGTTTGGGGGGGAATGAAAGATGAAAGGCGTGTGGGGGCTTCGGCCGAGCCGGAGGCTGGTCATCGCGTGTTTGGAGGGAGCAGTTGGGAGTCTGATGACAGAATGGTCTTTGGGAATTTAAGAGTAGCTCGGAGTACGCTTTTCCCTTTGGATGATAGTTCCAGGAAGGAAGGCTTCTCTTTTCAAAGGCTCTGGCTTTATTTATATTACACATTTTCATCGAAGGGCTCTTTCAAAGGCAGACAGCTTTTTTCAGTTGCCCGCGTTTATGTTTTATCACTGACTGTATGTTTGCTTCCGGATGAGCGGCCTTTATTTCTTCACAACTGTCCGGCAGGAAACAAATATGCAGCAAAATTGTGTTCTTCTCTCACGTACACACTTGTGAACAGTAAACACTGATTAACTCCAGTCACAGCTCATCCGTCATTAGCCATTATTAGCTCAAGAAATCTAGATGATATATTAGCTGTCATTCAAAGCAGCCACATCATTTAGGACTGTATCATTGCTGACAAACAACAGTGTCAAGTGACCGTCGGCCCCAACGGGACAAGAAAAAAATCAAAGAGAGGCGTTCACCTGTTATCTGTCAGTTAAATAAAGCGCAGAACGAAAGGCCTGATAAGTTACTGTGCTTCAAATCACTCCTGCCCCCCCGCTGTTGTCCTGCTAAGACTGATGAGCAGCAGTGTGTAAATGAACCATGTAGCACATGTCAAAACAGGAAATGAGGTCAGAGGAAATGAGTAATATGAGGAAGTCTGGTCGCCACTCTTCATTAGAGATGCAAGCAGGGTAAAAAAACATTTTTAAAAACACGATTAACATTAACAAAAATGGTGTTTATGGTTATGTAAGTATTTTAGAATAAATGTTTATATATATATATAATTCGCCAACAAAATGGGATTTGTCCAGCAATTAAATTATTAGATTATTGTTCATCAGACATTCAACCAGGCAACAAAATTAACTACCAGCTACAAAACTGTATTTTGCATTATTTTAGGGTTATGTAAATAAAATCATTTAAGTGTATAAATTAAATACCTTTAGAATTTTTAATCTAATATTTAATATTAAAATATTTTTACAACAAAATGGGATTTGTCCAGCTATTAGATTATTCTTCATCAGACATTCAAACACATTAACTTTTTGTCACTTGTAATAGCTACACAACTGGCATTATTTTAGGGTTATTTCAATAAAAATATTACATTGTCTAAATAATGGCTAAATAAAACTTGAAATATATAATATAATATAATATAATATAATATAAATTATATTTTAAAATAAAACATTTAAATATTTTTAAATGTAATATTGAATTTTATTAAAATATTTTTTGTCCAGTAAGAAAAGTTTTGTCTGTATTATTATATTATTTTAGGATAATGTTAATACAAAATAAATTTGTATATATATATATGTGTGTGTGTGTGTGTGTGTGTATATATATATACTTTTGTGAATTTATATTTAAGTATTTTTGTATATTTAACATTTAATATAAAAAAAAATTGATTATTAAATTATTAGATTTTTAGATTACTTTTCATCAGACATCAGGGAACAAAATTACATTTTTGTCAAAGCCTGGTGAATTAATAAATACTTCGCATCCAACAAAATGGGATTTGTCTGGAATTTTTTTAGCGATTTATTTTATATATCTGTTGAAAGTCATTGTGTAGTCATATATATGAGATGAGCTCATCTCCAAAAATGTTTAATTTCAGATTAACTTCCACTGAGCCAAAAGTTGTTGTTGCGACAGATATGTCATTGATTTGATTTGCTCTCGTTGCTCACATCAGCAAAGCTCAAGCAACTTGAACCCTGTATTATACTGCAGTTCCTAATAAACTGAGCAGCCAACTGGCTTCATTTACTCACCGAAGACAATTTTCACTCACATTTGCCACTTGGAGAGCATTAATTTTAGACCCCAGATACAAATAACACTGTATAAAGTGCGAAAAACATTTAGACAGGATGATTAGGAATCTTGATCCAGTTGGTGTCCTTCACAACTGTGCAGGTCAAAGGTCAGCCTTTCTTCAGCCAATGAGGAAACCAGAATGAAATAAAAAGTTTGCTGTTCATTCAGACTTCAGAGCCTCCGAACAGCCGTTTCCCCCTGCCGTCAATTAATTAATTAGGAAAAAGTGTCATTTGTACGGGACTCTTGAGAAATCAAGGGTAAGAAAACTCTTTCTCTCTCTCTCGCCTTCATGTTGTTCTTGTCAGTGCTTCATTAATGTTCTCGGGGTAAATCACGTCAAGAGTGCGCATGTGGAAGCTGTCAGGGTGTAGATGTATCTCTTCATCACCTCGGGGAGCGTGTGTGTCTGGAGCGGGGCCCGTGGGTAATCTTGACGGGGTGTGGACGGAGCCTTTTAAACAAGATGCTAATGTCTGATAAGAAATGCTGATGCCTAATGACAAATTGCTAATAACGGCAGGAAACTGCAGAGAGCGCGAAAGTGTATTGATTATCCTTATTACCCAAAGCATTCGTCTCGGGAGGAGGAGGGAAATTAGCCTGCGCCTGCCCCCGATGACGGACTGATTGCTCTGGAGGCCCTGAATAAGACAAATGCATTCGCACAAAAACACATAAACCTCAACCCTCTGCTTGCAGAAAGATGAGAAGTGAAAATATCCCTGCGCTTTTGTTGAAACGCCGCCGTGTGAAAAAGAAGTGCGCTTATGTAGTGTACTTTAAATCTTAATTTTTTAGTTAATTTTTTTTTTGCAGATAATATAAATAAAATGGTACTTAAAGAGAGTCACTCAGATTTGACTGTAGTGTGTTATTCAATATTACAGTATCTGTATATTTACTGTATATATTACAATATCTAGAGTAGATATGTTTTGAATACAGATTATTGGAATATGTTTAACAAGAAAATATTATGTTTTTCATATTAATTAGATTTAATATTAAAACATTCAAAAAATTACAATTTAATATTAAATCATTTTTGTCTATATTAATGTGTTAAATATTGTTTTCATATAATCAAATGTATACAATTTTAATATAAAATACAACATATGCATACAACAAAAATGGGATTTGTCTATAGCGATTTTTCTATATACAGTAAATGTGTTATAATAAAATTGTTATATATTTATTTATGAATATTATAAATGATATTATTTAATATAAAATACAACATATACATACAACAAAAATGGGATTTGTCTATAGCGATTTTTCTATATTTATACAGTAAATACAAAAATTGTTATATATTTATTTATGAATATTATCAATTATATTTACAATTAAAACATTTAATTTTTAAAAAACATAATAATATTTAATATTTAAATCATTTCTGTCCAACTTAATGTGTGTGTGTGTGTGTGTGTGTGTGTGTGTGTGTGTGTGTGTGTGTGTGTGTGTGTGTGTGTGTGTGTGTGTGCGGGTTTATGTGGTTTATGAGGACACAAATTTGTATAATGACATGGGTATGACAGAGGTATTACAATTTGAAGGTGTTTTATGAGGACACTGCCTATGTCCCCGTAATTCAAAAGGCTTAAAAAACATACTAAATGGTGTTTATTTGAAAATCTAAAAATGCACACAGTCTCCTGTGAGGGCTAAGTTTAGGTGTAGGGTAGGTGTAGGGCAATAGCACATACAGTTTGTTCAGTATAAAAACCATTACGCCTATGGAGAGTCCCCATAAACCACAAAAACTCACAGGTATTGGGTGCAATACCTGTGAGTTGTTCTAAAGGCGGCTGCGCTTCTCGTCCGGCTTGTGACTATATTCCGCACATGTATTAAACGCGCGTCATTGAGAGCGTGCAGTTTTCTAACATATTTACTTTAACTTGTTAGATAATATCAATGATATGATGTTTAAGATGCGTCTGAAATGACAAAAACATATACATATATTTAATTATTTGATCAAAATATTGCTAGGGCCAGTTTGGTAGTGGCTGGATATTGGTAGGGACACGTCCCTAGCGTCTCCCCCCCCCCCCCCCTTATTCTACGCCCCTGTATATATACAACGTGATTTATATGTGTATAAATATGTACAATGTGATTTGTCTAGCCATTTTTCTATATTTATTTATGTTAATTTTTATTTATTTATAAATATTATAAATTATATTTAAAATGAAAACTTTTTAAGTAATATTTAATATTTAAATAAATTTTGTCCATTAAAGGGATTTGTATTATTGAATCATTTTGCATTATTTTATATTTCATAATTTTATGAATTTAAATTTAAAGTATATTAAAAAAAATATTTGATATTTAATATCAAAATAATTTTTCTTCATCAGCCATCCAACCAGGGTACAAAATTAACTTTTTATTACAATTGACAATGGCTAGTGAATTAATAAATATTGTACTAAGAATTATGAATTAACAAAACATTTGCATTGTATTATTAATATATATGTTAAGTATACTTATACTTGTAACTTATATATAAAATATATACTGCAACATATACATACAACAAAACTGGGATTTGTCTAGATATATTTCTATATATTTATATATAAGGTCATTGTATCATATATATATATATATATATATATATATATATATATATATATATATATACATATATGAGATGAGCTAGTGTCCAAAACCATTAAAAAGCTGTCTAATAGAAATTCCAATTGAAGGAATTATGGAAAAGATATACTTAAGTCCTACTTAAAAAGGTCAAAAAAGCACTCTTAAGCTCAACTAACGGCTTTTAATATCAATTTAAACTATAATAATATTTCATTTAATTGTAACTAACATGCTATTGTGTCCAAAAGCATTACATTACAAGTATATTCTTCCGTAAAGTATGTTATTTCCATAATAAGTACTCTTTTTAAAAGTATGCTAGCTATAAGTGTGCTTCTTCTTCTCTAGGGTACGTGCCATTGCATCAGGAATCAAAGAGAGAGAAGGTTTGGCTTGTCTGTCTCGCCACATCGAAGAAAGCCTGACTTTCCTTGGGTATGTGCCACTCTTACTCATAAACTCCGGTTGGAAAATACTTCTACAGTAGTTAATGGTGACCACCCTGAGTAGTCTTGGAATTATAGATTCCATAAATTTTGCATTCATTTTAAGTTTCGAAGTTGGTGTTCTGGTGTGACTTGGGTCGCTCAACCATATCAAGTTTCTCAGGTATCTGCACGAGATGAAAAAAAAGACTTTTTTTATGGTTAATCCACAATTACTTTTTTCGTCTGAAGTGCTGACTTCTCCAGAGAGGACCGGAGAGGGCCGTCTAGGTCACCGGAGGACTGCCCATCTAAGCAACACAAAAAATGAGGTCACTCTTTTCTGCTGTTTCGCCAAAATCCATCCCGGGTCGAGCCGGAGACATGGGGATCCAAACCTGCTTTTGTTTCAAGGGCGCATTGTGTGGAAGTAGACTGAGACGAAAGACAAGAAAACTTATTTTTAAGATTAAAATCATTAGTTAGGACACGTTTTAGTCATTTGTACCCAAGGCCTACATGACTGTGTGTGTTCAGATCATTTAGATGTAATGTTTTATTGTAACTTTATTAATTTAAAACTAAGACTAGCATCCCTTATGAAAATGAATCCTGTTTTACTACAAATAAAATCAAAAACACATGGTTCCTATAGTTAAACCACAAATTAACTATGGTTTTGCTAAAATAACCATAGTTTAACCATGGTATTTGTAATAAAACCGTGATTATGGTAATCAATACGCCCAAAAAAATTGGTTACTACACTTTTACTATAGTACAACCATGGTTAATTTGTGTAAAGTATAGGCTACTATTTCCCATGTTTATAATATAATATAATATAATATTAGGGCTATTTATTTATTTATTAGGCATTTCAGCTGAAACTGGCATGATATGATCCATGTTTACAAAATCATATAAATGAATATAGGCCTAATTTAATGCATTAAAAGTTATTTTATTTTACTTTAACTTTAAGTTTACGTTACTTTAAGTTATTACAAGTAAATTTAACTATTTTTCAGCATATAGTCCTTGAACGTTGGCTGCATGCTGTGTTGATTCACATTAAGATGTTTTGTGATGTTTTATTGTAACTTGTTTTTGTTGCAACTGGCATGATATGATCAATATTTACAATATCATATGATATAATATAATACAAAAGGGTAATGTTATTTATATTTAACATAGTTTATTTATTTATTAAGAATTTCGACTGAAACTGGCATTATATGAGCCATGTTTACGATATATAATATACAACCCCAATTCCAGAGAAGTTAGGACATTTTGTAAAATGCAATAAAATCAAGAATCTGTGATTGGTTAATTCTCTTTAACTTTTATTTAATTGACAAGAGTAAAAAAAAAAAAAAAAAGATTTCCAAAGTTTTCACTGACCAACATAAAAGTATTTTGTAAATATGAGCAAATCTTGATTTTGATGGCTGCAACACACGCCAAAAAAGTTGGGACAGAGGCACGTTTAACACTGTGTCACATCAACCTTCCTTTTAATTACAGTGTTTCATTGTTTGGGAATTGAGGATACTAATTATAAAATTTTTGAAAGCAAATTTTTTGTCCAGTCTCGCTTGATACAATTCTTCAGAAGCTCAGCAGTCTGTGATTGTTGTTGTCTGATTCTCCTTTTCATGATGAGCCATACATTTTCAGTTGGAGACAGATCTGATGTCTAGTACATTCACTCATGTCTACGAAACCACGCTGTTGTAGCACATGCAGAATGAGAGTTGGCATTGTCTTGATCTGTTAACCACTTCCCATGAAAGACATCATCTTGATGCCAGTATACATCACCTCCAATATATGCCTCCATGTCAATAGTACCTTCGCACATATGCCAGTCACCCATGCTGTTTGCTCTGCTGCACCCCCATACCATGACAGACATTTGCTTCTGTTGCTAATGAAAGTCTGGATGGTCCTTTTGGTCTTTGGGACTGAGAACTCGAAATCCATTTTTCCTGGAAACAAGTTGAAATGTGGAATGATCTGACCCCAGCACACATTTTCACTGTCTTTTTGACCATCTGAGATGCTCTGGCCCAGAGAACCCGGCGGCATCACTGCATAGAATCGATGTATAGCTTTCTCCTAGAGTGACAGATATTCAAGTTGCATTTCTTGATGCAGCAGCAGACGGTGTGAAGTGACAGCAGATTTCTGAAGTACTCCTGAGCCCATGTGGCTATATTTAACACCGCAGCATGACGGTTTCTTATGCAATGCAATCTGAGGGCTCAAAGGTCAAGCACATTCAACTGAGGTTTTCTGCCTTGCCCTACATGTACTGTGATTTCTCTGGATTCCCTGAATCTTTTCACAATATTATGTATGGTATTTGGAGAAAGATCTAAATTCTTTGAAATTTTGCATTGTGAACTGTGATTTTTGATTTGTTTGACACTTCTCTCGTGAAATTTGGCACAACGTGATGAGCCATGATCCAGCTTTGATTGAAAAGACCGAGATGCTCCTTTTATACCCAAACATGATACCTTGACCTATTACCAATTCACCTGCCTTATGAACTTTTTCAAAACAGTTTAACTTGGATATTCTATAACATTTTCATTTTTATTTTGCCTCTGTCCCAACTTTTTTGGAGTGTGTTGCAGTCTTAAAAAACTAAATTTGTTCATATTTACACAATACATTTATGTTGGTCAGTGAAAAAATTGGAAATCTTTTCTTTGTACTTTTGTCAATTAAATGAAAGTTAAACAGAATAAACAAATCACAGATTCTTGATTTTATTGCATTTTACAAAATGTCCCAACTTCTCTGGAATTGGGGTTGTAATATTTTGATGATTTGATGATTAGAGCTTACAGCTCATGAAAGTGAAAAATCAGTATCTCAAAATATTAGAATATTTACATTTGAGTTTCAATAAATGACAATCCCTACAGTATAAATTCTGGGTATCTCTTGTTCTTTGAAACCACAATAATGGGGAAGACTGCTGACTTGGCAATGATCCAGAAGATGAACATTAGCTGCGTTTACATGGACCCTATAATCCGATCGTAATAGGACTAGAAGCACAATCGGAATAAAAAAGTCACATGTAAACATGTCAATCGGATTGAATTGGCCAGATCGGATTAAAATTTCGATCGGATCGTAAGGGGTGGTTTATTCCTTTTGTAATCCGACCCAGAGGACATGTAAACACTTGATCGGATTAAAAACCGACACTGGAAAGTACTGCGCATGTGCAGTGAAGTAAATATAGGGTAATGACGTATGAACGGAACAAGCTGTTCTTCCTGGTGAATAAAAGTGTTATAAATGAGTGTCCAGCAGATCATGTGAGCAGAGGGGAGCGGGAGTGGAGCGGTCATATTTCCTACAGAGCAGAGA
Source organism: Aspiorhynchus laticeps (assembly GCA_023376895.1). Classification (NCBI taxonomy): domain Eukaryota; kingdom Metazoa; phylum Chordata; class Actinopteri; order Cypriniformes; family Cyprinidae; genus Aspiorhynchus; species Aspiorhynchus laticeps. The sequence continues at coordinate 49,808,929 of CM041793.1, read as the reverse complement.
GCCCTCCGCTCGCTCAATAAGCTCAGCACCGCTCTCTCAACCCAAAATGCCCTTTGGCATGGGCGGCGCTAGGGAGGGGCTAGCAGGTGCTCCAGCACCCCCAAGAAAAACCAAAGCACCCCCATAGCACCCCCATAAAAAATGAAATAAAATAAAAACATTTGACTCATTACACATGCATAAATACTGCAATGCAATACAACGTGATTTGCAGTCGCACATAATGTCAGCATTTTATTTTAAAAATGGATCGGTTCCTTATGCCAAGTAGGCCTGCCCCCGACTAAAGATTTTTCTAGTCAACTAGTCGCACGTTTATATTAAATTGATTAGTATAATAACCTACTAAACCATCCGTTAATATAGGCATTTAGGCGTATTATTCCGCGCTCAAACGCACGCATAAAGGTCTCTGGACACAAATCTTGCCGCAAAGCACCGGTTAAAGTAATGATTATGAACGCATGGGGGAAAAAGAAGAAATTTTAATTATTTATTAATAAACTAGTGCTTTCTCAGACTCACCATCTCCACAGTGGACGTGCCTTTAATAGAGAAATGCACCTATACGGACTACATAATCAGAGAAGATTTTTTTTTTTTTTTTGGTTTTCAAGCTTTCTGCAAATGTATTTCTTATGTCTGTGAGCTGGTTCATTATTGTGACGCGCTCCATTCATGGAGACTGCATGAGACGAAAGAAAGCACATCCAAAAATGACGGGAGTAAGCTCCCATGCGCGGCCCCATGTCATACAGTAGGCTAAGCGTGATAATACTCCCACATTTTTCATAAACATTTTAAATGCGCCTATATAGTGATTTTATTATTCATATAAAAGTAATAATAATTACCAACCTGTTTTGGTCATATTTACTATTAATTGCCCAGCTCCCCCTGTCATTGATCTAGCACCCCCTCAGCACCTGCTCTTTGGTAATTTGCTAGTTCGAGAATCTGTGGAATAAGCAATAGTTTGACTAATGTTTCTAAAAGTAAATTCTAAAATCCTGTAAAGATTGACAGACACAGATATCCCCGCAGTTTTGGTCTTTTAGAAAGTGTTTATTTTATTAACGCCACTAAATAATTCTTTAGGTGCATTTCATCTTGTGTGTGCTTTTCATGGACCTGATAAGCAAGGTGTATTTTGTGAAATTCTATGTGCATTTATTTAATCATGTGTGCGTGTTTTGAATGTTCTGTTGCACAATAATTGAAGCTGTGTTTTTATGAAAATAAAGTAGGCCTAATGAAAATCAAATATATCCTACTTTTTCAGTTATTTAATTTTTTAGGAAGGTTTGCCAAGTGGCTTCAAAAACAAGACACATTACATTTAAATTGCTAAAATTAATTTGAAAAAGTGCATGCTGAACGTCACCCAGAAACATAACTGTATTTGCAACGAATTTTAACGAATTTCATTATAAACGGGGGAAAACACACAATTAGGCCTACCAGAGAAATGTTATGTCAGAGCGTGATCTGAGCGGGATTTGGTTTACCGGTGAGCGTGAGTGTCATGCCGCTCCGCTTCGCTCACATGCTCTGGTGTCCAGTCATTCTAAAATGCAGCTTTTACTCAGCATATGTGAAGTAGAGCAGGGCAACGTCCCACCAGACCTTGTTTAAGACTCTCATTCACAGACGACTGGTTTTGGGCACGGGAAGGGACACTTTTACTGCTTTCTAAAGTAAGCTGCACTGCACAATAGTTAATGTGCTGGTCGTCGACTAATTAGGACCCGAAGTAAATAAATATCAAGTGTGCTTTTTAAAACAATACGCGACAACAGCGGGAAACTGAATATTCATGCAGTGTGCGCATGTCAAAAGATTTAATCCGATCAGAAGCTTGTGACATATAAACGATCACATCAACCCGATCACTTTATTTGGCGTTCATGTAAACACTACGTTCGGATTTGACAATCGGAATGAATTCAATCGGATGGAAGCAAAAAGTGTCCATGTAAACGTAGCTATTGACACCCTCCACAAAGAGGGTAAGTCACAGAAGGTCATTACTGAAAGGTGTGGCTGTTTACAGAGTGCTGTATCAAAGCATATTAAATGCAAAGTTGACTGGAAGGAAGAATTTGGGTAGGAAAAGGTACACAAGCAACAGGGATGACCGCAAGCTTGAGAATACAGTCAAGCAAAGCTGATTCAAACACTTGGGAGAGCTTCACAAGGAGTGGACTGAAGCTGGAGTCAGTGCATCAAGAGTCACCACGCTCAGACGTCTTCAGGAAAAGGGCTACCAAGCCACTTCTGAACCAAAGACAACGTCAGAAGCGTCTTACCTGGGCTGTGGAGAAAAAGAACTGGACTATTGCTCAGTGGTCCAAAGTCCTCTTTTCAGGTGAAAGTAAATTTTGCATTTCATTTGGAAATGCAGCTGAGCTGAAGGCCACTGTCAAAGAAACCTGGGCTTCCATACCACCTCAGCAGTGCCACAAACTGATCACCTCCATGCCACGCCGAATTGAGGCAGTTATTAAAGCAAAAGGAGCCCCTACCAAATATTGAGTACATATACAGTACATGAACATACTTTCCAGAAGGCCAACAATTCACTAAAAAATTTTTTTTTATTGGTCTTATGAAGTATTCTAATTTGTTGAGATAGTGAATTGGTGGGTTTTTGTTAAATGTGAGCCTAAATCATCACAATTAAAAGAACCAAAGACTTAAACTACTTCATTCTGTGTGCATTGAATTTATACACGAGTTTCACAATTTGAGTTGAATTACTGAAATAAATTAACTTTTCCACGACATTCTAATTCATTGAGATGCACCTGTTATACCATAAAAGTTACTTTATTAAGTAAATTAAGCCATTTAAAAAAAAAAAAAACATGGTAACTACACTTTCACAGTCACTATAGTAAAACCATAGCTAATTTTCATAAGGGAGTCCCTGAACCATGTGTTAAATTTAATGATCTTTCTTATGTGCTTTATTGGTGTTATTCAACATATTCAGTTGAGATGATCTCTTCCTCTGAACAGCTTCAGTTTGTTACAGCCTCATCTGGGGTTTGGACTGTAACAATGGTGCCTAATCGATAACCATATTTGTCTTACAGTAAACGTGCTAAAGTATTTATGAATTATTTGATTCCCCACTCCAAATAAATCAAACTCGTCTGAACCGCGTCGTAGAGGTCAGAGTAATGAATAGCTTTATTGAAATCAACTGATATAATGTTAGCTGCAAAAGAAAAGCAGAAATGGGCGAGCCAATCAATTGGACTGCATTATCCTGCGCCGCAGCGCACTTAACGAGTCTGCTGGCGTGAAGCGATCCGCGCATGCGCGCTGTGAGAGTCCTCAGTGCACAGCTGGATCATGAATGATGCGGCGAGACAGATGTATTGTGAAGCGCTGAAGGTCAGGCCTCATTGTGTGACTGCAGCTCGTGTCTGTTTAATCTTTACAGCTCCACAGCAACAATCCAATCAACCCCCATTACACACCGCCCTCATTCAAACCACTCTAATTCTGCCCTTTGGAGGAGATACTGAAGAGAAATGGTGAATATTGCATATAACATCGCTATAGATCGAATCTCAGGTCCGGCAGGGATTGTTGGTGGGGGGAGTATCCTCCTTCAATACCACAACTGAACATGTAACATGGCTGCCCACTGCTCCGGGTGTGTGTTCACTTAGGATGGGTTAAATGCAGAGAATACATTTCACTACTGGTTATATACTCTCTATGTAATTGTGTATGTGACAAATAAAAATAATCTTAATCTTAATCTTAGATAGATAGATGTGTTTAAATATTGTGAATTACATAATTTATATAAATATAGTATAGCTATTTACATTAATTATTGTAAATCTACAAACACACACACACACATACACTGTCACTCAAAAGTTTGGGAACAGTAAGATTTTTAATGTTTTTTAAGAGAGTCTCTTCTGCTCATCAAGACTGTATTTATTAGATCAAAAATACAGAAAAAACAGTAATATTGTGAAATCTTATTGCAATTTCTAATAATGGTTTCCTATTTTAATATACTTTCAAATATAATTTATTTCTGTGACGCAGCGCTGAATTTTCAGCATCATTACTCCAGTCTTCAGTGTCACATGATCCTTCAGAAATCATTCTAATATGCTGCTTTATTATGAGTGTTGAAACTGTTGTGCTGCTTCATATTGTTTTTTGGAACATGATACTTTTTTTCTCTGATTCATTGATGAATACAAAGTTAAAAAGACCACCTTTTTTCAAAATAGAAATCTTTAATAAGTCTTTACTATGACTTTTTATTCATTTAATACATCCCTCCTGAATATAAGTATTAATTTCTTTAAGAAAAAAAGAAAGAAAAAATGTTCTGACCCCAAACTTTTGAATAGCATTGTATATTGTAACACAAAATTTATTTTTTTAAATAAAAGCTGTGTTTTTAAAAAAAAAAAAATTAATCAGAGAATCCTAAAAAAAAATATCACAGGTCCCAAAATAAAAAAAAAAAAAAGAAGCAGCACAACGGTTTCCAACATTGATTATAAATCAGCACATTATAATGATTTCTGAAGGATCATGTGACTCTGAAGACTGAAGTAATGATTCAGCTTTGATCACAGAAATAAATTATATTTTAAAATATATTAAAATAGAAAACTGTTATTTTAAATTGTAATAATATTTCACAAAATAACATTTTTTTTCTGTATTTTTTGATCAAATAGATACAGCCTTGATGAGCAGATGGAAACTTCTTTAAATAACATTACAAATCTTACTGATCCCAAACTTTTGAGCAGCAGTGTATATACAGTATATATGTGTGTGTAATTATTATATAATTATCATTATTAGAACTATAATTATTAAGACAATATATGTTCTATAATTATAATGTATATTATAATCATTATTAAAAAGTTGTTTCAGGAAAAAGCAATTACTACATTTTGATTAAAGATGCAGTTGGAGGCATATTTCGTATTGTATGGAAAGCAATTAATTATGTAATAATATAATTTATATAACAATACACAAACACATAATTATTCTAACTATAATAACATTTTGACTATATAGAGATACAGTTTAGAGGCTGTTTTTATTATTATTATCTGGAATAACATGCATGAAATAATAATAATATAATTTATATAATGAATATAATAATTACTGTGTAATAGAACATTTTCTATATAGCCTACATTTGATTAATGATTACCAAGTCAGCTTTATTTTTACTATTTGGAATAGCATAAACTGATCAATCTCTCACATTAGAACAGTAACGAGCTTTAAGCAAATACATAGGCTCAGTTTTCATTCCGTCCTGACTTTAAGAACTTATAATAGAGTCAGCTGCTTATTATACATTAAAAATAGCTTTACAAGCCACCGTGAGGATAAGCTTTCCTTAGAAGAGACACTTCAGCGTCTGTTTGCAATCAGCAGCTCAAGTCACCTAAATCATGTGATGTCATCTGGCGTTGAAAGCGCTCAACACGTGGGAGGTATCGAGGCGGGAAACATGTTGAACAAGCGCCTTCCTCGCCGTGGTCTAAGAAATGTGGGAACAGGATGGGCAGCCCCATCAAAACACTGTGGTCAGCCGCCACTTACGCTGCAGGCAGAAAATAAAGGAGGCCGCGGGGAACGCTCGAGGTGGCTCTGGGTTCAAAAAAAGCCTTTTGATAAGACGACTAACGTGCCGCTGTTGTTGTTGAAATCATCCCAAGTCTGACCCTAAACCTTGGCCAGTCAGAGGCAATGGCTTTCTGTCTTTTATTGACGCGGGTTTAGGGGTTTCTCTCTCGTCCAGCTGTGATATTAACTGAAAACGATTAAGCTGGGACCACACGGGCGGCCCTCGGACCAGACTTTGTGATGCAGACATGAAAAAGGGCAGTATTTTTAGGCCGAAAGATTTACTTCATCGTTGTAAAGCACATTTAAGTGCCACCTATGTAGAAAATGATTTTGATATATATCATTTGTAGCCAATTATGGAAAGGGAGAGTTTTTGGCGACGCCATATTAATCATGACTCCCGTGCACGCCGAACATAATGTTTCTCTTGTACTCCAAAATTATATGAGAGATCAGTGGCTTGACTTTGATTTTTGTTTTTACCTACAGTATAGCGATTCTCAATGTTCCTTTTGCATGCAAGTGTAAAAGTGCATGATCTTTTAATATTATTATTATTATTAAAATTAATTATAAATATAAATTTAAATTTTTAATTTTAAATTGTCATGTTACTTTATAAATAAGGACAGTCAGGTCAAATGTTCTCTACATGGCCTTCTTAAAGGTGTGACATTTAGTCTTTTTTAAAGATGTTTTAATTTTTTTTATTAATTAAAATTAATTTTAAATTTAAATAAACAATTTGATATTCATTGAAAGTTAATTTAACTATAAATAAAAATTCTTAATTATATAATTATTAGTGCAAATTAGTTTTTTTTTATTCAAATGTATTTAAAAAGACAGTAATGTCAAAATTGTGGGAGACACTAAAGAGAATACTATTTTTTTTTTACCAATTAATAAATACATTAATAACAAATATTACAAAAAGCAATATATATTAATTGTAAAAATTATATATATATATATATATATATATAAAATTAATTAATTTAATTATTAACAATTATTTTTTACAATTAATATATATATATATATATATATATATATTAATTGTAAAAAAAATATTGAGTTTTATATCTTTAAATTATTTATTTAAATGAATATTCAAATAATATATTAATGTCAAAATTGAGGGAGATGCTGAAAGGAAATACTGTATTTATCAATAAAAACATAATAAATATTACAAAAATATGAGTAATTATATTGATAATTTAAGTTAATATACAATTAAATAATATTTATGTATTATATATTATATAGCAATCCCCAAAGTCTCTCACATTTGCATGTGTAAATGTACATTATGCCTTTACACATATAAATATCAAATATAAAATAAGTATTTTATATTTTATTTATTTTTTAAAAGCATTGCAATTGTAAAAAAAAATGTAGATTTGTAAATTATTTATTTAAATTCATATTCAAATAATACAGTAATGTCAAAATTGAATGAGACGCTGAAGGGAATACTTTTATTTATCAATAAATGAATTAATAATAAATATTACAAAAAATAAACATTAATTATATTGGCAAAAGTTAATATGCATTTAAATAATATTTAGATATTATTCAAAGATAATGATAAATAATTTGCATTATCCTTTTACATATTAAATATCAAACATAAAATGTAAAGTATTTTAATTATTATTAATGAATTATAAAATAAACAATTTTATATTGGTTTTAATGTAATAAATAAAATTTATATTAATATTAATTAAATTAAAAATAATAATAAATAATAATACTACTAAAATAATACAGTACAGTCAAAAGAACATGAATATAACTCCCTGGATATAATTTCTCCTGCATGAAAATGAGGAGAATACTATTATTCGCAATAAATATTAATAATAAATATTACAAAAGTGAAAAAGGGTTGTTAAAGGGGACATGACATGAGAAATCATATTTGCCTTGATCTTTTGGCATATAAGAGGTCTTTGTACCATTAAAACATCCTGCAACTTTCATAGCTTAAGAAGGCCTCGTTATTATAAACAAAGCATTTATTTAATCAAGCTCCAAAAACGGCTCCTTTTGGATCCAATGGTACAAGGTGACGTCACTTAGCACCAGTCGTTTGCATAAACTCCACCTCTAGAGCAACACATAGGCCCTGTCCCAAATGGAGCACTTCATGTGCACTTGCGGTCTTACAGACTTACAATGGCCGCCTTTAATTTAAACATTTACATAATATATAAACATTATTAAAATATATATTAATTAAAGGGAAAGTTTACCCCAAAAAAAATTTACCCAAAAAATTCTGTCATTAATTACTCACCCTCATGTCGTTCCAAACCCATAAGACCTTCATTCTAGAGCCCTGCATTTCGGCCCGGGCCCGATGGGCCCCGACTTTTTTACGTCCCTAGGGCCGGGCTTCGGGCCAATTTTCACATCATAGATCAGACGCGGGCCGGGCCGGGCCTCGGGCCTGTTTTAGGCTTCTCCTTATTTTTATATTTTATACATCCATCAATTAGTGATGAAAAAAAAAATTGCCACACTGGTGGAAACAACACGAGTCCGTGCTACTGCGACTGTCAAGAGCGGCTCAACGGTGTTTAGTGTCCCGCAGCAGCGAGTGCCGTCAGCGCAGCTGAAGAGTTCTACTTCAAATACACGCAATAAAGCTTGCCACAAAGTCCCAGCAAAAGTAATTACCATGAATGTGTCCGGGGGAAATAGTAAGGAGATAGGGCTGTAGTACTCGAGTCCGGTCTCGGACGTTTTTCTATCGTCTCGGACTTGTCTTGGACTCGTTGGTATATGGACTCGGTCTTGTCTCGGACTTGGTCATTGGACTCGCCAAATGTTCTAGTTGGTCTCGACCGAGTCCAGCTATACATGCTTTTTTTTTTCTGTTTCAAAACAAAACCATTAATCTGGCTCGCTTGTTCGGAAAATGGGTAATGTAATTGGTTTAGTTCCATCTAGAATGGGCATTGCCATTGGTCACCTGGTTAATGCACAGCTGCGTGCCTGTGTCATATGCCTGGCTCCGAGTATGCGCGCTGCACGGAGACATAAATCATTTTTATTTTGGCCACAGATACAATGTCGAAAACCTGTGAAGAACTACTACTGTATGTCTGATATTTCATGTTTGCATCAGGGTGAAAGGCTGAAAACTGCTGTTCTCTGTTTTACAGAGCCTTTATAGTTAATAATAGCACTCTAGTTATGTTGTTATGCCTTCAGTCATTTTGAATTTGAATTACTTGAAAAAAATGTAAGTATTTTTCTTGTATTATTTCTGAACATGCATAAGAAAAGTTTGTACAAGATGTAGTTGTAGTTCATGCATCTTTTCTGCAAAGATATTTAGCGATTTGTTTAACATTTAAATCATGATGACAACTTCATGTGTGGTGCACTTAGAATAGAGTTTTCTTTAACTAGAGGGTTAATAAAGAAAAAGTAGCTTGAATCATGTTGTAGTTATATTTTCAAGTTGACTAGTTAAAATCGTACAAAAAATTGGTCAAATGTTCTGAGACAATCAAGATTTTTTTTTTGCCATATCGTCCAGCAATAGAAACAAAAAAAAACTTCCAATTTTTAATTTCTTTAATTTTTCAATCTTTAATTGTTTGTTCTCTATAACTGAACTAAATGAACACCTGTAACACTGTCTATATCCCCCATCCCCAGGGGATGTATATATTATATAACACCTATATTATATGGCCTAAGGCAAAAAGCAAACAAATGCATGCGCGGCCACACACAGACCTGAAGGTGTTTATATGTTATACAGCCTTGCTTGGGAGGGCTATATTGTACTATGGTTTCTTTAGGACAGGGGTCTTGAAACTTGGTCCTGGAGGGCTGGTGTCCTGCAGAGTCCAGCTCCAACCCTTATCAAACACACCTGAAATAGCTAATCGAAGCATACTAGAAACTTTCAGGCAGGTGTTTTGAGGCAAGTTGGAGCTAAACTCTGCAGGACACTGGCCTTCTAGGACTGAGTTTGGACACCCTGCTTTAGAACAAGTAACAAGTTCAAGAATGGGAACATGTAGATTTTTTTACACTTATGTTGCTTGTTATTTGTAATATTTCCCATTGGCAGCACAGAATGTGATTGTTATACTATAATAAAAATGCTGAAAATGTGAAGTTGCACTTCAGCTTATGTGACTTTAGTGAAATTGCTAAACCTAAAGTAAATAAATTAGCCTTATTTGATCCTACAGTGTTGCTGCACATGCTTTTAGATCATTACAAATAATAATGCAGAATGATTATCTTAGAATAGAAGATATGTTGTCTCTTGTATCACATAAATTATAGTTAAGTATGTGGTTTTGAAGAAGATTATTTTATTCTTTCTCTGTTTTGTCTCATTTGGACTTGGACTTGACTTGGACTCGAACCTCTTGGACTTGGACTTGACTTGGACTCGAACCTCTTTGGACTCGGTCTTGACTCGGACTCGATAGTCCTGGTCTTGGACTTGTCTTGGACTCGACAAAGGTGGACTTGACTACAGCCCTAAAAGGAGATATTTGAATTAATTACTAATAAACTAGTGTTATCTGTGTCAGTGTCGCAAAGATGAAGAATCAGATGATGATCCTGACTTGCCATCTCCTCATTAGACGAGCCTTTAGAGAAGTGCATCTTCGCCAATTATGATTATAATGAGTTTTTGTTTTCGATTTGATTTATTTCATTAAGCAGTAATTTAAAGCTTTCTATAGATATATTTATCATGTCTGTGAGAAATAAAATCATGTCTTATAAAAGTCTCCCGCTGGCCGCTTGGTCGTTACTTTAAGAAAGAAAAAACTTATTTAACTAACCAAAAATGCTCCAAACGTTTTTCTAAATTAACTTAATAAACAAACAAAACTAAATATAATCACTTTGCCATTACATACAAAACTGAACTATTTTAATAGCTGAAACATGAGCCATTTTGAAAAAAAAAAAAAAAAGGTCAGACTCGGGCCGGTAATTCTGATAAGCTGTCAGACACGGGCCGGGGTAGGGACTGAGCGTCTCGGCCCAGGGCCGGGCTAGGGCCTATATTTGAGGCCCGTGCAAGGCTCTACTTCATTCATCTTCAGAACACAAATTAAGATATTTTGGATGAATTCTGAGAGTGCTCTGACCCTCCATAGACAGCAAGGATCCTTACACGATCAACGCACAGAAACGTAGCAAGGACATCGATAAAATAGTCCATGTGACATTAGTGGTTCAACCGTAATTTTACGAAGCTACGAGAAAACTTTGTGCGCAAAGAAATCAATAATAACATAATTTATTCAACAATTCTTCTCTGCCATTTTGGAGAGTATCCCAGAACGTAATCAGCGTAATGAGCGTTGTTTACGTTCAGCATGCGCATGCTTTCTTTGCGCACAAAAAGTATTCTCGTAGTTTCATCTGATGTCACATGGACTATTTTAACCATGTCCTTACTACCTTTCTGGGCCTTGAATGTGTCAGTTGTGTTGCTGTCAGGGTCAGAAAGCTCTCGGATTTCATCAAAAATATCGTAATTTGTGTACAGAAGATGAACGAAGGTCTTACAGGTTTGGAACGACATGAGGGCGAGTAGTTAATGACAGAATTTTAATTTTTGGGTGAACTATCCCTTTAAATAGCCTTCCTGAAGGGGTGGAGACTGGACTGTTTTGTATTGTTGTATTTGCATATGTCGTGATCGTGCTCTGCACACAAGGGTAACGCCAGCAGATGTCTACGAACACAAGCTTCTTTCCTGCTTCTGGTTGCTACGCGACACTTTCTGGCCTATCTGCTTCCTCTCTCTGGACTATGGCTCATTTCCGTACGACGGTGCAAAAATAGCCGAGCCCTCTGCACCCGTCCATGTTGTTTCTTCCTCTCTGCGCTCCATGACATCGATCAAGCCTGTTCCTGGGCATCCTATCTCTTCCTGTGGCCGACAGAAGCGAAGAACCAGTCGCCTTTTGACCTTGTTTGATTTCCACCCACCGTTTCACCTGTTGAGGCGATGATTTCTTCGTAGAAAGCTCTCTCTTATATATACTAGACGTGTTCCTTCACATTCGCTTGAGGGAAACACGACACCCTAAATATACCGTATAAGAATATCTGCCTCAGCACTCCATGTTAAATAAGTCCATGTGGGCCTCCTTTGCAATTTCAAGCCTTTATTTTCAATCCGGCTCCTGCCAAGTCTGTCTTGTTGTCTCTAAATGTGTTATTCCTCACTTCTGATTAATGTCGCTCTCCACCGCAAGATGATGTTTGAAACATGGTAATCAAGACGTAATCCCCAAATCCCTGTGTGGTCAACACGACCGAATCTGGACTTTCTCATCGGCCTTTTTTCACGAAGCCTCTTGGAAACGAGGAGAGGCATGGAGCGGAGCCATGCCAGGTTCTGCAAACTGTGGCATATGCACTTTTTCCCAAGCCACAGCTCGACCGGTGCAGATTAATTTCCACTTCTGTATTTTTGCAGAAGGAAAGGGTAATAAACTCCCGCGACCGGTTTCAGTATAGACGAAACCATGCAAAATATACATGTCTTTGTTATTGTAAGTGGCAGTGTTTTGCTACGCAAATTGTCCGTGAAGGTTCTTGATCATCCATCTGATTAGTTGTTATTATCTAAATTTAGAATTTGCATTCAAACGACTTCAAAGAAGAAATATACTTTCAAACGTTTTACACGACATTACCCTTTTTTACAAGGTGCACATCTCCTCTAAGGAAGCTCAAATATCTCTGGTGAACACAGTTGTTTGCCCTGTTGGTTTGCTCCGCAGATATTTCCTGAGGAAAACAGACTGGTTTAAATTCGCTCCAAACTCCTTTTCCCATAAAACTCAACTTGAGCCGACAATAAAAAATCTCACGCTGAATTTTAGTATCACACCACAGAAGCAGTTAGAAATGCAGAGGTGTGTGATATAAAAATATTATGGAACTTTAAAGAGGATGTATTCATTTAAAACATTAATACACTTCAGTTCAAAATATATAATGAAAGTGTTATATTTTACAAGTCTCTCCACAATTCGGGCCGGTATAATAAAAAAATTGCAGTCTGGATTTGGTATACCTGATTCAATGTTTGATTAAAGTATATTTAAGTATAATGACCAGCTGAGTGTACATTATCCCTTTATTTTTTTATTTTTTTATTTATGAATTGTTAAAAAAAATTACATTATTTTTATTATTATTATCATTATTATTATTATTATTCCACATGTTAGATTTTTTAATTTATTTACATATAATGTAAAAATCTAAATAGTGGAAATATTATAATAATAATAATATAATAATAACATTAAAAGTAATATTTCTTTATTATTTGTCTTAATTTCTTAAATTATTTATTATTTAATTCATAATAATAATAATAATATCAACATTAAAAGTAATATTTCTTTATTACTTGTCTTATTTTTTTATTATTATTATATTTAATATTATTGTGCTATTACACATTATTATTATTATTATTATTATTACACATATTAGATATTTAATTAATTTACATGTAATGTAAAAATCTAAATAGTGGAATAATAATAATAGAATCAACATTTAAAGTAATATTTCTTTATTTGTCTTCATTTTTAAAATAAATTATTTATTATTTATTTAATTTATTATTTATTTATTATGTATAATTTATATTTATATTATATTTAATATTATTGTGCCATTACACATTATTATTATTGTTGTTGTTGTTGTTGTTGTGGTTGTTGTTAAAATAAAAGTATAATAATAATAATATAATCAACATTAAAAAATAACATTTCTTTATTATGTCTTCTTTTTTAAATAAATTATTTCTTATTTTTATTTATATTATATTTAAAATAATTTGCCATTACACATTATTATTATTAAAAATAAAAATAGTATAATAATAATAATGATAATATTAATTTATTATAAGAAATTAGAAACAAATAATAAAGAATATGACTTTTAATGTTGATTCAAATGAATCTGTATTTAAATATTGAAAACAATCTGTCAAATACATATTGAATGAAAATGTCCACTTATCATGCAAACAGCTTGAGCAGTCGGGTCAAATGTTCTCTGTGGACAGAGCACTGATATAAGTCCCAGGACGTCAGAAGTAAGTGGGATAAGAGGAGGGTTTGAAGGGGTGGAGACCAGACTGCGATGGCATCTTGCTCTCAGAAGATTCATCAATGTCTTTCCAAGCTCCAGAGAGCGGACATGCTGATTTGTTTTATGTGGGAAGGGCTTGGCAGGCTGGAGGGGGCCTGTGGTCTGATTGTAAAACATGGAAGAGGAACATGTTAAACGTATTGATACAGTCATGTCAGGAAATCCCATGACCCACCACCTCCTTAGTTTCCGCTCCAGTTTCCATTAACGTAGGCCATTACAGTCTGTCTGGGTTTGCCTCGCTTGGAAAAATCAGCGTGTTGCAGCCAGGTGACTTCGGAAACAAAAATCCTCATTAAAATCAAAAGAGGGAAATATGTCATTCTTTAAAAACAAATTCTCATTAAATCAAAAAACTAATACCTTAACATTTTGTAATGAAATCAAGGAAATTCGAGTTTTAACATAGCTCTGAATGATCAAAGGGGACAAAGTCTCGTTCAGAGCAGGATGCTGCTATATAGTCCCCATCAATCAAAAGAGGTCTGACTGGAGACTATAGAGCCTTGATGAGACGGAGAGAACCTGAAAGAAAGCACTTTAAGCGGTGTACCTGTGCTTCAGGAGTCTGCTAGGGTCAAGGTAAAGGGCCCATTACTGCGCTGCCTATTTCTTGGACGTCAGTTGATATCATAGCCTTTGAAGGATGATTCAATTTCTGCCCACTAGATCTGTTTTCCCTGTTTCTGCCTTGATTTCTAGTGAGATTTGGCGGCACAAAAAAAGTTACTTGGATACAACAACAATTTAATCTGTGATATTCACAGAAATAAACATACAGTAAGGGACCAAAGGTCTCAAACCACTAGTAAAATGCATTGAATTTGGATTTTTAATATAAAATTAAGATTGCATGAATTAAATATATTTATTACATTTATTTTATTCTCTCTCTCTTTATGTGTGTGTGTAAAGTGTTATTTTAATTATACTGTTCATTTTTTATTTATTTTAGTTAGTGTATATATTTATATTATAAACACATACATATTCAAATGGACATACAGGGGATCCAAAAATCTGAGATCTGTAAATGCTATAAATTTGCATTTTAATTTAATATTCATATTATTTTTTATATATTTTTTTTCATTGCAATATGTGTGAATCCACACTTACATTTTAAAATAATTATATATTACACTACATTAATATTTAATTGAATATATTTTATTACTCATATAATAAAATGCATTATTAATGTATTTTAGTTACTCTAAGAAATAAAACATATAGTAAGGGACCAAAGATCTTAAACCACTAGTAAAAATGCACTGAATTTGCATTTTAATGTATTATTTAAAAAAAAAAAAAAAAACTTTCTACGTGTACTGCGTTAGGCTAACCAAGACTTGTCATAGCACTTGCATGTTGTTGTTCTTTTGTTGGTTTTGATAGCTTCTGTTGCCCTCATTTGTAAGTCGCTTTGGACAAAAGTGTCTGCTAAATGACTAAATAAAATTTAAATTGCATGAATTAAATATATTTATTACATTTATTTAATCTATTTTATTCTCTCTTCTTTGTGTGTGTATGTACATTCATAAATGTTATATTAATTACACTGTTAATTTTTATTTATTTTAATCAGTGTATATATTTATATTATAAACACACATACATATTAATCTAAACTTGTATATTAATTAAATATCGCACTGTATTTAATGTTTTTGTTTATTTTAAGAAATATAGGGGATCCAAAAGTCTGAGACCACCAGAGAAAACACTTCGAATTTGCATTTTAATTTAATATTTGTATATTTTTTTCAATGTAATATATGTATATTTTAAAAAAAAATATATATATATATATATTATGTTATTATGATATTCTCAGAAATAAAACATACAGTGAGGTCCAAAAATCTGAGACCACCAGTGAAATGCTTTGAATTAGCATATTTCATTTGATATTTCTAATATTTTTAATTATTTTATATGTAATTATTGACAACATAAAAAGTGGAGTGAAAAGTTTAACTGAAAAAAAATGTCCAAATATATAAATAAATAAATATCAGGATGATAACTGAAAATCAGATTTGTGACGTTCTTCTTTGTTTTACAGTTTTTAAATCCCTAAAACTCAGCACTAAGCATCTGTAACACTGCCATATCGTGTGATCACAGGAGGTTTGCTTATTTTAAGGGGAGGATATCGGTGCGACCCTTGGGGGCCATGTACAGCTGAACAGGCTGTACCTCTTCCTGTTTGGAGCCATTTATCTTGTCCAGTGTTATCGGCCGCGTCTTCGTTGTTTTACTACATTCTTACAAATTTAACACAAACCAAATTACAGCCTTCCACCGCATACAATATACCAAACTACGCGAGCACCAGAAAGCAGCAGCAGCTTTTCCCAAAACAAGTTTCCAATGTCACCAGCTTTGACGGATAGGTTCCCATTGGTGTCCTATGGGTTACAGAGGGGGAAGAGCCGGCCCCGGTCTCCTTAGATCTCTCAGCAGAGAGCCGAACACAATGGAGGACAACCCTCGTGTCTATGCTATGGTCCGTATGAGTGCATGTGGCATTCGCAGGAAGCCAAGACTACAGGGTGTGGGGCCGTGCTCTCTGCAAAGATCCGATTTCCACATTCTTCCCTTCTGCCACACCTAACTCCTTAATTGTCTGGCCACAGACAAAGTATTTTGAGACCACACCATCGCGAGCCAGTTCTGGATGTTTCGTTTGGGCCAGAACCAGAAGGTTTGGTCGAGATCGGTCGGGGTTTGCGTGCAGCCCTTCTCAGATGAAGGAAAGCAAATGGGATTATTCGGGAATTTGCGGCGGTGACTGAGAAGAACATGCTAAACACACAGCATTATTCCGACATTGATATCAGTGGATTGTGTAAGATCGTCTTTTCATATCAAATTCAAATCAATGCGTTGGTTACATCAGATAAAAAGATTGTAGACATCGTCACATACATACGTCCGATTGCTTTCCTTTCATGTCTTTTTTTCCACGCTCCGCTTGTTTCTGATCAATAAAGGTCTATTTTCTCCCACACAAGGTTTCCCATTCAATACATCTGCCAGGGGTTTTAAAAACATAGAAGCATGATCCAATTATTATCGGCCGTTACCGTGATCTATCTTCCTAGATTCCTGCCATTGACAACAAGTTTTGTTTATTTTCATTATACACCTGCCATTGGTGGACGGCCAGTCATTCAAACCTTGCAAGGCATGCAATTGGCCAGCGTACATGCCAATAAGAGCATGTTTCCGTTTAGTCCGGTTTTAGTGTCTTTATTTGTCGTTGATGCACATTTTACCACTTTGTTATTCAGCTGAATGTCTAATAAGATACGTCTGACAGGACTGTGAATAATGGGATTGAATATTTCATCAGGTATAATATGCTGACCCAAACAACAGGTCAATACTTATGTGTCAGAATGGCTGATTTGAATGTGAGTCAATAGCGCACAAATATGCCGTGTGGCTTTTGGGACCTCCTACGCTCTATATATCAGTAGGTTGTCTTTGTGATTGGCAAGTTTCAACATATTTCAATGAATATTTTTTTTTATAAATATACGTCTGATAAACTACTTTGCATTACTGCTGTTTTCATAATATATATTAGACACTGTAATTTTGCATAAATAGCCCTTATACATATAAAGACAAGAAAACGCTCATTAAAAATGTGTTATTGCTGATTGAAGTACTTAAATTCACTACTAGGGTAAAATGTGTAATGTTAGCATTTACAACTTTTTTTCTTAGAATTGCAACTTTATTTCCAATAATTGTGGCATACATAGTATCATTCAAAAGTCTGGAGCCAGTACTGTATTTATGTTTATTTGATTGATCAGATTTGACATTTAAGATTTCTATTTCATATAAATGGTGTTCTTCAAACTTTGTATTCATCAAAGAATCCTGAAAAATGTATTACAGTTTCCACAAAAATATTAAGCAGCTGTTTTCTGTTTTCAACACTGATAAAAGAAGTAAATGTTTCTTGAGCAGCAAATCAGTATATTAGAATGATTTCTGAAGGATCATGTGACACAGAAGACTGGAGTAATAATGTTGAAAATACAGCTTTGATCACAGAAATAAATTACATTTTAAAATATATTCATATTTAGAAAACAGTTAATTTAGATTATAATAATATTTCACAATATTACTGTTTTGACAGTATTTTTAAATAAATGCAACCTTGGTGAACAAAAGAAACTTCTTTTAAAATCATTAAAAAGTCTCACTGACCTCAAACTTTTGCACAGTAGTACAAAAAAAGTATTTCACACAATTTTTTAATAACATTTTTAATCAATCACATACCTCAATCCAAAGAAAAGCTATGTTGAACTAATGATTTTTTGTGCTCTATTTTTTTTACACATTATTAAAAAATGCGAAAAGGGAGAAAGTATTAAAAAATAAATAAGTTCTAAATTGCATGATGTCATTAGACAAGTTATAAAACAGCAAAAGTTTGACATTGCAGTTTTTCCTGAAAGAACACATTGTAATACACATACATACTTGTACACATTTAAGAATATTTATTAAATTCATCTGGTTATGTAATTCACTTTACAGTAAATATGTTGGGTTTTTAAAACTAAGCCCTACAAATTCTCATTATGATTAATTAAATCTGAAAAATACATCTGAAATATAATAGTCTCATTCCCTACTTCCTTCTACCCTCAGGTCTTGACGTCACTTGCAAATAGGTGTATTGATTCAATGAAAATATTCAAAAGCATGCATCTCCTGAATGTGCTTAGCAGAAGGTTCCTGGCGGTCAGCAGAAAGAATCGGGAGTGTTTTGTCCCTGTGATAAATGGAACGCTCTGACAGGTCACTTCTCCCCCCTCAACCCTCCCCGAACGCCACAATTTGTTCCCCACAGAGGGCGGGAAACGAATCTCTGCGGGTGACAGATTTATTGGCATCCACATGAGGCAAAACACCTCAAAGTCCCTGTAAAGGTCCTGGACCACTGCGGAGAGAGATTGAACCCCCATTTATATCCAGTTGGATTCCAGTAAAATATTTCATGTTTCATCAGCATCGCCCCGAAGACCTGGAAACCTGGATTTCGTGAAGAACAACATTTATTTTCACACACTACGCCGACTAACACATTTCAAAAGACTATTAGAGGAAAAAAATGAAAATTTGCTGAAAATTTACTCACCCTCAGGCCATTGAAGATGTAAATGAGTTTGTTTCTTCATCTAAACAGATTTGGAGAAATTCATCATTACATCACTTGCTTACATGGATCCTCTGCAGTGAATGGGTGCCCAAACAGCTGATAACAACATTATAATAATCCACATGACTCCAGTTCATGTCTTGTGAGAGGAAAAGCTGCATGTTTATAAGAAACAAATCCATTATTAAGGAGTTTTAACTTTAAACCATTGCTTCTCTCCAAAATATGAGTCCATAATCAATAATAACACTTCCTCTAAAGTCCATCTCCCGTTGTCCTCTCACATTAAAATCCACCACATATTTGTTTTGGACTGTTTTCACTTATAATCAGTGCTTGCATATTTCTCTCCTGATTCAGACGATACAAGTTTTTCACTGGAGAAAGAAATATTATGGATAAAGGACTCATATTCTAGTCTGAAGCAAAGGTTTGAAGTTAAAAATGTCTTCATGATGAATTTGTTATTACAAACATGACGATTTTCACTTCACAAGATGTTAACTGATGGACTGGAGTGGTGTGATTACTTGTGGATTATTGTGATGTTTTTATCAGCTGTTTGGACTCTCATTCTGATGGCACCCATTCACTGCTGAGCATCCATTGGTGAGCAAGTGATGTAATGCTGAATTTCTCCAACTCTGTTCAGCTGTAGAAACTCATCTGCATATTGGATGGCCTGAGGGTGAGTACATTTTCAGCAAATTTTCACTTTAGTGAGAACTTTCCCTTTAAAATATTCACGCCTCCATAATGTGTCAACAGCACAGTTTCCCTGATGTGGAGAAACACATGTGGAGGATTTCTGGGTGTCTGCAGGAGCTGGAAGTGATTTTTATTGGGCGCTGGTGCACAAAACATGAATCAGGGGCCGTTTTGTGTGTGCGACAGCCCACTTCTGAGTTCACAGGTGTCCCGGCCACAGAATCCACCTCAGAGAATGGCTCTAATTAATAGTAATGCAGCTCTCTTGGAGAGAAAGGACATGGGTGGTCCACCTCACGTTACCTCAATCTGTTCCCACCAGCCGCGCTGCTCCGAAAATATACAACGTTTTGGACCAGGTTACCCGAGTCTGCAAAGCATCTCCCTTTAAGCCCAATTTACATTCAGGACCCCTGAAATACTCAGTCCAAACTTCCGTCAAACCCAGACTTCTTCGTGGAGACCACATCTCAATCTGTTGTCAGGAACTGAATCTGAGGGAGGGGAAAATGTGATTGTTTTCTTCACAGGCCCAAATTGAAGACGCATGTTTGATTTGGGAAACCTTCCAGATCTAGACGTACGGGTCAGCTGCCAAACAGGAAGAAGAGGTTGTAGAGAAAAGGAAGAAATAAGAGCGATCTTCGATGCAATGATTTGCCTTCTTGAGCCAAAACAAATACAATCTCATGGACCTTAATGACATGATGTCAATAGTGCGGCTCTTCAGAATGAAGATTTGAGAACATGATACGCTTTACTTTAAATAAGCATTCGAGGTTTCTGTCAGAGCCAATTGAAAAATGACTATTTTTTGTTTACAATTACATATTCCACGGCACGTTATGTTTGAAAAGAGATTCAGATTATTTAATCTGCTTGTAATGTATGTGATTAGACTGTCAGAAAAAAAGGTACAAAAGCTGTCACTGTGGCAGTACCTTCTCAAAAGGTGCACTTTTGTACTTTTTAGATACTAATATGTACACTTTAGGTACTAATATGTAACTTTAAGGTACCAATATGGAATTTTTAGATACAAATGTGTACTTTCTGAAAAGGTACCGCCCCAGCGGCAGCTTGTACCTTGTTTTCTGAGAGTGTATAGTTAGTTAAAATGGCCTATTAAAGGAATTTACCAGGTTCGGTACAAGTTGAGCTTAATCAACGACATGAGACATAATGCTGATTATGACAAAAAAATAATTTCGACTTAAAAAAAATCCACGTTACAGTGAGGTATTTACAATGGAAGTGAAGAAGGCCGATCTATAAACGTTTAAATACTCAATACACAGTTGTGCTTCTTAATATTTTTGCTAATTCTTTGATGAATAGAAAGTTCAAATGAACAGCATTTATTTGAAATAGAATTTTGTGACATTATAAATGTCTTAACTGTCACTTTTGATCAGTTTAATTGGTAGTATGTCACAATTACAAGAAATATATTCACAATTATAGTAAATAAAGCTGCAAAAGTCTCAATCAAAAGAAATTGTATGGGAATTATGAGATTGTAATTGTAAATTTACAATTACATGAAATATAGTTGAAATTATAAGATAAAAAGTGAAATATAGTCACAATTACAGGAAATAAAGCAGCAATTGAAAATAGACGTAATAGCTCTGTAATTATTTTGCTTGTTAGCATGCTAACAATAAACATAACAGTTAAAATAAATGCTAACGTTTATCCTAAAACTGAATGTAGATATCTACGTCAGTCAATAGCACATAGCATTGTGTGCATTGCAACATTTCTTTTTTTAATTTTCAATTAAAATTTAAAAAAATACATCTGCATTACAAATGTGTGGCCTTTACAATGGAAGTGAATGGTGCCATTTTATAAACATTAAAATTACTTTCTCAGTAGTACAGCCACAAGACGTAAACAATATGCATGCTTACATGATCTTAGCATGAAAAATCGGTTACTAACCTTTTCTGTGTGACGTTATCCAATATTACAACTATGCTGCCATGACAGTGGCATAAACCCTAAACAGCTTAAATGGCATAAACAGCTCAAAGAGTTTTAACAATGTTTAAATGTAAATGCTTTTATAAAATCATAATCTTCACATTTATGCTTGTAGGGCCTCCAAACATTAGTCTCATTCACATCCATTGTAAGTGCCCCAGTTTTTTTCTCTGGGATGTTAACATTTTTTTGTCGTAATCAACATTATGCCACAAATGCTGTCAACTTAAACCCGGAATAGTCCTTGAACTGTTTTTGAAACCATTAGGAAACAAAATTTTGTACTTCCCTACAGTGCACAAACACTTCCATTCATAACTTACAGCTGTTAACACCTCTTGTAATGAGCAAAAGGCTCTGCCCTGAGACAAACACCAGACATTATGATGTCTCTCAACATCTCCCCTGCGTCTCAGAGGTTTACAGTAAGCTCTGTGATGCAAATCTCCCAGGACTCTCCCGTCCCAAAAAAAACTCCCAGGCAAAGACATGTTATTCTAATGGGTTAATGATCGGCTCTCAAGTTAGAGTGCCATTAAACGCAGGGCAAACTGTATCTCTTTCTGTCTAACACACACACGCACTCAATTTACCCTGGGAAGAGTGTAGAGGCTAATTGATGAAGATTCTTCCCTATCAAAACAGCCCACCACCATAAATGCCATTCCAGTGTGTCGCGCTGTTCAAACAGTGGCCCTGTGTTAATGGTTAGGTAGAAGTATTTGCTCTGCATTAGTCGGTACCTGAGCCGGCACAATAGCGACCCTTGATGATAGAGGAAGCAGACAAAAAGAGGATGACTAAATGGGTCTGAGTGCTACACAAAGTCTTGTCCCTCAGGAAAAGGGCAGCAAACATTTCAGCAGGTTACACACCAATCATTCCTTGATGGCAAGATTGAGATTACGGCTTACTTTTGCTTTAATTTACTAATACGGTACAAGACGTACACTAATATATATACAGTTATGTAATAAATGCCTTTTTTTCCGCTCTAGACAAATATGACTCTTCTACAATGGTCTATCACCAACTAGGGAACTTTGGAGGATACTTGGCTAAAAATGGGAGTCTTAAATGGATCAAACAAAACCTGAACTGGAGCATGCAAGAAAATGGAATGGAGTGACTTTTTTTATCGAAGATGCAATGACCAATTTATAACTAATAAATACTGTGTTCGGTGTTGAATGGAGTCACTATTGCAATTAAATGAACTAAATTAAATGGCATTTATTGATTCACACAATGGAAGTCTATGCGGCCAGTTTTTTACATTTTAAATTTAAAAGCAGAAATATAAAGCTTATAATTTTATTAAAGAACTTTTTATAGTTTGCAGTGTTATGCTGTCATTGCGATAAAGTTGTAAAATTAGATATAAATATACTCCGAAAAATGTAAGTTAATTTTAGTTAATTTTTCACACTAATATCATGTTAACGCTCTGTATTTACATCTTGTTGCTATACTATTGAACCAGTGAGTACCATTTACAAGTTGGCACAATTAAATTAGCGTCTGAATTTAGTTACGCCTCAATCCCGTCTTCTGCACAAGCTGAAAAATTTCAACTCGAACGGAAAATTTGCATGACGCGTTGTATTTGCTTGTAGTCGCTTCGCTTTTGAGATTGCGTTACTCACTCTAGATTACTCGCGGGATGTTTTTCGCATCACTCGGGCAAATGAAAACATCGCACATGCTGTCCTCCATTTTCTGATACAACCGGAATAAGCTCTTCACTGGTTGGCTTCCGTGACAATGCATCATGCAAATTTCCTGCTTGAGTTTTTTCAACTTTTTTCATTTTAAAAAATGTCAACTTGCGTGAAAGACGCGATTGACTCGAATATTGCTTGTTCGCAGCAAATAGCGTCGCCCAGCTCAAATTCACGTCTATTCGCGTCTTTGCATTGACTTTGTATGTAATCTACTTGAGCAAATAATAAAATTTGCTTTTGGCGTGCACACTCCATTACTGTAACCCAGATTTAGGCTTTTTTAAGTCAAAAGTAATTTTTAAAACAGGTTTACCACAAACAAAACATCAATAATAATAAACAAATAATAATAAAATAAATAAAAATAAAATAAAAAATACATATATTAACTTACACCAAAATTAATTTGTGAAGTGCCAGTTGCTTCCTTCCATTGGAAGATATTGCTTACATCCAGGACCGGAACTATCCGTTTTATAAACTCTTTTTAAAAGCGGTTTATATGTGCCATAATAGATTCTCAATACAATCAACATGAAGTGCTAACGAGGAACCAAATAATGCACAAATGCGTGTTGCGTCCAACTCCTGAAGCCTCATAAGAGGGCATGTTTTGCCACCTTCCCTGCCTGATGTATTGATCCAGGGCTGTTATGTGCAATTAGCTTTTATTAGACCTTACAGTTGACACAAGCAGATATCATTGAAAATGACAGAATGGATTTACAATATTGGCAGGGTGATAATTGCCCTTCCAGGGCTGTGCAAGTCCTTGGGAGGCAACAAAAAAGGAATATCTTAATGTTTCCCCGATGTGAATGGAGCAGACTTAAGAGGCTTCTAGTAGCTTCCTATCAGTTCTGAGTCATTAGCGGAGTGCTGGATCGGGCTATTGTGAGGGTGTGAGATGAGGCTTTCGTGCACCGTCGGCTCAGGTTTTCCATTCTGCTCTGCTAGGCGAGGGGTGGGTGTACAGAGGGCTATTGCCCCGTGCAGAGGTCAGGTAGAGGCGACTGGGCGGACTGTCAGTGGAGCTCATTCAGCTATGATTTAAAACAAACATGCTGGTGTTCAGCAAATTGAAAAGGATTTGGCCTGTTGAATTTGAGGTCTAATGAATAAATAACATTTAAAAGCTTTATTTTTTTTATTAAAATATAATTAAAATAAATGTTTTGTTTTTGTATATTATCGTTTTATATTCAATATAAATGCTTTTTGCATAAATATTTATGCTACTTTTGCCTTTTTTAATTGGAAAATAGAGAGAGGACAGAAAATTATGGGGGAACATGACTGGAAATGTGAGCCCGATTCGAACCTGAATTTTGCACATGTGCACCAAAGCTTAATGTGTATACTTAAAATGCCTTCAAATGTAAAAAATATTCAGATATTACATGTCAAATGTAAACTACAAACAAAACATTATTTGCGCCTAAATAAATATGAAAAAATAAGCTGTGACACAACTCAAAAGTTTTGTGTGTGTGTGTGCTAGGGCTGGGCGATATATCTCATGCGATATGCATGCGCATCTCGTCAGTAAAGCCGGTTCCTTGATTAGCGGTTAATCTCCATCACCTGTTTTCAAATGTAGCGGCATTTAATACACAGAGCCGTAGTTCACTGACAAGCTACGCAATATCGCTTTCATTATCGCAGATGAATCGCAGATGAATGACGAGATGCGCATGCATATCGCATGTGATATATCGACCAGCCCTAGTGTGAGCTGCTAGCAAAAAGTCAACATATTATTAAAAATTGTGAACACTAAATATTAACAAAAATGTGAGCCCGATTCAAACCTGGATTTCCCATATGAGCACCAAAGCACAATGTGTCAGCTCAAAAAGATTTCAAATTTGAGAATTATTAAAATATTTGCCATGTCAAACATACACCAAAAACAAGACATTAACAGAGCCTAAATAAATAGGAAAAACATAGGAAATCCCATTTTAGCACATCAAATCTAAAGACACAATTTTTTCTATTTTTATTTTCTAGCAGTAAAAGAAAAATTAAAACTATTATTTCAAATGTGAAAACTATTTTTTACACAAATATTCATTAAAATGGTATTTAGTTTGTTGAATTCACGACTGGAAAATGTAAGCCCAATTTGAACCCCAATTTCCCAAATGAGCACCAAAGCTCAATATCAGCTCAAAATGCCTTCAGATGTAAATATTATTATAATATTCACCATGGGCCCGTTCTTCTAACTCAGTTAGCTGGATATGATTGTTGCTGATTTCGCTTGATCTTGGATTAGTTGGTTCTTCGAAGCTCATCCTGGACTTGCTGTCATAGCAACAGGTCCGTAAGCTTAAACCTGCTCGGGAGCAGGCTTATTTCATGTAAACAGGATTAGATTGCATTTTTAAGCAGAATTGATACTTAAAATCTGTCCCAGCCACTGCTACTTTGTTAGAAGAGTACCCTACTGATACAGGGACAGTCATTTATAATAATAATAATTGAAAAATAATATAATAATGTTGTGTAGTCTATAAAACTATAGACACAGCCAGTTTTACTCACTGAAATATTTATTCATGATAAAATAATTACTTTATAATTGTATTGGAGTCTTACACACATGCTATAGCCTACAGTTAATCTGAGCCGTGCATTAATTTGAGTGGTGACAGATATTATGGGAGGGGCTTGATGGAGTGCAGGAGATGCAGATAACTTGATCTTGACCCTTAAGAATCTTTAATTAATGCTGTCACGTAACAAATCTGTTTCAAAGATAAAATTTAATGAATTGCTAATTACTACATTGAAATAAAATGTAAAGCCTGTACAAATATTAGAAATCGTGAATATAAATAATTGGGAATCATAAAAAAAAAAAAACAGTGCACATTTTATTTATCTATTATAACATTTATGTAGTTTTGTTCACTTGGCTGTTTCCTTATAAAAATCCAGAAATTTGTCAAGTTTTTCGTCAGGTGTCTTGCCGTTGCTGTCTTGCCGCCAGCCAATCACTGCATTGCTGATCATGGTTTTGAGTATCGATTCATAGCCCCTTTTAAACCAACCCATGATTGCATAATTATCTCAGATAAATCCAGCCATACTAATCATCAACAACATGTGTGTTCGAAGAACCGAATTAGCAGATCCTGATTAGCGCTATGATATCATCTTGGATGTGTCATTTGATCTCGGATGTAATAAGCGACGTACGAAGAACGGGCCCCATGTCAAACATAAACCACAAACAAAACACGAATAGAGCGTAAATACATAAAGAAAAATAGGAAATCACAATTTTAACACTTAAAATCTAAAGACTTGACTTGACTTGACTAAGCTGAGTAAATAACACTTGGATGTACTTTATTCAATTTAATTTAATTTAATTTAATTTATATTATTATATATAATATTGTTCATTTTAAAAATCTATTTTATTTTGGCCACTTGCCATTGTTATCAAAAAGAAAAAGAGAGAGAGAACAAACAATGTGAACCCTGATTCGAACCCGGATATCCCACATGCGCACCAAAGCTCAATGTGTCAGCTCAGAATGCCTCCAAATGTGAAACTAATCAAAATATTTGTTATAATTTCCACTTCCACACTTAACCTCATCCATTTTCTCTTCTGCTCAGCGTCATACAATCCTCGTCATCTGCTTTCGACTTTCAAAACACGTTTTCATATTCGCAACCACAGTGTTGCACATTTAAGACATCTGTCAGTTCTGATTCCACTCAAGGATCAGGATCAAACCCGATGTTGTGGTTTAGAAAGTGTCCAACCGTGTTTTGTTTCCAGCCCCACATGTGCTTTGTTTTGGTTTTCGTGGCGACCGCAAACACCTGACAGAACCGCGAACGCTATTGTTCCACGAAGCTCTTGTAAATAGAAGCATATAGGAAGCAATGAACAATGACTGTTGCTTGACCCACTAATGAATCTAGCAGCTTGTTTTCTCTTTTTTTCTCATCCTCCGCCAGAAAAGACGAGGAGAGAAACCCAAGAAAACATATGGGGTTTAATTAAACGTGGACAGGACGGATCCGATTGGATGGGAGCTGGGAACACGCAAGCTGCGGCCGCTACAGTGCAGGAATGCTAATGCAAACACGTCAGGTAGAAACACGAAACAAACACGATAAGCAGACCGTATGACTCAGAAATGCCGTGGCACAAATCCCAGCCCTTTCCCAGGCTCCGGGCGCTGTTTACTCTCCCAACAATGCCCGACAACACTCGCTCTCATCTCGGTCGTCCCCTTTTTCTTACTATTCATTGATGACGGCCACGGAAGGTCAACAAAACATGGTTTTTGCACAACCCAGATTCCCCACGCTCATCTCACTCATCTAATACTACACAAAACAAAGAGTTAGCACTGTCACAGCCAGGAAATATCCACTGGATCTGAGCGTCCCACGCCCTTTGGCTTTTTTTCATCGTCCCCATGTAGGTGCATTTGAAGCAGAGGCCTGAGAACAGCTCGTTGCACATTACACCTCAAATGTCAACATTATATCACACACAAGGTTTTCAGATAATCACGCACAGATTATTTTGAGAATTACGTATTGAAAGGGGTTTGGATAGAGCAGCGCATCAAGCAATGATCCATCAGTTGCCAAGCTTTGTTGTCACTTACAGAAGAAAACAAAAAGAAATAGTTTTCACGAGCAATCGTGTCAAATTCTGACCTTGAAGTACAATAGATTAATTAAACCATAATAATGCTAGATTCGCACATTTCCGTTCTGATTTCAGGAGGCGATCTGTTGGATTTTGATTTAAACTGGGTGAAGTGTGTTAAACAGAACTCTTGGTTGCTAAAAACAAGATAAAATTGTTGAACGTTCTGAATGACAGTCATCCCAATTTGGTGGAAATCTACATTTTTCTGTGTAGATTGTGTTTGGGCCCAGGGGCGGACTGGCCATCTGGCAGACCGGGCATTTTCCCGCTGGGCCGATGTACTTTTTGGGCCGGGCCGATACATCTTCTCATACCATATTTGTCTGATTGGCCCATAAAACTCTTAGCAGCCTATAGTTTTTTCTGCCTAAATAGTTGACGGCGCTGTGGTCTTTGCTGCTGTGTAATGTATTTGTCAAAAAAAGTCGGGGTAGGATTTGTTTTTTTCCAGACAGACCGGCCCATGAGACATTTAATCAGCAGCCCATTGGTTATTTTCTTAATTGACATTGGGCTGACCCAATCACATCTTTAAACAACTCCCCTTTTGGTCTCTCTCTCTCTCTTTCTCACACACACACACACACACACACACACACACACACACACACACACAGTGGTGTATTGTAAAGAAGCAATAATACTTTGTTACAGTAGGCTACTTAAGTATTTTTTTGGGAGTATCTGTACTTTACTTGAGTTTTTATATTTCAGCCAACTTTTACTTTTACTCCACAACATTTCCTAATTAAAATGTATACTTTTACTCCGATACATTTCCCTGAAGCATATTCGTTACTTACTACAAAATAGTCAGAAGAACACTAGTCTCGTGTAGC
Source organism: Aspiorhynchus laticeps (assembly GCA_023376895.1). Taxonomy (NCBI): domain Eukaryota; kingdom Metazoa; phylum Chordata; class Actinopteri; order Cypriniformes; family Cyprinidae; genus Aspiorhynchus; species Aspiorhynchus laticeps. The sequence goes on along the minus strand of CM041793.1, from coordinate 49,779,928 downwards.
CAGACCTTCAGGCTGACGGCTGAAGGTCTGGAATAGATGGCAGCATTTATTGGCTAAGGCCCGCCCATGAGGCCGTTTGACCGACATGTCAAACAACCAATCACAGTTAGTTTCGTTCAGCGTTATGTTTCGGGGTGTGGAAATGTCACCACAATACCAGACCGGTGTGTGAAACTCTCAGACATATTTTAAAGATTCTATGCCGTGAACTTTAAATATTTCACATACTTTTGAAAGTCCAGTGTTTAGTTGATCCTGATAAGCGCTCGTCGTCACATTTGTAAACATGACGGCTTTCTTCTTTCGTGAGGGGGTTTGGTGTCACGGCATCTTTGTTTCCAGGTGGAACATTAAAGAACGCGACACACACGTCTCCTGGAAATCCTGTATAATTCAACCAATCTGATGACGACTTCGACACTCCTGAAGTGTTTCCAGAAAAGTGTGCCATAAGCATCAGACTTTTAGCCAACGGTCCATGGGCGTGACGTCTGAGGCTGAGACTAGATGATCACAGACTGCAGGAACGCAGGTTTGACGAATCAGTGGTCTGGCGCATGCAAGTCAGTCTCATAAAAACACCTTTGCTCATGTGCAAACAAGTGCGCGCACAACCACGAATGATTTCGTTTCCCACTCAAGTCGAGGCTGGGGTGTGCGATATACAGTATATCTTCTGCGATAATAGATAAGTGTTGTTGTAATGATGTGCGATCTGACATTATCGAGTAGGCTATATCACCAAATCACACACAGAGTGCACGCACGTTGATTTATTAGTCTATTAAAACTCAAAATTCCAGGCATTCTAAGTTGTAGACGGCTAAAATGCTTCTGTATGCTTTTTATATTTATATAATTTAATATTAACTTCTATATCTATCTATATCACACAAAGAGTACCTTTTTTCTGCAGATATCAGCATGAACACATTTAATAATCATTTCATACAAGTTCAGTAAAGCAATAAATGACTTACATTTTAGACTTATTGCTTGTTTTTGCTCAATTTTGCCAACGAAAATAATTCCAAACAAAGAGCACAGCACTGTTTTGTGTCTCTGAGCAAGGACTGTGTTTACTTATTGAATGAATCAGCTTTTTGAACGAATCGGTTGTATAAATGATTCAGTGATTCACTCATTAACACAGTCAAATGCTCTGTTCCTGAGTGAATCAGTCGTTTGAATGAATCGGTTGAATCTCAATGACTCACTCATTAACAGACACTTGCTGTCACCTACTGGCGGTTTTAATTTCACATTTCGACTATTTTTTTCATGTTTTAAATTATTTCAGATATCAGTATTCCACGTTTTATGTTAAAATCAAAACATTAGGCCTATTTATGCATCTGTAACTGCAGTTTAAATGCATCCATGTCCCCTCTGAGATACATAAACTGTGTTAATACATCTAAATGCTACTTCAGATGCAGATTCCAGAAATGTTGGAATAAAAGACACTAAGTACTGGATGAAGTGCATCTTATTCTTACCCAAAAATACAAAATGGAAGAAAGAGTTAAAACTGAACACAATCTTGCTACTCATGCTGTATGAATATTTTTATATATATATTTATTTGCTTCTTTTCCATTTTGCATTCACTTGTACTTTTACTTTCAATACTTAAGTACGTTTAAGATTTAAAAAAAATACTTTTCATACTTAAGTACAATAAATATCATATAGCCTACTTTAAGACTTTTACTCAAGTAATATTCTAAACGAATATTAGAATATTAATATTCGTATAAAGTGCCCGGCTTTCGGGCACTTTATACACCACAGAGGATGCCTTCTTTTACTTATAAAGGTTCATCCAAGGAGTTTACAAGCACCCATTTGACTAAGTAAGTTTACAGTTTATTTAATATATATGGGAAACAGTGATCATCTGATCAACAATTTATCATGTCTCTTCTCTTTCTCCCTCAAACACACAGGCACACACAAGATGGATGTCATAACTATATATAGTTTTAGGATTCATCAGTGTGGATTATAGTTTTATTATATAAAAAATACACTTTTTAGAAGTTTTTAATGTGTCAACTCTCACTCTTTCCTACCTATTATTATATGGCTTTAGTGCTTTTATGGAATAGGAGTTGGTATACATATTCAAGGGCGTGCAAAGATGGGTAGTATTTTGATAGTATGTAGTGGGCCGGTCTGGGCCAAAATGCCAGGGCCTAGTTTTTGTCCCAGTCCAGCCCTGTTTGGGCCTGATTGTGACCTTAACGCACATCCAATGATACTGCCACCGATTTTTTTCAGAAAAAGAGATGTGCCCCACCTTGTGTTTATCGAATTATATAACCACATAATTTTGGACAGTGATTTTGATAGTACAATAAAAGTGAAACTGCCGTCATAAAAACATAAGCCAGTGCTAGATGCCTAAGTCACTAATGTGTTTATACTTAAAATAACTTGAAATTCATGTTTATATATGTTATGTTATTTATATACACATGGAGTCAGTTTGCAAAATTAATTTCTTAAATATTTTTAGAATTTCTTTAATATGAAGTTGCAGTTGCTGTTATTTATTATTATTGATGTTGTTGTTATTGTTATTATTACTATTATTATTATGACTCATTTAGAAGTTGTTTGTTATTCAGTTTACAGAAACAATTTTTTTCTAATCTCTTTAATTTTAAGTTATAATTTTAATTTTAAGTTATATGAAGTTGCTTTTGTTGTTATTTATTATTATTCATTATGTTAATATTATTATTTTTATTATGACTCTGATTTAGTTGTTTGTTATTCAATTTACAGAAACTAATTCTTTAATTTTAAGTGAATACTACTATGATTTTATATATATACTGTATATAAATTCTTATATATTTCTTAAAAAAATATATTTTATTTATTATTACTGATAATGTTGTTATTATTATTATGACTGATTTAGAAGTTGTTTGTTATTCAGTTTACAAAAACAATTTTTTAATCATTTCTTTAATTTTAAGAATTTATTATTATTGTCTTTGATTTAGAGGTTAGCAAGAGAGAGAGAGAGACAGTGTGTGTGTGTGTGTGTGTGTGTGTGTGTGTGTGTGTGTGTGTGTGTGTGTGTGTGCGTGTGCGTGTGCGTGTGCGTGCGCGTGTGTGTGTGTGTATATAATATATATATATATATACATGCATACATACATACATACAGTACATGTATGTGTGTATGTATAGAATATAGAATATAATAAAAAATATCTATTATGTATTTATTAAACATAAATCTATCTATCTATACAATAGACTACATAGAAGAATGAGAATTTTTGCAAGTCACCACAATAATTTTAGCAGATATAAACATGTCTCACGGCATGTACACGAGCTGAATAGATTACTGAGCTTTCATTAGCTCCTGAAGCCCTCTCCTCCACGATTGAAACCTTGACCCCAGCCTGCTACACTTAACCATGTTTTATTCTGCTGTAAAGACCTCTGTGTTTAGTGCAGGGGTCCATGCAGCATCGTAAAACACGGCTGAAGGGGAAAAAAGGAGCAGGGACAGGGGTTAAGTTGACAAATCCCCCAGCTTTGAGCCTCGGCAGGCCGGTAATCTCTCTGGTAAGCAAAGAGCTCTCAGGTACCCCTTGTGTTATCAGTGCACGTCCACTTGTGGTAGTCAAGACGGCCTCACTCTGTTGTCTTCTCCCTTGTAGCTGCTGTGGGCCAGTGACATGAGGGTCATTAGGTCCCCGCGCTTCAGTCAACAGGCCTGTGTTTGCCAGGCCACTTGTCCCGAGACTCTTTATCTTTTGTCGCCAAATTTAGATGGCATTGTTGCCCCTCACCTTGCATGAAATTGCTCTTTTGTGTGGAGCGCTGTAGATCAAGTGAAAGAGAGAGGGACAGAAAGACAGAATAATTAAAAACTTCAAACATTTCTATCTGTCTAAAAAGATCTCTCTCTCTCTCTCTCTCTATCTCTGTATATATATATATATACTGTACTGTTAATTATATATAATTAATTAATTTAGGCCTTTGTACAAACATTGTGAATGATAGATAGATAGATAGATAGATAGATAGATAGATAGATAGATAGATAGATAGATAGATAGATAGATAGATAGATAGATAGATAGATATTTTTTAAATGTTTATATTATTAATTATTTTATATTAACACATTATTTGCATATAATATAATATAATATAATATATATTAACATTGTTTGAGCGGAGGCCAAAATTAGTACATTGCAATAAATAAATGAATTACATTTAGGCCTCTGTACAAACACCTAAACTGTATAAACCATATATATTTGGATTGTGTTTGCATTTCCATTGATATGTATCTGTGAGTTGATGACGGTCTGTCTTTCACTACATTCTGGAACATCTCCAGGTAAATCACAATTTCTTATCCCGCTGAGCACGTGTGTCCATCCTGATACTCACACGTCCCATAAAACAAGCTCACTCTGTGTGCTAGTGTTTGGTAGAAGTAGTTCAAAGTTTGCGGCCCGGTATCAACCTGTTGTGTTCTTTTGATCTGGTGTTTTACCACATGTCTTATTTCCATTCAGTCATTACCGTGGACGGCGGTTCGAACTCTCTTGTCCACCGGTTAATCATTCCTTCAGTACAATCTGTCCGCTTTGGCTTATCTATCTGTGTGTCACTTTATAACTGGCTGTTATCAATCCGTCCAACTCCACGTGATCTAGGCAAACCTATCAACCTCAGAAGTTTTGAATATTGTTGAGTAGGTGAGATATGACTGCAGGTTTAGTGCAGGTCATGGTGGGGGGGTGGGGGGGAGTGTGAAAGTAAAGGGAGAGATGTCAGGCGGCCGCTTTCCTCAAAAACACCTCACTTTTCTTCACGGATGCTTATTGAGGAAGCTTCAAAAGTTTGAAAGAATGGAAATGTTGTATGGGATGTAGTTGCTCAGGTGGATCACCTGGTGTTTTGGTCCTACAATGTCCAGTGAACTGGGACAACATGACTCCAGTAAAGACTTGGGTAAGCGGTTTACTTTCCATCTGTTTGCTCTGATAAAAATGGCATTATTCATTAGTCCCCATTGTAATATTCAACAGACTTGAACAGAATATGAGCAGTCTGAGTCTAGTTGTTTATATAAAGATTATGGCCAGATGTGCAGCGCTGGCCTGTTGACGATTATTTTGTCTTTTCTGAATGTGTTTATTACTGGCTTTATCACCGTCTTGGGCTATTAAGACTTTATTTTGTTTTTAAACCAGGATGCAGTGTGTTTTATATCGAGTGCTGTTTTGTTACTGATAATCCGGCTGAGGAGCGGAAAACTATTAAAGGTCATTTGTAACAATTAGAAAATTAGTAGTAGTAGTATAGCCTATTATTATAGAAAATAATTAATATTACATAATATAAATGGAAAATATTTAACATTACATAGCCTAAATATATTTACATTTTCATGAAATGTTTGAATAAAGGCAAAATGTCGACGTGAAGGGAAGGAAACTTAAAACATGTTTTTAACCTGTGTAACAAAGTGTGTGTGATATTCTTCCGTATGAATGTAAATATTGCGTCTATATGTGCCAGCTGTTTTCGTTATATGTTGCTGACGTTTGTTATCATATATTACAGGTTTTGTCTAACGGGTTTTTATGATTTTATTACAGTGCATTATTACCATTATATCATCAAGCACAACTCACATTTAGGCAATATGTGCATTAAAAAGCATTTTATCGAGAGATTCCTTAGCCTGCATCTATTTTCCCTCACAGTATTTGTAGGAATAATTTTACATTTAAATTAAATTAACATTTATAAAATGACAACATATATTTGTATTTTCAAAATTATTTTATTTATAATATAGGCTATATAAAATTACAAATTACAAACTATTTTCACTGTACACCTTTAACACACAACACAAGGCATTTCCTAATTTATTTCCATTTTCTTTTTTCCATTAATTCAATAGAATCCCATCGAGCATGTCAAGAGCATGTTGATGCCACAAAGTAGCCTACAATACAATTAAATCGCAAATACATTTCAAACGTCAATTTTAGACATCTTGTGTAATTTTCTAGTGCTTCCCACCACCCTCCCTACTCAGCAATATTTTTCTAATACACACAAACACTTTGCCCTCCGGTATATCACCACATACCTCCCGGTGCTCCCGTTAACGGCGCTGCGTGTCTCGTAATGTTCAATTAGTTTAGTTTGTCTGTCGGTGTTTGCCGGCGCTGATTCTCGGGCTCGATTCTGATTGGACAAACGCGTGACGCCAGCGCAGCGAACGCAGCGCTGATTGGCTGACGCGGTGTCAGTGCGGCGTAAACAAAGCAGCGAGGAGCCGTTTGAACTTCACAGATAGATACGACGCAGAGCGCGCGGAGGAGGGGCTCGCGCGAAGTTCCTGACAGCTCGCACACTCCGGTTTAAAGAGCAGCATCTTAGTCGCTGCAAAGACCACCCTAATGAACTTACACCGCGTGTGAACAACTCCTAAAAGAAGGGCACGCGTCTTGTAGGTGCACACACACACAGGATTTGTTTCGGACGTTTGGACGGTGTTTTTGAGAGTCTCTGGTGTTCCTCGCGCGCAGGCGGAGCGGCGCGTGTTCATCATCGGCTCAGCAGAGCTGTCATGCTGCCTAAAGTCGACTCAGAATCTCTGGGACTCGCTCGATCGCATGGGGAACAGGGGCATATGCCTAGAAACATGCAAGGTAAGCGGCATACGTGTCAGAGTAACGCTTTCATTCATGCACGCAATATTAAACCTCTCATTGTCAGATATTTTACACTCAGTGACCTTTTATGAACACCGCATGCCACAAATATAACTTACACTCGTTGTCACTGAAATTTGAAGAATGAGAAAATCATTTAGTACAAAATGACCTAAACAGAAGTTTAGGATTGCAAACAAAATATTTGCGTTTTCTTTTACTACAACTGACTCGCGCTTAAACATGCACTGGGTGGCCGCGTAAAGATAAATTAGGAAACAGTGCAATAGCGGAGCGTGAATTATTTTGAGCTGAGTGAACTCTTATAAACTCAACATGATCTGCATCACCTGCCAATGAATTTGGTCTTAGTATATACAACAGAAGGAGGAAACGAAACCACAATAATGACTATGACAGAGCGCAGCTTTACGCCAAACATAAATCTGCTGGTCCAAAATAGTTAAGCCGGCATAAGCTGCACTTTTTTAAATAAAGGTTCCAGTCAGGACAAAATTGTTTTAGAAAACCATCTATGTACTGGATAAAATCTGAAGTACCAACTCAAAATATAACTTTTTAATATCCAAAGATCCATAGAGCAACTCCGCGACAAATGGTTAGGCTACTGATTAGAATAGTTTTTTTTTTGTGATTTTTAATTTTTATTTATTAACGCTTTTTTTTAAAGAACGTACATTTACAGTCGTAGAAATCAAATTTGATGTCGACGCGTTGCGAGCAGTGACTGTATAATCGAGGAATATATTTAAACTGAAGGTAGATTCCAGTTCATACACGAGAGAACTTCCAGGTGCGAGAACTTCAGCTCGTGGAGTGTTGTGTAGTTTGGGACGAGCTTTTAAAAAAAATCTAGATTTTTAAATTCAAATATTTCAATTTATGTGTAGGCCTGTTCTAGCTATTTAACGCTGCTCGAGCACACGTCAGAAAACAATTACAAGCCGTTATAAATAACGATTATTTGTTTCAAATCAAGGAACGGCATTTTTTAGTCAATTTTAAAATGTAAATAAAAAAAGAGAATTATCGACGAACTGAAAAAGCTTCAGATGTAATGCTCTTGGAATTATTTTACCATGATACAAAAAATGTGAGCATTTTTTTAAAAACACTTGTTGCGTTCTGTTAAAAAAATGCATTTTGCACAAATAATAACTTATGGGAACATTAGAATAATGAGTAGGCTAATAGCCTAATAAACGAAAATCCGAACATGTTCTATTTTACAGCTTAAACTTTTGCTACACACAAGATTCGTCTGTTTCTTTTTCCATATGGAACACAAATCCAATTCGAATGTCCTTTTTCTTCACATGCTGTTCCAAAATACCTCGTTTTAAGTAAAAGTTGATGGTTCTATTTAGAACTCTCAAACTGCATCACTTCATCAATGTTAATGCTGATTAAAAGACGAAATAAAAATGCATATCATTTACAAAGAAAAGAATAGTCTGAAATATAGGCTACAAAAGACACACGCCACCACGGTGATTTATTTTGCTGGCACACAATACTTCTGTATTTACATACAAAATGTTTTGCTTTTTATTCGCCTCGTGGCTAAACGTTCCACTCCAGCGCGAGACAGCAGCCTCTCTCGCGCTCTCACACCAATTTACGAGCCATCATGAATATTAACCAGATCGAAACTGAAGTTTTGCCTTGTCTGCGGCCATCCTCCACACCCGATTTCCTAGACACCCAGAACTGAAAATTCACTCTTAAGGCTATGATTTTGTAAAGCTCACAATTGGTGATTCCTCGACTTTTGTTATAGACTTGTTTGCAAAACTGCAGGTCGTGCAGGCTACACGTATAAGAAGATATCGAAGAGACAGAGCAAAGAATCGTTCAGGAACCTTTTCGTTTGGTTTTGAGCTTCTGGTTGTTCAGAGACTCAAACAATTCTTGGTGTTTTATGTTCTTCAGTTGAGTGTCACATTAAAAATACTCTCTTATAACATCAGACCAAACCATTATTTGCCATAATTACAAAAACATCTAAAACTCTGTAATGTAAATTGTTACTCATATTTTGATTGTGATTTCCAGCCCCCCAGTATAAAATGATGGACTACTCTTACGACGAAGACTTAGACGAAATGTGTCCAGTGTGTGGAGACAAGGTGTCCGGATATCACTACGGGTTACTGACCTGTGAGAGCTGTAAGGTGCGTAACATCAGCTGTTTTAACCTCTCAACTGGTGGGTCGTGACCTAAAAATGGGTCTCAGGTCTGTCCTGATGATTAGGCGAAAATGCAACTATCTATAGAATTATGGACTGTTAGAATAGAAAATAAATAGCGTTATCTGTTTTTAAAAGAAAGAAGGAAATGTTTTCCACACCTATTGTTGTTGACCTCAAAGGCTGTGCATGCACTCAAGTGGTATTTTGGAGAAAATTCATCCGTCAATTGGCAAAATGTATAGGTTACATGATGTCATCCTTGAAAAACATACAAAAATCTGATTTTAAGGCCATATATATATATTCTAATCTAATATGCTACAAATAGTTTTTTTTTTAATCGAATCAAATTCATGTGCACTTGTTATTTATTTATTTGTGGAGTTGTTTGTGACCGGCTGTGTGTTTAGTAAATGTAGAAATGATTGTTTTTGTCGATGTCCAATTGAAATCTAGTGGTGTGTTTATTTCCGGAAACCGTCAGAGGTTTTGGAGTTCAGTCACACATGATAGTTCGTAAACCAAATGGACAGTTTAGAAAATCCAGTGCCTTTGTCTCTCTCTCACACACACATACTGACTCAAGTTGTTTTTTTCCCCCAAAGGGTGAATATGGTGGTGGATTTTCTTCTTTAATTGTTAACAGCTCTCTGTAGCACAACATGAGAAAATTATTTGCCATTTAAAACCGCCGTTTTGAGTTTTGACGATATTTTAATATAAATATTATACTTTAAATGTCATTTAAAATTCTGTTTTAGAATTCTAATGTGCTATAGGCAACCAGTATTTGCTGTTTCTTATATATTTCATTTCAACTTTGACTAATTTTAATGATATAGTCTACATTCAAGGTTAAGCACTTTATGAACTCCATGTTATGGTTGTGTGTGTGTGTGTGTGTGTTATTTGAGTTCTGGCCAGTATTGATCCTTTTAGTTTTAAATGGGCCGGTCTCCCTACGGTGTTGATCAAGAATAAGTTAATACCGTTCCTCGTTTGATTCTCTCCTGCCCTGAAAATGAATTCAGAACAGTTGCAGGTGGAATCTTGTAATCCTACGGCTGTAAATTATGGATATAATGTATTGGATTTTTTCAGTTGCTTTTTTGCCTCTGCTGTATGAATAATAGGATCAGAGAAGTTCAACAGGAATTTATTTGGAAGAAATTTTTCAATTCAAATGACTCCAAATCCAACTCTGATGGCTTGCAGAGCCTCTGGTCATAATTACTTTTAGAGGAGCTTACATAGACACGTAAAACATGTAGTATTAGTATGTCACAACGCTAAAAGCGGATCTTTATATTAGTGAGGATATCAAGCAGGTCACCTAAAGTGATCGCGTCTGTATTTCGTCCACTCTCTAGTCAGCTTCTCACATTTCTCAATCTGTTTCTTTCCAGTCTGCGTTTCTGTTTGTTCATGTCAAGTGTGCGTGTGGGTGCACATGTCAGTTTTTGTGTGGGTGTGTGTGTTTGTGTTTATCCAAGTGAGCGTCGACTGCTGAGGGAGCGTTTCTCTGCCCGTGGCTCTACTTTTATATGTGTCTACTTGTGTGGCAGTGTGTGTAACACCTCTTTTTTTTCTGTGTGAATGGATACAAGTGGGGGTTTTTTGTACGCATGTGTGGGTTGTCTGTGGCTGAATAGCACATTAACAAACACCGGAGGTCAAAAGTTTGACATCTTCATTCACCTCACTCTGCAGGGCTTCTTCAAGCGCACGGTGCAGAACAACAAGCGCTACACATGTATAGAGAACCAGAGCTGTCAAATAGACAAGACCCAGCGGAAACGCTGCCCCTACTGTCGCTTCCAGAAGTGCCTCACTGTCGGCATGAAACTGGAAGGTAAGAAGTCTTTTTAGTTCATCTGTGCATTTCTTTCTGTAACTGAACACAGCTTTAGCTCTTTAAAGAGCAATTATTTTATCATTTATCCACCTGAATATTGTTACAAACCCGTAGGACTTTAATTCCTCTGTGGAACTCAAAAGGAGACGTTTTGAAGAATGTTCAAGCTGCTTTTTTCCGTGCAATAAAAGTGAACCACATCTGTCAAAAAAGTAGAAAATGTGCAGAAACAGATTGAAATATAAGTCATTATTTACTTATTAGAGCTTGCCCGCTTTTGTCCCTACTGTATGGAAATGCGCAGCGTGAACATTCTTCAAAACATCTCTTTTTAGGTTCCACAGAAAAGAAGTGAAACAACACAAAAACTAAATTTTTGAGTGAACTATCCCTTCAAATACCATCTAAGAATTCTACACGCTTACTACATGATTTTCCTTTCCTCTTAGTATGTAGATTTACGACTGTTAATTGTTTAACTGCTGGAGGGCAGAATTTCTAGCAGTGTCGTTTTATAGCTAGCTGGCTTTGATTTGCTGCCGCATGCTACCAACAGGATATGAGGCCCTCCAGCGCCCTGTCAGACCCGTCCAAAGAGATGAGCGCTCGCTAACACTCCCCACAGGCTTGTTCTGATAGTTCGTACTCCCAAGGAAAGATGGAAAATGTTAACCAAAATGGTGTTTTGAATACAAACCGCAGCAGTAAGTTTCATGCATATTGCTTGAAAACAGAATTACTGCTAAAGAAATTACTAATAATTATTAGTATGAAACATAAGTTCGTAATTTTGTCATAAAATTATCACAATTTTTAAGAATTTGATGTTGTTTAATAGATTTGTAATAAAAAATAAATAAATACATAATGTAAAGCTGGCTTATTATTCAAAGGTCCTGAGCCCCATGAATTTTAGTGATGGACCTGCAATCCATCACTTATGACATTATTTTGGCATTACATTGATGGCAATTTTATTTTAAAATAATAAAAATAATAACTGTATAGCTTACTTATTAGTCAGGGCTCCAAGGTCCCATGAATTTTAGTGATGAACATGCAACCCATCACTTATGATATAATTTTGTCATAAAGTTAAGGATAATTTTTTTTATATATAAAGAAACAAAAATAAACAATATAAAACTTATAATAGTGAAGGACCTGCATTAGTGATGGATTGCAGATTTAATTGTATCATAAAATTCATGATTTAATTTTATCATAAAATGTAAAATGCCAATTTTAGGAATTTATGGGAATTTAGGATTTTAACTTTTTTTCTTCTTTTTTTTTAAGATTTAAATAGTAGTAGTAGTAGTAATATATACTTTACCTATTTGTTGGGGGTCCCATGCCCCGAGAATTGTAGTGATGGACGTATCAGAAATAAATGCTTCAGTTTAAATCTTTTTTTGTGTATTATCAGAAGCTTTCAGCAAACAGATTTGAGTGCAACACTCACCATAATTGAACAAGTAGCAAAACAAAACATCCATATCAGTGTGACACAGACAAGTGGCCTTCCATGTCTCCATGGAAGCTCTATTATCAATACAGATAAGGAAAGCCTGCTGTTTTAAAGTTCTGGAAAAAGCACGGGAGAGCATGTTATGTCTTTCCGAGAAAGCCTGTAATTATCTTCTTTTATACAGTATATTAGTGGCCCAGTTACAGATTAAGAAAAAGTATCCAATCTTTTTTTACCTCTATATAATCAGTACAGAGTTGAGGAAGTGAAAATGAAGCTACATAGACCAGCCCTGTGCATTTATTCATTCCATTCGAGTCCAATGTTGTGCACAGCGGAGCGTAAAATAGTTTAGATTTCATCAAACGTCTGTTATCCATATTAAGGACCTTGATGAATCTGACGATTTGGCACAGCTCTTCCGTGGATATTCAAAACATGCTCCACGCTTTGCATTGCGCACTTTGTCATTTTTGGTGGCTGATACGTGTGTGCCGTCTCCCGGCCGCTGGTGGTGGCGGCAGCAAGCTGTCCCATTACTTATGCATAGGTATCATAGCTATTCATGTGTGCGCATGGAACAGCGGCGCGCCTTCAGAGTAGAGCACCGGCAGACATGACAAACTGTGTGTCAGGAGCCGGCCAGGGGAAGCATTCATATGCCTGTGATAGGACAGGGATTCTCACCCAAGCAAAGCTTAATATTCCTGTATATTAAACACACATAAATCAGACAATAAGCAGCGCTCGAATCTTCCCAGACAGGCCCCGTCTACACAAACGCAGAACACGCACAAACAAACAACATCTATGGACGGCCAATTCAAGTAAATTAGATCAGGCAACTGCTTTTATTACAGAGGCAATTGCTTTCCGCAAGCCATTTGAGTAACTCACAAATTGGTTTTATAAGTCATGTACACACACAGACACAGGCTACAAACACATACTGTACAGAATAGATAGACAGTTTTCATGGGAAAAAAGGGCTGTGTTCGGAATAGAATACTAGCCTACTACACACTGAATGCTAGACAATAAATACGGTATGCTAAAAATTTGAGTAAGCGAAACAGTATGCATTATTCCACAATAAACATTTCCAAAATCATGTTTAATAATGTAAATAAAAGTTTGTTTTGCATTTTTATAAAAAAAATTGTATGCACTTTTGGCAACCCAATCAAATTACGAATCAATAAAATATTTAAAAAATTGCTACTGATATTATTTCAAGCTCATTCGTCACACTAGGAATCGAAAGTCAAGTTGAGAGCATTGCATTGTGGGATATACAGTATGCTATTCTGTGTAGTGTGCTTTTTTGCAAATGCAGTAATTAATTTTATGTATACAGAAGTAGTATGGTAGCATGTTATTTGAATTGAAACATAGCCAGAAATGCACTGAAGGTAATTCTATGTATATAGAAAGTTTGCATAGTATGCATACTACAGTATATACTGCAACAGTAATAAGTGTAGTATTGGTAGCATACCATTTCAAACAAAGCCAGAAATGCACAAAATGTCATTCTATGCATACAGGAAATTAGCATACTGTGCATGGTATAAGCATGCATACTATATACTGCAACAATAGTAGTAGTATACTATTTCAAATAGCCTTAAGTGCACATAAGGTTATGCATAGAAAAAAATGTGCATAATGTGCATTCTATATACTGTAACAATAGTAGTAATCCTGAAAATCTGTATACTGTACATAGTATGCATACTATATACTTCAGCAATATTAGGATATACACATACAACGCAAATGTAGTAGGTGATTCTTTGCATACAGACAAATTGCATACTATGCATAAGTATACATACTGTATACTACAAATAGTGTGTACTAAAACAATACTAGTACTATTATTAACACAGCCAGAAATGCACACACAAAACTCCTCATCTTATGCCAAAAAAATCTGTATGACATGCATGTAAATAACCTTGTTTAATTAGACGCTGTGAGAATTTTTTTATTTTTATCAGAAGACAAAAATGAAGAGGGGGATGGTGTCAGACAGAGTGTGTAAGCGTGCACGCGCACGGATGGGGGCATGCATTCATGATCTGAGTTGCAGGTCTAATTGTGATTTCCCATAAGGGCCGACTATTAGTTTCCAGCTCATTAATTACCCTGTTGCTCAGGAATAATTAATAGTTAAACTTACCACAGTTTTCTGATTGGATACATTTTTAACAACCACATTAAGGGCCAAAAACTCACACACACACACACACACACAAAAAAGTCTCCTACTAAGTTGCTCAGGAATCATTTTTGACTGTTATGAGAGCTGTCAGCGGGATCGCAGTGGTAACACTTTGCCTCCCTCTCTCGCCGGATCAATCAGATCACACATGTAGTGACAACCACACACACACAAACACTCACCGCTGTGACAAGGACCATTAAAATCACTCCCAAGGCAGCTGTTGGACCGAGGGTTTTCTTTTAATTGTTTTATTTTTTAAGATCTACCGTTCGTGAGATATTAGGGCCTAACGAGCGGCGGTCAAGTTGTGAACGCGTCTACAAACGCATGCTCTATGCATATGCTGCTGTGTGTTTAACGCGCTGCTGGAACCTCCAGCCATCCACCTGCCGACAACGTGGAGCATAAAAGAGAAATAATTAAGCATAAATAATTAACATGGGACCCAGCAGACGAAAGTGGAGTCTACGGCCCTGTGGCGGGGATCAGAGTCGCTTCCGGGCAATGGCGCTCTCTTCATTTATTTGCCATAATGATGATCTCGTCCGCTTGACTTTGTCTCGCTTCAGTTTAATATTAAATCATTAACACCGTTTCTCTCTAAATTGTGTCCTCTGGCTCGATTATGCTGAGTTTGCTCTAGGTCTGCCTTTGAAAAAACAGGTCACATGGGTAGCAACACAAACTAACACCACTAAATGTAAAATTCACACATGAAATTTACACTGATTACTTGTAGCAAATAAATAACCGGCCTGCCAGTCTTCTCTGCTGTGGTGTAAATCAATTGAAACTGTACCAAACTTCAAAAACTGAGTCTATTTCACTGTTTAAAGGTGAAGTGTGTGAATTTTTTGAGATTAAAATATTTTTGTTTTGTATACTTAACAAAATAACTATAAGCAATTTGTCAGTTACCCTTTTGAAATGTATAAACTTTCTGGTGATTTCAAAACAATGTTTGTTTGAGAATCCTGACCAGATCAACATAGCAACGGCTCAGCCAATTGCTTGAGTTGTGGGCGGGGCTATCTCTGACAGAATGACAGAACTGTCACAAAAACTTGGCACAACTGAAGAATTCTATCTATCTATTTATCTATCTGGCCAAAATGATTATTTTCAAGTCTTTGTCAAGTTTCTCTTGATACAACTGATTTTCTTGATACAATTGTTATTTAAATTCTACTTCTTTAAATTTAAATTTGAATTCCAGTTCTGCATCCTGTTTACTACCTAAATTCAAACTCAACTGAAGTACAGGAATATAATGTGTTTTTAAATGTTATTCTCAATTCTGTTCTGAATAACGCACAACCTGCAGGGAAAAAGTCCTTACTTCTGCATTTCCATTTGATGACACTAGTGGCACAGAAATGACACACTTCATCTATTATTTTAGTTTTTTTCCCCCAAAAAAAATAAGTAAATTCTGTGATTTCCTCATGAACTGATACCCGACTCATTTTGTGTTTGTCTTTTATAAGCTGTGAGGGCCGATCGAATGAGAGGAGGTCGCAACAAGTTCGGCCCCATGTACAAACGAGACCGGGCACTCAAGCAACAGAAAAAAGCCTTGATCCGGGCCAACGGACTCAAGCTGGAGGCCATGACGCAAGTCATGCAAACCATCCCAGCGGACCTCACCATTACCTCTGCCATTCAGAACATCCATTCAGCCTCCAAGGGGCTTCCACTGAGCCACCACCATCATCACCACCACCACCACCACAGCTCCTCCAGCGCTGGCCTGCCACCTGCAGACTTTGACCGCAGTCCCTTCGTCACCTCGCCGGTCAGCATGGCCATGCCGCCGCACGCCGGAGGACTGCAGGGCTACCAGGCATACGGTCACTTCCAGAGCCGCACCATCAAGTCAGAGTATCCCGACCCCTACACAAGCTCGCCGGAGTCCCTCATGGGCTACCCCTATGTAGAAGCCTACGTAGGCGGATCGCCGCCCACCTTCCCTCACCTGGTGGTGGAGCTGCTCAAGTGCGAGCCGGACGAGCCCCAGGTGCAAGCGAAGATCCTAGCGTACCTCCAGCAGGAGCAGGCCAGCCGAGGCAAGCACGAGAAACTCAACACTTTTGGCCTCATGTGCAAGATGGCCGACCAGACACTGTTCTCCATTGTAGAATGGGCCAGGAGCAGCATCTTCTTCCGGGAACTGAAGGTACGTGATGCTTTCGTTGGTTTGGTGTTGGGTGGTCAAAAACGTCAAGTGATCTAAAAGCATTTTACATTGAGTTGGGAATCAGTTGGGATGTATGTTGGCCTACAATTCAGTATAGTAATTCTCGGAAAATACAGAATGAAGGTGTTTTACGAATAGTACTGAAAATATACTGACCTTCAGCCCATCCATGATGTAGATGAGTTTGTTTCTTCATAAGAACAGATTTGGAGAAATACATCACTTGGTCACCAATGGATGCTCTGCAGTGAATGGGTGCCGTCAGCTGATAAAAACATCACAATAATCCACATGACTCCAGTCCATCAGTTAACATCTTGTGAAGCAAAAAGCTGCACGTTTGTAAGAAGCAGAGAATCTATTGGTGGGCAAGTGAAGTAATGCTAAATTACTCCAAATCTGATCTGATGAAGAAACAAACATCTCTAAGATCTTGGATGGCCTGAGGGTGAGTACATTTCTAGTGCTTTAACAACGGGTGGATCCTGATTGGCTGCCAATGGAAAAAAAGTGATTCCAACAATGTAGTTCTTCTGTTTCGTTATAGTTGTAGTGTGGACTTCGCTATTCCCATAGTATTAGAACAATTAGTAAAACTGTAGTTTAAATTGGTGTGAATGGAGGTTTACTCATCAAGTACACTTAGAATAACAGAATAACGTGATGTTTTGATAAATCTCACCTATAATGTTTCCCAGCATACTGAACACTACAGTACACAAGTCGAACTATTTATATGAATGAGACAAATGTTGCCATTTGACTGGACAGTTAATTAGTTCACAGTTTTCCATAAATAATGACAGTCTCAAGGCTATATGTGAGGACTTTTTTTCAGGATGGCCTGAAAAATACATTATGTATTTATGTGAGTATTTCAAATGATGAATTGACACACAGTGATCTATAATTGACGGTTTACTACACCAGCCGAAGAGGTCAGTCAGGTGTCGTTCATTTTTTATTTTTCGCTTGTTTTAACTTTTTTTTCCATAATACACATCTGTCTGACAGAAATATTGATGGGATTGAGAAGACTGAGAGGGTTTTAGTAACTCGTGCATGTCTGCCTCTGTGAAAGATTTTAGTCGTGAGCATGCTGTATTTTACCCGCCCGTGACATGTTTTGATATGCCACTGGAAAATCTGACAGCACCCAATTCAAATCATTCATTTTGTGCTGTTAGAGCTACAGGCACCTTATTGTTTTCCTCTCATCACGTTCAATAGCTCATGAGATGTACTAGAATTAATTTATACTGAGGACTGACCTACAGTATATATCTGGATATACAGTATATCTCATAGTATATATATCTCTATTTTGATATCTGGATATGCAAATGTTTTTTTCGACATATTTTGCTGGTCAAAAATGAATAATAATTCAGTTTTCATGTCGTTGTTATAAAGCTGTATGTTACGCTTTTCCCTGTGCTCTCACATATAGAGCTTTATTATCTGTTCTCGTGCTCTTTAGCTCAAGCATTGTATTCCCACTTTCGCATGGATTAGCATTTGTTTATGGCTATTTGCTGTCTGTATCATTTACCTTTAATTGTGTTTGCACTTCATCTTTCGCCGCGGTGGAGTAGCTTCCCCTTGATGTTATGACTACTTTCTCGCCCCGGCTAATTGTTTTACACAATAGTTGTTAAAAGAGACAAGGGCGTAGCTGTCGAATTTGACATTAGCAGTCGTAGCGTGGCGGTGAAGTTGTAATTAGCGCAGCTCTCATGTGCCCTCGCTAAATCGCACATTGAAGCGCTAACGGAAAAACCACAAACAAAAAAGGTAGCACTAGAAAGTCTGAACCCACTCCTGACTCTAATTAGCGAACACTCGTACTGCTATTGTTACCCATGGAGCTTTGTGATGCTGATGGAGGTTTATCCTACGTAACATTGTGGTTTTAACAAGCTTCATCCATTTGAGAGCTGAAGACAAGAGCTATATATTCAGGTTTAATGGCATAGAAATGCAGTAAATGCTGCTGATGTTGCCGTGAAAGGCCTCTCCTCACATTTATTAATATTTCCTTGAATTTAGTGAGTCGCAAATTTCTCAAAAGGTGCTATGGACTAACATGCTAATAATTGAAATCAACAGTGCTACGCTAGCAGATTAGTATGTTTATACAGCTGCACCTGTTTAAACAACCACTGCTAGCATATGCTAGCGTACACACCTGCTTGTAGAGAGCTCATAGATGTATGTAACCCAAAACCACCTTAGACATCAATAAATGCTTTAACTACTAGATTAATGCGAAAAAAGTCATTTGCGAATTTTCTGCAAGCGAGCTAATGACAAAGCGGTGGGTAGCATATAATAAACACAGGAAATACAAGTGAATATAAGGCTTGTCTGGTAGGGTGGTGAGTCGGCTATAAATATATCTACATTTACAGCGCTATTATTAGCCTCGTAAGAACAAAAGAATTTCTCTCGTAATAGAGCCGGGTGTGAAACGTCTGCCAAGTGTTTAAAGATTTAGTTTCCATAAGTTAGACTTCGGTTACAGCTCTCATAAATATTTGGTCATGAGGGGATCTCTGAAGAGAGCTCACTATTGTGTTCAGACACATGAAAAAAAAATGAGGGGAACATTCCGATGGCCATTTCTCACACTTGGGCGACATTGAAACTGTAAAATTTAGGAAAAGAAGACGATGTGAAAAATTAGTTTAGCTACCAATCGACCCCAGACATGACATATTTTTCAGCAAAAAACGGTTTTAAGAGACTTTTAACCCTGTTAACCCTTTAACCCATTTAAAGGGATAGTTCACTTTGAAATTAAAATTTGGTATCTATCAGCTTACCCCAAGGGCATCGAACATGAACATGGACAGAGAAATCCAAATTACGATGGGGAATTGTTTAATTTGGATTTCTCTGTGCATGTTCTTTTTCCCTCTTATAGAGACAGTGGCCTATACCTGTCATTATATGACTGACAGACTAGAACGGTTTGACCTAAAAATATCAAAATTGGATCTACTGAAGAAAAGAAGACACCTACATCTTGGATGCCCTTGGGGTAAGCTGATGGATACCAAATTTTAATTTAAAAGTGAACTATCCCTTTAAATTAAAACAGTTTATTGGACCTTTAGGCAAAATATTTAAAACATCTAAAAAGTTTGTGTTTTTTTGGTCATATTTAATACATCAAGCTTTTATGGCTCATATAGTATGATATAGAAGTTTTTGAAAAAAATAGATGAAATTTTGGTAGCTTATGTAGATTTTTATAACAGTATAGCAGACTACTTATAAATATCAGTACCATTCTATATATTATCTACCAGTAATGTGTCTTAGTAAGATGATTTTTAAATGCTTTGTTTCATGATCAAAGCTCTGTAGTTTTTTATGTAAGGATAAAACATATAATGCAATGCAATGCAATGATGATGTACTATGGTCAGTAAAGATTTCACAGAAAAATACACATGAACCATGACCTGAAGGGGGAAAAACTATCGATCTAAGAGCAATAAATAGGATTTTTTTAGCAGTTTTGATCATTTAGAGACCCTAGAAATTTGCATATAAAAATCTGACAAATAGTAGACTTTATATGGTTAAGGAAAAAAATGGCTTGAAAATTATTCAAAATTGTTGGTGTAGTCCCCCAGATTGCTGGCTAATAAAAACAATGTCATACAGAAGCTAATATAATTATAGTCTAATTATGTTGATAATTTAGGGACTATAGAAATTTGTATATCAAATATGATACAGTAAACTTTATAGGGTTAATAAACAAAAAGCCTTGTAAAACTACATCAAAATTGCTATTGTATAGCCTCCCAGTTAGCTGATTAATAAAAAAAAATGTTGAATAGAAGCTAAATTAATTCGGAATTAACTATGCTGCTAATTTAGAAACCTTAGAAATTTGTGTACTAAATATGATACAGTAGGCTTTATATGGTTAATGAAAAAAATGGCTTGAAAATTATTCAAAATTGCTGTTGTAGTCCCCCAGATTGCTGACTAATAAAAACAATGTTGAATAGAAGCTAAATTCATTATGAATTAACTATGTTGATAATTTAGAAACCTTAGACATTTGTGTACTAAATATGATACAGTAGGCATTATAGGGTTAATAAATAAAATCACCTGTAAAACTAAATCAAAATCATTATTTTATCCTCGCAGATAGCTTGGTAATAAAAAAAACGTTGAATAGAAGCTAAATTCATTATGAATTAACTATGCTTATAATTTAGAAACCTTAGAAATTTGTTGTACCAAATATGATACAGTACGCTTTATACGGTTAATGAATGAAATCGCCTGTAAAACTAAATCTAAATCACAATTTTATCCTCCCAGATAGCTTGCTAATGAATACAGTGCTGTACAGAAGCTAGCTAGTTATTCATTGCTTGTTGTACAAATGCTAAAATGCTTGCCGTATGCATCATAGCGTGTTTGTGTGTGTGTTTTCTTGAAGGTTCGTGCCAGCAGCATCCCCGTCGTCTGGCTGGTTTGTCATGCTAAGGGTGGGAGTCATGTTTAGCGGGTGGGGGGGAAACAGATGCAGGCTTCCCAGTGTTTGCACTGACAATATGAGCTGGTATGAGGCCTGTGTGCGTGCTTGTCCTCCCCTGGCTCTGTCGTTAGCTGCCCGGCCCATAACGTGGAGAGTGATTCACATCCATAGAGAGATCACCCTTTCATTGTGGATGGCGGGCTATTGTTTAACGGATAGGATGCGTGCACTTGGCTTTTCCTCAGCACACAATGGCATTAAACGCACAGATTCACCACAGGCTTAATCGTTCTAGTGAGGATTCCTGCAGCTTTTCTGTCCCCAACACAATGTACTTGGGTAAACTTAATCACCGCTGATATTGTGCCACAAATGTACTGTCTTAAATTTAGTCCTCCGAGCTGATAAATGTCAACCATACAAAACTTACAATACCCTGACATGTGGCGCCAATATTTATTTTTATTCTTTCACGGCTGCTCAGGGACTGTTAGCCACTTTTTTCTCTCTCTCTCTCGACAGTGAATTGAATGACAATACCAGGCCTGCCATTAAGTAAAGCAGCACTGTATTAGGGCCTTGTTCTCCAACCTGCACCCAGCCGTGAGACTCGTGCTTATTGAAAAAGCAGCTGTGAGGAGAGAGAGGACAGGAGATGGGGGACAGTCTGTGACTGCCCGTCACTCCCTGTGGCACTTTCAGTGTTACAGTGTCTAGATTGTCACTTTTTATTCACGCTATGTGTGACGCCACTTGAAAATTTGCATATTTTTTTATTTCTAGATTTAATTATGGAATGTATAATTCTATACAAATTTACAAAATTGCGTATTGTGTAATATAATATATTTATATAATTGTATAAATAAACTATATATATATATATATATATATATATATATATATATATATATATATATATATATATATATATATATATATATATATATATATATAAATATAATTATTTTTCCAGGTATTTCATGCTTTCAGAAAATTCCCATACTGTGTGCAGTATATACTATATTCTGCCAAAATACTAGGAGACTCGTAGGAGACTTTATTATTATTATTATTATTATTTTGCAGTGGCCTCGAAAAGTGTTTGGAAAAAAAAAAAACTATGAATTTTATTGCCTTTCATTAAATGATATAGATATATATATATATATATATATATATATATATATATATATATATATATATATATATATATATATATATATATATAACCAAAAATATCAAAACAAGTAGCATCTGCAAGCAAATAATAATAAAAAAAAAAACTATTTTTTTCATGCAGGTTTCTCTATGTGAATATTTTTGCAGGGAATGTGTTTGCACTCTTTTTCTTTAAAATAAATGCATTTTGGTTTGATTTTTTTGTTAAATAATCCAATGACATTTCTGCATTTTTAAGTGTGACCTACACTACCATTTAAAAGTTTGGGGTTAGTAAGTTTTTTTTTTTTTTTTTTTAAGAAATTAATACTTTTATTAAACAAAGATGCATTGAAATATTCAAAAGATAATTTATAATATTACAAAAAAATCTACTTCAAATAAATGCTATTGTTTTGAACTTTCTATTCATCAGAGAATCCTAAAAAAAATCATCATCATCAGTTTCCACAAAAATAAGCAGCAAAACTGTTTTCAACATTGATAATAATAATAAGAAATGCTTCTTTTGCAAATTAAATCAGCATTAGAATGATTTCTGAAGGATCATGTGACATTGAAGACTATATGATGCTAAAAATTCAGCACTGCATTAAAGGAATCAATTATATTAAAAAACATATTCAAGTATAAATCACTTTTTTAAAATTCTAATAATATTTCACAAAATTATTGTTCTTACAGTATTTTTGATTAAATAAATACAGCCTTCTTTCAAAAACATGTAGTGTAAGTGTCCAAATACCATTTGAGGCCACTACATATGAATGCTGTATTCATTTCAGATCAACTTTAAGAGGAATGTTTTCACCCTCCATTAATATTTGTATGCTCCGTAACACTTTTTCTCATTCTTTTCCATTTTTGTTAATCCGCCAGTCCAATTTCAGAGGTTCAGGTCAGAGACTGTAATTTCCATGGCCGTCGCATCTGCAGAAATTAATAAGGCGTTGCGGTCATGATCTGTGAACTTGCGCACGATTTATATCACCCCCCACCCCAGCTTCATCTCCACATATACAACCCAGACGGGCCGCAGTGTCTCCTGCCCTCCCCATGACTCGCAGATGGCCTGAGGTCAAGCCAGCGCGCCTCCTGACAAACAGCCTCGCGAGCGAGTGAGCCGAGATTTGTAACCGTGTCCCTGGTCCGCCGAATTTGAATTATTCCAGCCTGAGCCTGGCGTCGCTTTACATCGGCGTGTGGCGTGGAGGGTTATTGTCACGAGGGGAGAGGAGAAAGGGGGGCCGAACGAGCCCCAGAAGCAGCACCAAGGGCAGGGGTGCGTGGTGAAGGACAAGGGGGGAAACAGGTGGGAGGTTAATGGCCCCTGGACCGGATCCACCAGCCGCTCAGACTTGATATATGGGCTTTGGGCCTGGTGCAGGCGTAGGCTTTCAAAGATATATTATTTCATTTGAGACACAGCATTCTCGTCCCTGCATTTGTCCACTGATAGATGATATCCACTGGCTGGATTGGAGATAGCATGTGAGTTTTCGTAAGGCCTGCTCCTGTGCATATTTTCTCTCTGTCTAGTCTCCTGTTGCTCTTTTTTTCTGCTATTTCAGTGGTAACAATGTCTGTTTGATCAGAAGAGATGGGCAGCAGGAGAACGTTCACAAAGGCCTCTTTTCATTCATAAATAATGCACAATTGGACAAAAACTACATGTCTTGTCATGAATTCTGGAAGAATGCAGTGTTTTGGCTCTTCATAAATATTGCAGCGCTGAAGTTGAGGTTTGTGCCCCCTGAAGATGTCAGGAAAATTAATAATAACACCGACGTTCAAGGTGGATCATGGGTAGGTGGATGTGAAGAGATGCATGTAAACATTTCTTAATTTATACATGTTTAATCATTACAAAGGTCATAATTACAAGCTCATTATTTGAGTCCATCAATCAATAGTCGCACATTCGTGCGATTTACGTCAGCAGCAGATTTCTGGACAAGAACCATCTGCTTAGACAGGAAGAGACAGTCTGACATTTGAAGTGGCCAATCACTGATGAAGCCCATTTCTGCCTCAGAGTTAAAGAATATAAAGGTGAAGGTGACTTCAAATTTTATTTGAAACATTTTCTATTTATTACTTTGAAGCAAAAACAGACCTAAAAGTAACAAAAATAGCATCCAAAAGGGCTGATTATTTATTTAGTTAATTAATTTATTAGAATTTATTATATATAATATATTATATTATATTATATTATAATGATTTCTTAAGGATCATGTGACACTGAAGACTGGAGTAATGCTGCTGAAAATTCAAGAATTAATTAAATAAAACAGTTATTTTAAATGCCAATAATATATTACTGTATCACAATATTACTGTTTTTAGTGTATTTTAAATTGAATATGACACTTATTTCAAAATCATTAAATCTGTTTATGAAGGGTAGTGTTTTTTTGTTTACTGAATTAAAAATCATTTAAAACAAAAATATTTATGTTGTGCCAAGATTTTATGACATATTTTGCAAATCTTTCCTATAGTTCTTCTTCAAAAGTGCTCATTGTAGCAGTCTGGTACCTTGTAAACATGACTGATAAATCCCTAAAGCTGCATATAAATCAGCCAATCAGATCGCAGCTCTTAAAACACAACAGCCACAGCTCTCTTTCACGGGGCATTGCATTCAGAGCTTCCTATATGGCAGCTTCGCTCTTTCTTTCTCCCTGAAAAATGCGCCCTGCACCCTCAAGGCCTAACCGGGCGAAGGAAGGAAGTGCGTACACTTGTTAAAAGGAGAGATTTAGGGTCCGAACTCCCCTCAGGGCCTGTGGGAGACTCCTGGGAGGTGTTTGGAGCGGACGGAGAAGAGTCTGTTTATCCACTTGTTGCTTTGATGAGGGATAAAAGCCTGTCATGAACTTCTAGGTCCTGCCCAGGAGCTGATGGACTCGTACCGCTGCTTCCATTCCTCGCACATGGGGAAAGACGAGAGAGAAATACAGAAATATGTTTACTTTTCTTTATCTTTGGCATTTGTAAGCACTTTGCACTCTGGCAAGGGACAAATGTTTGATATTATCTTGTGGCGATTAAGGTAAAAGCCTTTTTTATTGGCCGCACTGGATGCTTGTTAAAACCAGGATGTAGAGTGAAGCCCCAAAACACCCCAATCAGACCGAGCCGACGGCAGACAAACTGCTCCGAAGAGGCTGATTTAAGCTAACAAATCAACTCAATCAACATCTTCACCCCTTATGTACTAGTCGAAAAGTAAAAACGGCTGCACATTTGCCCTCATAACAGTAAATAGTTGCTTTATACCAAAATAGCGTCTCGTACAAGAGCCTTAATATCAGCCTTGCATTTGAACGCCACAATATCAGCATTCATGAGATGTCGTTAAAAAAAAAATGCTTTGATTTAGTAGATGGAATTGCTATAAATCACCATAAAAAAACACTTTTATTTTACAAAATATATATGTAATTATATGTTATTTAAATATGTGAAACAGTTGTAATAATTGATTCAATTAATATTGTGATATAAAATATAATATTGTTTATTTTAATATATGATACTGTTATATTAATCTTATATTACTAAATTGTATATTCACACAAAAATATACACTCACGTGTTTAAAATATAAAGTGTTTGTATCTATCTATCTATCTATAAAATTTATATAAAAAGAAATGCATTGATACTCAAATATTTAGAATATTTTAGTATATATAAAATGATTGTACATATATATTTTTATATGTTTATATTACAAATTATTTGCTATTACTTTTAGAATATATAAAATATCTCTGTGTGTCTGTATGTTACTTAATCCAAATGCATGAAAGATTTTTAGGCATTGATACTTAAATGCATGCAATATTTTAAGGCATATAAATATATATATATTAGGGCTGTCAGTCGATTAACATTTTTAATTTAATTATTTACTTGATGTGTCGATTACATGGTGTTGATTAATCACATTAATTAATCACAAAATAATTTGGCTGTGAAAATACCCACAAAAGATTATTTAAAGCTATTTTTGTGTTAAATGAGAAAGTAGACATTACAAATTGTAGCTTTAGAAAGAAATATTTTATTTGATTCAACATAAAATTTGTTACATGTAAACATAAACTGGAACATAAAAGAAGGCAATTTTAGAAACATCTTAGTATTTTTGTTCGTACATTAAAAGTCATTGGTAACCAAAGCATAATTTGTTACCAACAGTCTTCAAAATACCTTCTTTTATGTTCCAAAAAAGAAAGGTTTGAAACGACATGAGGGTGAGTAAATGATGACACAATTTAATTTTTTTGATGAACTCCCCTTTTTTGGTGAAATCCCTTTAAAGTTTTTTTTATTTTTATTATTATCATTTTTTATTTATGAAATGATACTCTAAATAAGAAACTAAATTTGCCAGGATCCGACTGTAAATGCCTTTATGATTCGTTCCAACGGCTGATTTATTCAGGAATGAAGTAAACAGCTCTGTCTATGAATGGGTCTTTGAATCATTGATTCACACGATTCGTTCAAAACGTGGATTCATTCAGAAACTAAACACTCTGTGTTGCTCGAAGACACGTACCAATCCTGCTGTGGCTTTAAAGGTAATATGTTCTTTGCATAATTGAGCAAAAGCACATAATATTGTGTTTAAAATATAACACAATATCAACTTCTTATTTACTGAACTGTTGTATAAAATCACATTTAAACGTGTGATATTCAGGACAAAATCAGCACTCGTGTAATACTGCTCGAGTGATATCGCTTATCATGTGAAATAAATAGTAGACAAAAACTCATACAGGGGCATTTTTTGCCCCAATATCTTGAATTTTAGGGCATAACTACATTTATGGCGTTGTTGCCCTGCATCATATTTATCAACAGTTAACTGTATGAAATGTAAGATGATGTACAGGTCTGGGGGCGGGGCCAATGCGTTAACTGCGTTAAAATATTTTAATCGTGTTATTTTTTTAGAAGATAATTAATTCATTATATATATATATATATATATATATATATATATATATATATATATATATATATATATATATATATATATATATATATATAATTTTATATGTATACTTTTATATTACAAATTATTTTCTGGTACTTTTATATATATTACCACAATCGTTCGCCAGTACCAGTACCACTGTTCGCCAGTACCACCATCGTACTGGTGAATGTACGCTCTTTGGACAATAAACTGGACTACATCCGACTACTTCGCTCTACTCAGAGGACTGTAAGAGACTGTTGTGTTTTTGTGTTTACGGAAACATGGCTTAACAACAGTGTTCCGGACTGCGCCATTCAGCTCGACCAGCTAACATGCTATCGAGCAGACAGAGCTCTCGTCAAGGGAGGTAAGAGACGCGGCGGCGGGCTTTGTGTTTACATCAATGATGCATGGTGCCGCGACTAGGGTTGGGTACCGATCTCGGTACTTTTAAGGGTACATACCGATTTGCGTCGGTACTACCGAGTATCGATTCACATTAAATCATTCGGTACCCAATTTCGGTACCTGAGATTGAGAACGCATTTGGGCGCATACGAGAGAGAGAGACCGAGACAGAGAGAGAGACCCTGTGACATGATGTCTCCCCTGCAACTCTTTAAAACACAACGCACCAGGCAAACCGAAATGTTCTGAAGTGTGCTTACATTTCTAGGGTCATATGGTTTCCGCGAAAACGCGGACAGGTTGCGGAGTCCATTCATAAAAACGGAATTTACTCTAAAGCACGGAATGCCACGGAATTCGTCAATTTTTGGATGAATAAAAGAAGGTCTGTCACTTAATTCGAATCGCGATATGAACTAGTGTATGCTGAATATTAAAACGCAAAAAGACGGTTTAAATATGAATCCTGAATGTTCCGTTAGCCTCGGTATGTATGAATGGCGGAGACGCGGTTTTGTTAACTACACAAATACTGAAGCACACGTGAACTCGCGCTGATTTTCGGCCTCTGCGTCTCACTAAATGAATACCTACAGGCTGTGAGAGACACTTCATGAGAATTTTACAGTTTCATTTGAGAAAACTAGCATCATATCATACTGTATACACACAGAAACTTCACGGCAACCTGTCAAAATAAAAGTGCGGTTTAACATGTAAGAGAAATATATTTCTCTTGTATTACTTTTGTACAGTATAATGTACGTCTTTATATATTCCATTTACTGTCCAATTTAAATAAAACAATTAAATGATACAAATAATTATTACAACTACATTAACCACTTAAGTGTAGAAAAAGTACAATTATTATTAAAACTTTTTAAAAGGAATATTCACACAATTTTTCTACCATTGATTCATTTTAACCAAGGTTATTTTCGTAAATGAATACTAAAACTAAGACGAAAACGATTGATGAAAAAACAATTTCGTAAACTGAAATAAAATAAAAATGACAAAATATTTGATAACCTAACCTAAACGAAACGAAACTAACAACAGTTATTGAAAAACTAACTGAAATAAAATAATAATTAACAAAAATAAATAATCGTTCTCATAATTATTACGTTCTCACCCCTTGCCAGAAAAGTATATGAGCTGTGTGGCGGATTGCCGAAACACCTGTAAATGGCGCATCAAGCGCATGTTATCTGACGGAGAGAGACGCAAAGCGGTTTAAAGCAGAGTCCTGCACGGGTCCTGTTTGGTAAACGTGCACCAGCAGTACTTAAAAGAACACCGACCCGTTATCCGACAGCAGCACTAATTTATTTCTGTACCAGACCTGAACCTTTTGACATAAAGACCGCGAGTCGCGAGCCGAACCGCACCCGCATTAATCTACAACATCAGGTGGGCAAAATTATTTATTTTCTCGTGTAACAAGCAATCAAACCAACATTAGGCATTCTAAGTTGGTGCTTTGAAGAAAAACAGACATGCAGCGCAACGTGATAATTAACAGAAAAAAAATGAGAACGCATCTTTCTGTAAACAATACAAAACTTGGCCGAGCATCTCGTGATCACTCTACCAAACTTTAGAACAAACATGCATAGGCTATATCACATCATGCATACGCTAATAATTCTTCAAAAATAAAGAAAATAACATATTCAAATATGAGCCTTTATTGTTAAATACGATTGCCGTTATTATTGAATTTCATTAGACCCAGTTATGTATTTTTACGCGGCAGAAAAGTGAGCAAGACACGACAGTTACAATATCATAAATATGGTAAAATAAAAAGAAAGACATCTAATATAACCAAATTAGGCTATATTTATCTTCATAAATATTTCAACACACCATTAGATATGACATTAAGCGCAACTTGTGTAAATTTATTTACTAAAAAGGCCTGACTCCTTCCTTTGGTGTATATTTGTATACTTTTACCATCTAATCAATCTTAGCATGCGTTAATTTTGTGGAGCTAAATGTTTGCCTTACTAATTATGCCTAAGTCTTTCTTTGGCCTTTGCTCTGGAAGTGATCTGTTGATTCTGCTAAACTTTAATTAAAACAAACTAAAACTAAACTATATAAAAACTAAATAAAAATGTGTTCACAAAATAAAAACTAAACTAAAACTAACAAAAATATGAATGAAACTAATAAAAACTAAACTGAATTTTATAGCAAATTTGAAAACGATATTAAAATGAAACAAATTCAAAAATTCAAAACTATAATAACCTTGATTTTAACAGTAAACCTCTGTTTGTTTGCCAAAAAAATAAAAGTGTTTCATTTTCATTTGATTAAAAATAAATAAATATTTCATGCTTTCATTTGATTATTAGAAAAATAAAACAAAAATTTCTGGAAGAAAAAAAGAAAAAAAATTGTAGGGCCCTATTGTTCAAAATGTTAAAATTGAGAGTTTTGGACTTATTTTTTCACTGAAATAAATGTTTTTGTTATTACACAGAGAGTAAAGTACCGAAAAAAGGTACCGTTGGGTACCGGTACCGAATTTCAGGTACCGATACCGGTACTGGTACCGGTTCAAATGTGAACGGTACCCAACCCTAGCCGCGACGCTGTTGTTGTCTGCAAACACTGCTCACCCCTGGTGGAGTTTATGATTATTAAGTGCCGGCCGTTCTATCTACCGAGGGAATTTACAGCCATACTGCTCGTTGCTGTATACATCCCTCCCAGCTCTAACAACAATAACAGGAGTGAGGCACTAAATGATCTGTACCAGCACATCAGTGAGCAGCAGACAGCCCACCCAGAAGCTTTTCTCATCTTGGCTGGGGATTTCAACCACACAGACTTAAGGAATGTGTTCCCAAAAATTCACCAACATATAGACATTCCAACAAGGGGAAAAAATACCCTGGACTTTGTTTACACCACACAGAGAGGAGCTTACAAGGCCCTACCCCTCCCCCACATCGGAGCCTCAGACCACATCATTGTCATGCTAATGCCTGCATACAGACCGCTCGTTAAAGCCATCAAACCGGTACACAAACAGATACAAGTGTGGCCTGAAGGGTCGTCAGAGGCACTTTAAGACTGTTTTGACACTACTGACTGGGATATGTTTTAGCAGGCTGCCACATACAACAATACTACAGACCTCCAAGAGTACTCAGAGACTGTCACTGCCTACATCACCAAGTGTACGGTCACAAAGACTATCACTGTCCGGGCCAACCAGAAGCCGTGGCTGACAGGGGAGGTCTACAGACTTCTGAAGGCTCGGAACGCTGCCTTTAGAGCTGGAGATGAGGAGGGCCTGAAGACAGCTAGGGCCAACCTATCCCGCGGCATCAGAGAGGCCAAGAGACAGAACTCCAGGAGGATAGCCCATCGTTTCAGCGACAGCAGAGACACTCGGAGCCTGTGGCAGGGGATTCAGACCATTACGGACTACAAGCCCCCACCACAGACCTGTGACAACACCATCCCCCTGCTGAACGAGCTGAATGCCTTCTTTGCTCGCTTTGAGGCACAAAACAGCACCACTGCACAGAAGACTCCACCTCCTCCCGGCGACCAGGTGATGACACTGTCCCCGGACAGCGTGAGGAGATCCCTCAGCAGGATCAATGCACGCAAAGCTCCGGGTCCTGACAACATTCCTGGGCGTGTACTGAGAGACTGTGCAGTGGAACTCACTGATGTCTTCACAGACATTTTCAACATCTCACTAAGTCAGGCTGTTGTCCCCACATGCTTCAAAGCTACCACCATCATTCCAGTCCAGAAGAAGTCATCTTCATCCTGCTTCAATGACTACCGTCCAGTAGCACTCACTCCTATTCTCATGAAGTGCTTTGAACGGCTAGTCATGCAACACATCAAATCTGTCCTCCCCCCTCCCTGGACCCCTTCCAGTTTGCATATAGGTCCAATCGCTTGACCAATGATGCCATCGCCACTGCCCTCCACCCAGCCCTCACACATCTGGACAAAACGGACACGTATGTCAGATTGCTGTTCATAGACTTCAGTTCAGCATTCAACACAATCATCCCTCAACAGCTCATTCATAAACTGGTCCAGCTGGGGCTCAATACGTCGCTGTGCAACTGGCTGTTGGACTTTCTGACCGGGAGACCTCAGGCAGTACGGGTTGGCAGTAACACATCCAGCACCATCACACTGAACACAGGGGGGCCCCCCCAAGGATGTGTGTTTAGCCCCCCCCCCCCCCTCTCCTCTTCACTCTGCCGACCCACGACTGCACACCGTCACACAACTCCAACCTCTTCATTAAATTTGCAGATGACACGACTGTGGTGGGTCTCATCAGCAACAGAGATGAGACAAACTACAGGAGCGAGGTGAGCCGCCTGGCCGGGTGGTGCAGTGACAACAATCTCTCTCTGAATGTGGAGAAGACGAAGGAGATTGTCGTTGACTTCAGGAGAGTGCACTCTCTGCATGCTGCTCTGACCATCAATGGTGCGACCGTGGAGAAAACAGCACCAAGTTCCTGGGTGTGCACATCACAGAGGACCTCTCCTGGACCAACAACACTGCAGCACTGGCCAAGAAAGCACAACAGCGTCTCTACTTCCTCCGCAAACTCAGAAGAGCCAGAGCCCCGGCCCCCATCATGTGCACCTTCTACAGATTTGTCACGCAGCGCTGCGCCGCATCCAGTGTAGACGGCATCACTGATTATAATAAGTTCTATTGTATTTTGTTGCGCCGCTACGCTCGCATCTGGTGTAGACACGATGTAAGTTAATGTCGCTTTCTGAAGCTGCATTTGAATTTTCATGCCACATTATTTGAAATTAGCGCGGGCCAAACATTTTTCTCTGGCGGGCCGGATGTGGCCCGCGGGTCGCCTATTGAGGAACCCTGTTCTATGGCATCGTGAAGCACCTTTATTTTTAAGAGTGTAACCAATTACCCCACCCCCTGTATCGAAAACGTACCAAACCGAACCGTGACACCACTGAGTCGTATCGAACTGAACCGTGAATTTTTTGAACTGTTACACCACTAATATATATATATATATATATATATACTGTGTATATATATATATATATATATATATATATATAGAGAGAGAGAGAGAGAGAGATCTATATATATATATATAGCTACTTAATCCAAATGCATGCAAAAAATTTAATGCATTGACACATAAATATTTTGGAAAATATTTAGAATATTTTAGTATATATTAAATGTTTGTACTTTATACTGGCAAAAGAGTGTTTGCTTTTTATGCTGAGGTTTTAAAAAAAATTTTTTTTTAAGTACATGTAATTTTGGCACATTCGACTAAAGTCCATAATGTCAAGATCCCCAAATGTCACTCAGGCTTTAGCCTTTTCCCCTCTATAATTATTCTCTTCAACCTCGTATACCTCACACTTGTAAATTAAATTTGCACAGCAGCTGTAGTTTTGCACCTGTTTTACGTAATGGGTTTGAAACGAATCCATAGAATGCAAGCGCCAACTGAAAGTGTAAAACTTTTTATGTGTGCATTACAAAAGAGCATTTGTTTAATTCGTCCGGATCTGCTGTTGTCTGTCCTTCAGTGTTTAATTAACTTGTAGTAATCAGCGCATGCATGCGGTTTCTAGTGTCCGCTCTCCACCTTGTTCTGTCAGCAGTTGTCTACAACATCTATTTTTGCTTCTTATTTACAGCTGTCTATTCTGGACGCGCTGAAAGGTCCCGAAGACAATAGATAAGGCCTGCAGTCAGAAAGACAGGGAGCGTGCGGGCTAGGCTTACACTTATATTTAACTGGACTGTGTGAATGGATTTGCTCCTGATGAACGGTATGTGAGATTCAGCTGGAGAACGTTAGACGCCGTTGCGAAGAAATGTTCACCAAGGCGTCAGAAAAAGACAAAGCCACCTGTTCATTAAACTGGCTTATATCTTTTATTTCTGCCTCACAGTTTAGGTTCGTTTGGCATCGTCTTGGCACTTTTAAACGTTCCCAAACGCATTACATCAATGAGCGTAACTTTCAGAATAGTTTTTGTAATTGCATTCTTTCTTTATCCTGACCCCCTGGCGAAGATGAAAGGAAGCTTTCACCATTTCTGAACTACGGGAGAGGAAAATATTTCAAATTCGCACCAGGCCAACACTCAAGTAACTGACCTGTTGACAGCGGTTTTAAAACTAGCGAGCATTGCGTTACAATGGTGTAATGCCAAAAATGGCACTATAGGGACATAATAGTTAAGACAGTAATGTTTCTCTCAGATTGTGCGAGCAGGCCTTTGAATTCTCTCTGTACCTGTTTGCAAGGCTCGGTGAAGGAGGGTGGTCTGCAGTTGCACGCGTCTGACATTTTGGCACGAGACCCATCTAGTGTTATCCAGTTCACTTTTTGTTAGGCTTAATACCAGTGTCACTCATTACTAAGGTTCTGGCTCCATATCAAGTCATAATAATTATTTGATTAGGAAAATAATTTATACACTATGGTATTGATGAAATGCCAGAATACAAAAAAATATATAAAAAAAGAAAAAAAAAAAAGCAATATGTAGCCATAATATAAAATGGAAGCATTACAATAAATAAATAATGTGTGAATTATTATTATTATAGTAAATTAATAGTAATAAAATAATAAATACATTTTAATTATTTGTTCAAATATATATTATATATAAAATATTTTTGTCTAATTGTTTAAATATATATGAAATACTGAAAAAAAATAACTAAATTCAATATATAGCCATAATATAATAATGTAAGAATTACAAATAATAATAATAAACAATAAATAAAAAATAAACAATATGTGAATTATTATAGTATTATAGGAAACTAATAATACATTATTATATTAATTTATAATAATAAAACAATAAATATATTTTAAAGTTCAAATATATATTATATATTAAATACAAACACACACATGTATTTGCACGAATATGTACTTTTTCTTTGCATTATTATATTATGGAAACATATATTGCATTTAGTTTCAAAACTTTATATTATGAATATTGTGTGTGTGTGTGTGTGTGTGTGTGTGTGTGTTTGTAATTCTATAAACAAATTACAAATATAATTACATTTAAAATTACAAAAACAAGAAAAAGTGTGTGCTTTTATGAAATATATTCATATAGTATGAATTCAATTACATTTTAATTGTTTCTAATCCATATTATACTTGCAAATAAATAAAAAAATAATTTTGAAACAATAAAATGACCTCTAAAACTATTATTTGCTATTCTGATATATTATACTCTAATATTACTTAATTCATCCTGTTAGTCTGGTGAATGTGTGTAAATTATACAAAAGTTGAACATAAATAAATAAATGAATGAATAAATAAATAAATAAAATTTGAAAAATACTTTTGATGACTTGAGAAAAATGCTCATATTAGAAGAAAATTTCAAATGGCACGTAGAGGCTTTTGCATATGTACAGTATATATATATATATATATATATATATATATATATATATATATATATATATATATATATATATATATATATATATATATATATATATATATATATATATATATATATCACTTAATCCAAATGCATGCAAAGATGGTTACTCCTTGATGGCAATTAAATGTATCATTGATACATAAATATTTAGAAAAGCTACTCTAAATAGTGTTTAAAATGAACAAAATGCCTGAATGTAAATATACACTGAGAGATCGGCTGTTCTTTTGGGCCTCAGTAAGAGCAGATGATGCAGTTACTAATGGTGTTTGCATTAGTACTCTTACAGACGAGAACAGACAGACGCATAAAGCCACTCTGGTAGGCGACTGCTTCTCCCAGCTAAATAATACAGAAGCCCCGGCCTACCTGGACCCATTTCCCAACAGAGCCAATCAAGAGTCATTTCCTGTTGTCTGTCAGCGTGTCACACAAAAGCCATAAATATTGACAGCCATCGCCAATAAAGACACCCATAAATTGCAGAATTGAGGGGAAAATACGGCACGGGGTGAAATAAAATCAAATAAAAATACAGCGATCATTCTAAACGCGAGACGCCGCGTGTGAATATGTGTGTGCGTACGGTGTACAGATGGAGAAGCGCGATCGATTCGGGCTCGACGTGGCATGCACAACTCATTGTGGATTTGGAGAGCATTATTTTCTCACTGAGTCGTGGAAAGGGGGGCTGGGGTAAAGTAGTGTAGTGTGTGGTACTTCAGAGAGCCTTCCCTCCCATGATTGCATGTATATTAGGAGTCTAATGTTCAGCTGAATAATTGATCAGGTCTGCTGTGTTTTTTTGATAATTAGTTGATAGCTTCTTAGCTTTAAGCCCTCCGATCCATTGGAATAGACTTGTACACTTTTTTTTTTTTTACGTGGATTGTTTGAAACAACTGCTCAGATGGACTCGATAAATGGCCTAAGGTTTGGATAAGTTTTGTTTTGTTTCGTTCTCATAACCTAATTTCATCTTTCCGTTCTCTCTGGATTGTGCTGTTGCTCAAGAGACTTATTAGAGTTTTGCAAAGCATGCAGAGTGAAAAAAGGTTACGGTTTTATTGAATATCACTTCATTAATGAAAGGCTGCCACTTTACTGCTCATGAATGAATTAAATTAATTAGTCTTTAATCATAGCATCTAGAAGTAACCGAAAACCCTTCAGGAAAGTACATAAGAACATATACGGTATATGCACTTTGCAGTGCTTTATTAATTACTATAGTTTTCTAGCCAAGTATGTGGCAATATAGCTTTATATTGATGAAGAACAGACTGTAAGAACCTGTCTCAGTTTCATTCTGAAAAGATACACAGTAAGTGTCCTTGAAGTGGAAATATAACTGCTGGCAGCTGATCACGGCACAGCAGGTGTGAATTTCTTCTTTTTTGAGATATTTTGGATTTATATATTTATTTAATTTACTCTCCCTCATGTCCCCATGCCCTTACGATTTTCTTTCTTCTGTTGAACACAAAATGAGACATTTTGAAGAATCTTAGCTGCGATTTTCCATAATGAAAGCATTTTTTATATGGTCCATACGGCTATTGCTCTACATTATTACTCTTTTGAAGTCATATAATAGCTTTTCTTGTGGGAAACACATTGAAAATAAATTGTGATTCACTAAAAATCTTGCCCTCCACCTCAACTTAAGAGATTGTGGTGTTGTTTATTAGGAAATTTTAGGAGTATTAAAGTACTTTTATGCCCTTCTTGGAACTTTATGGCCTTGGTGTCAATATTCTTTCATTGTATAGAAAAGAGCTGCTCTTCAAAAGCAGTCATACGGGTTTGTAACAACACTAGGGTGAGTAAATTATGATCAAATTTAAATTATTAGGTAAACTGAATCGTTAAAACACATAGGTTACTGGAATCCCGATTTATATATACAGGTGCTGGTCATATAATTAGAATATCATCAAAAAGTTGATTTATTTCACTAATTCCATTCAAAAAGTGAAACTTGTATAATGTATACATTCATTCCACACAGACTGATATATTTCAAGTGTTTATTTCTTTTAATTTTGATGATTATAAGTGACAACTAATGAAAACCCCAAATTCAGTATCTCAGAAAATTAGAATATTACTTAAGACCAATACAAAGAAAGGATTTTTAGAAATCTTGGCCAACTGAAAAGTATGAACATGAAAAGTATGAGCATGTACAGCACTCAATACTTAGTTGGGGCTCCTTTTGCCTGAATTACTGCAGCAATGCGGTGTGGCATGGAGTCGATCAGTCTGTGGCACTGCTCAGGTGTTATGAGAGCCCAGGTTGCTCTGATAGTGGCCTTCAGCTCTTCTGCATTGTTGGGTCTGGCATATCGCATCTTCCTCTTCACAATACCCCATAGATTTTCTATGGGGTTAAGGTCAGGCGAGTTTGCTGGCCAATTAAGAACAGGGATAACATGGTCCTCAAACCAGGTACTGGTAGCTTTGGCACTGTGTGCAGGTGCCAAGTCCTGTTGGAAAATGAAATCTGCATCTCTATAAGGTTGGTCAGCAGCAGGAAGCATGAAGTGCTCTAAAACTTCCTGGTATACGGCTGTGTTGACCTTGGACCTCAGAAAACACAGTGGACCAACACCAGCAGATGACATGGCACCCCAAACCATCACTGACTGTGGAAACTTTACACTGGACCTCAAGCAACGTGGATTCTGTGCCTCTCCTCTCTTCCTCCAGACTCTGGGACCCTGATTTCCAAAGGAAATGCAAAATTTACTTTCATCAGAGAACATAACGTTGGACCACTCAGCAGCAGTCCAGTCGAGACGCTTCTGACGCTGTCTGTTGTTCAAGAGTGGCTTGACACAAGGAATGCGACAGCTGAAACCCATGTCTTGCATACGTCTGTGCGTAGTGGTTCTTGAAGCACTGACTCCAGCTGCAGTCCACTCTTTGTGAATCTCCCCCACATTTTTGAATGGGTTTTGTTTCACAATCCTCTCCAGGGTGCGGTTATCCCTATTGCTAGTACACTTTTTTTCTACCACATCTTTTCCTTCCCTTCGCCTCTCTATTAATGTGCTTGGACACAGAGCTCTGTGAACAGCCAGCCTCTTTTGCAATAAACTTTTGTGTCTTGCCCTCCTTGTGCAAGGTGTCAATGGTCGTCTTTTGGACAACTGTCAAGTCAGCAGTCTTCCCCATGATTGTGT
Organism: Aspiorhynchus laticeps; assembly: GCA_023376895.1. Taxonomy (NCBI): domain Eukaryota; kingdom Metazoa; phylum Chordata; class Actinopteri; order Cypriniformes; family Cyprinidae; genus Aspiorhynchus; species Aspiorhynchus laticeps. The sequence continues at coordinate 49,741,435 of CM041793.1, read as the reverse complement.
AGCCTACTGAACTAGACTGAGAGACCATTTAAAGGCCTTTGCAGGTGTTTTGAGTTAATTAGCTGATTAGAGTGTGGCACCAGGTGTCTTCAATATTGAACCTTTTCACAATATTCTAATTTTCTGAGATACTGAATTTGGGGTTTTCATTAGTTGTCACTTATAATCATCAAAATTAAAAGAAATAAACACTTGAAATATATCAGTCTGTGTGGAATGAATGTATACATTATACAAGTTTCACTTTTTGAATGGAATTAGTGAAATAAATCAACTTTTTGATGATATTCTAATTATATGACCAGCACCTGTATACTGTATATGCTGTCTAACGGTTAATCGCATCCAAAATAAAAGTTTTTGTTTACATAATATATGTGTGTACTGTGTATATTTATTATGTATATATATAAATACAAACACATGCATGTATATATTTAAGAAAAATATGTTATTTATATTAAATATATTTATGTATAATATAAAATATAATCATCTAAATATATAAATGTATATACATGTAAATATTTTCTAAATATATACTGAATGTGTATGTATTTATATACATAATAAATAAACAGAACACATACATATATTATGTAAACAAAAACTTTTATTTTGGACGCAATTAATCATTTGACAGCACTAATACACACATGCATGCACGCACACACACACATATATATATATATATATATATATATATATATATATATATATATATATATATATATAAAGCATGTGATCAGCCAGTGAAAAACCCATATGGGTTGAGCACTAATTAGAAGCAGCATTTATAGTCTCATTCATCTCTGTGATGTCCTGAGATGTTTGACATGTCCCACTAAACTCTGCTGAATGCCGACGTGTGTTGTTTTTATTGTGGGATGACATGATGAGGGGCTGCTGAGGGGCTCCGATCAAACTCTGGGTGTTTCACAGGTCAAGAGTCACACTCGGGAGAGTGTTAATGCGGTCACCGTGGGAACTGATCAATCTCTATTCCCCGTCTCGATCGATCAAACACCCCTCCTCCAGCATCAGCCATTCACTCCACCGAGTGCTCCACCGAGTGCTCGGTGTCCACTTGCTAGCCTTGGACGAGTCCCAAACCTGCTCACCTGCACACTAACACATGAATTATGGGCATCTGTTTATCCCCCTCACAGAGACACTCGGATAAAGAATACCATGAGGTCTTCACATATTTAGCTACTACAAGGAATGCAAATGTTTTCCCAAAGATATTTTATGACATCTCAATCTACATTGCTGTCAGGCACACAGTGAAAGCCTACATAATCTATGTGTCCCATGGACACGACATCACTGGGACAAGATTACAGCATGGATAGTTTGCATTGCTGAGAGTCGGTTTCTGCATCCAGCCTTTCTTAGACTGCTGCAACACCACATGTAACATATCTAGGCTAAACTTTTTGAGCACATTTTAATAATGTTGCACCTAAATATGTACACAGTTTTGAAAATACACATTTCAGATTTACTCGGAACAACAGGGTGAGTAAAGTATGATACAATTTTAATTTGTAGATCAACTGTATCTTTAAAACACACAAGTTACTGGAATATGGTCAGCCATTTGTCCCAATTATAAAACCCCAAATCAGAAAAAGTTGGGACAGTATGGAAAACGCAAATAAAAAAAGAAAAGTAGTGATTTCTAAATTTACTTGTATTTCATTGCAGACAATATGAACACAAAATATTTCATGTTTTGTCTGGTCAACTTCATGTCATTTGTAAATATACATCTTTTCCTGTCATTCAGACCTGCAACACATTCCAAAAAAAGTTGGGACAGTAAAGCATTTACCACTTTGTAATGTTGCCATTCCTTTTCACAACACTTAAAAGACGTTTAGGGACTGAAGACACTAAGTGATGAAGTGTTTCAGGTGTAATTTTGTCCCATTCTTCCTGCAAACAAGTCTTAAGGTGGGCAACAGTACGGGTCTTCGTTGTCGCATTTTGCGCTTCAAAATGCACCACACATTCTCTATTGGAGACAGGTCGGGACTGCAGGCAGGCCAGTCAAGTACCCGTACCCTCTTTCTCCGCAGCCAGGACTTTGTAATGTGTGCAGAATGTGGTTTTGCATTGTCTTGTTGAAATATGCATGGACGTCCCTGGAAAAGATGTCTTCTTGAAAGCAGCATATTGTGCTCCAAAATCTCTATGTACTTTTCAGCATTAATGGTGCCATCACAGAAGTGCAAGTTACATTTGCCAAGGGCACTGACACAACCCCATACCATGACAGACCCTGGCTTTTGGACTTGTTGCTGGTAACAGTCTGGATAATCCTTTTCTTCTTTGGTCCGGAGCACACGGCGTCCATTCCTCCCAAAAAATACCTGAAATACTGATTCATCTGACCACAGTACACGTTTCCACTGTGTGATGGTCCATCCCAGATGCCTCCGAGCCCAGAGAAGTCGACGGCGCTTCTGGACACTGTTAACATAGGGCTTCCTTTTGGCACAGTACAGTTTTAACTGGCATTTGTGGATGTAACTACGTATTGTGGTACTTGACAAAGGTTTGCCAAAGTTGTCCTGAGCCCATGTGGTGATATCGCTTATAGATGAATGACGATTCTTGATGCAGTGCCGCCTGAGGGATCGGAGATCACGGTTGTTCAGCTTAGGCTTGCGCCCTTGTCATTTACTCACTGAAATTCCTCCAGATTCCTTGAATCTTTTAATTATGTTATGCACTGTTGAAGGTGAAATATCCAAATCTATTCCTATCTTTCTTTGAGGAACATTGTTTTTAAACATTTCAATAATTTTCTCACGTATTTGTTGGCAAACTGGCGATCCTCGGCCCATCTTTGCTCCTAAAGGTCTAGACCTTTCTTGGATGCTGCTTTTGTACCAAATCATAATTACAATCACCTGTTGACATCAACTGTTTCAAATCACATCATTATTTAACCAATTTACCTCATTACTAGCCCTAAATTGCTCCTGTCCCAACTTTTTTTGGAATGTGTTGCAGGTCTGAATGACAGGAAAGGATGTATATTTACAAATGACATGAAGTTGACCAGACAAAACATGAAATATTTTGTTCATATTGTCTGCAATGAAATACAGGTCTAAGTAAATTTAGAAATCACTACTTTCTTTTTTTATTTGCGTTTTCCATACTGTCCCAACTTTTTCTGATTTGGGGTTGTAGATTAATACACATTAGTACAAATTAAAACTCCCGCAACGCTCTTTCACTAGGCTCTATCGCATATGAAGCAACATCGGACTCTAAAATAAGTCCGGAGAGAGAGTGAGATGCCAGGCAGCTCCCTCAGAGGAGCACGGGTATGAAGCAATGCGGCCGCAGCGGCTGGTGGCCACCTGCTCAAAGTCCCAGCGTGCCTATCAGACCCCCTGGTAGCAAAAGAGCAAGAGAGCAAACAGAGGCCCTGCCATGACAAACAAGCCGGGAGATTTCCACAAGATCAGTGAAAAGCGAGGCCAAATAAACCAGGCCCTTCAGTCTCGAGCATCCAAAGCACGTCAAATCAGCTCCCACGGGACGACAAAAGAGGAAGCCAGAATGTGACACCTCAGCACAAATTGTTAACACTTCCTCTGGGGATTTGGGGACACTTAGATTATCTCCCATGAGTGTAACTGTACATTTATAGGTTTCCAAAAACTATTAGTGTTGATAAAGAGATGAGGCACTCAACTTTTGTTACCAATTTTGCTACGGATGTCAATGATACCTTAAACTGTGCGGTTTGCTGTTGATAGATTTATATAGTAATAGTAATATTACATTTCTTGAGGCACAATCAGTGTTGGGGTAATGCATTACAAGTAACACAAGTTACTGTATGTAATCAGATTACTTTTTTCAAGTAACTAGTAAAGTAACACATTACCTTTAAATTTACAATGAAACATCTGAGTTACTTTTTCAAGTAAGTTATGCAAGTTACTTTGCCTTCCCATTTATTCACTGACAGCTCTCCTGTCCCTGTGTTGAGAGAAATTGTGAGTAAAGGTCCTTGCACACTGAGTCTGAAATTTTCGTATGCGTTTCTTCGTATTCGTCATCCTTTCCTATCAAAATGATTGCTACGGATGTGAAAACGCAGAAAATCTAACCTGATCCGAATTTTTTTATGATGGACAAAAGTTTTGGAGGCAGTGTGTAAACATGATTTACGGAGCCCCGCACATGACATGCAGAAAAAAAATAATAGGCTAAATCGTGTGCACGATTTACTAATTCGTTCCCTCGATTTGCTAAATCGTGCACACGATTTATAAATCGAGGGAACAAATTAGTAAATTGTGCGCACGATTAAGCAAATCGACGGAACGAAATAGTAATCGTGTGCACGTTTTAGTAAATCGTGCGCACAATTTTTTTTTTCTTGTATGTCATGTGGGGGGGCTCCGTAATGATTGGCACAACGTGAGGTCATATTTATTTAATTATGTTTTAACGTGTGAAAATTTCGGACTCAGTGTGCAATGGCCTTAATTGCATAGACACTTCCTTTAACCTGAGGCTTATTAATTTCACTTTTGGTGTGAAAGGGCCGTTACTGTTGTCAGAAATAAAATCTTTGGGTCTTTTGTTATTAAAAATAAATAAGCAAGCCCATCTCAGGTGAAAAAAGTAATGCCAAAGGAACGTAATGCATTACTTTCCATAAAATGTAACTACTGTATGTATTGCAATTAGTTACTTTTTATGGAATATTGCAATGCATTACTTTTTAAAGTAACTTTCCCCAACATTGCAATGCAAAATTTTCAATAGTGTAAAGATGTATAAAGCATCGCTCACACTTTCAAACCAAGCAGCTTTTTGTTGGTCAACATGGTGAATTTGCATGAGCGAAATATGAAATTATTCGCCCCGACATTAAACTCATGATTCCTATTAGAATGACTGGATTTTGGACATGAAATTTCACTGAGCGATGGTAAATGTGACCCTTTTTAGCGATCAGACTTGCTAAAGTTAAACAGAAATTAAACAGAAGAAAAAATCAGGGACCTAATTCATATATACTCATGAAAAAAGTCTTGTTTGGATTGGACCAGTAAGCAACCACCCAAAACACCTTAAAAACCTCTTCATGTAATGATCTATTTTGCTCATTTTTTCTTATATAAACTGCTGTAAAAAAAAAATCACCAACAGAAGGGGAATCAAATACTATTTGTCAGCCTGGCAGAAAGGAAGTGCGTGTAGCAGCGTATGAACATATGTCCACAGAAGACAACTCAAAGCTCACCGCCTGACGGCACCATTGAAGGGCACTTCAAACCTCACCTGTAGTTTCGCCAACCAGCAATGTTGATCCACATCCAAGAGGTCAAAAGATTTCGGATGGGATTTATTTTCTTTCTACCCCCTCATATCTTTTTTCTCGCTTCCTCGTATTTATGCAAATGTGATTGTGGACCGCACACTCACAGCCTGCCTTTAGTTGTAAATAAATCATTCGTCTCATTCTGTTCACTCAAGGAGATTCTATTAATCTGTTCATTAGGGCACTTCAAAAACAACAAAAAATACTTATTAAAAGCAGTTCCAGCTGCGTAAGCTCATTACTCGCGCCTTAACAATGCTTGTGGCACTCTACCAAAACCGTGTGGGATAAAAAAAAGCTTGTATTTGGCAATTTGGAGTGTATTCTATTATCACTGGTCAACCCTTTCAGGCAGTGATGAATAAATATTACTTTTGGATATGCAATGAGACATATTTGCACATCATTTACATTAAAAATGAAAATATATATTTTTTGCAAATAATCATGGCACATTCATTTGGCAATATCCTTAATGCCGTTCAACGTGCTGTTGAGGCAGACAGGGTCTTAGGGTCTTCTTTAGGAGCAGGATGGGGGCTCAGCAATTGATCGCTACATTGATCTAGCAATGCCTGAATGACCGTAAAGGAATTAAATTGGTTTCTTGGAGGATATGCATTTTTTATCATAAGAGAGAAAGTAAAAGCTCTGATTTTGAGAAATTTGGAAGCACAGCACATGAATAAACGCAAAAATTTGAATTTTAGCTGTTGCAGACCATATATTTCTGAGGGATGTAAGAGGAATTTGTGTATTGTGAGATTTCAGTGTAGGTCAACAGATTTGATGTTTAATCACTTGTTGTTCAGTCAAACAAAAGCTCAGATTCCTAATTTAATGCTTCTGGACTGAAATCAATAAGCGTGTTTTTATTTGGCTGACCTCCAGGTATTTTTCCAGCACCTTACACCACCAGCTCATCTAGATAAACATTAACACCCGATTGACATTTTATTTTTAGCTTGTCATGATTATACAGCTGAATTTACAGTCTGTGAGTCTGCCTGAGTTTATTCCTGTGATCCATGCGGGAAAAAAATACTAATCACATCAACTGTATGACAGTGTAAAACATTCAAATACTGCATATTTTTCCAGGGTTGCTGGGTGATATATACATATTTACATTTACATTTACATTTATGCATTTAGCAGACGTATACATTTTATAATCTTAATACACACATGTGCACAATGTATTTCTGTTTAAACTGTTTGTAAAATGTTGTTGTTGTTCTTCTTGTGTTTCATGAATGATAAACCCCAAATTGTCCAAATGATAAATCCACATTTGTTAAAATTGATAAAACCGAAATTGTCAGTAATAAACAAAAAATGGTCAAAATGATAAACCACAATTTGTCAAAATGATAAACTCAAAATTATCAAAATGATAAACCCACAATAGTTAAAAAATATGAACCCAAAATTGTCAAAATGATAAACCCAAAATTGTCAAAATGATAAACCTAAAATTATCAAAATGATAAACCCAAAATAATCTTATAATATACACTGCCCTCCAAAAGTTTGGAAACGCCCTAGAAAAGTGGGGTTTTGGACGATATCAGCATAAATCCTTAAAATTGTTTGGTGCAAATACATTAAAGTAACTTGACATTATCATTGAAGACCAGCAATAATAATTTTCATTTTGATTACATAATAATGGCAATATATACATGTCAAAGTCAGACATGCCCCTTTGCCAGCTGTGATGCCTTGTTACTGGTTTAAACTTGGCCCAGGTTTTTAAAAGAGTTTTGGGTCAGCACACCTTAATAGCTTCAACAATTGATTGCCAATTAAGTTTAGAATACAATGAACCAATTAGAACACAATTTAGGTCAGATAGTTTACAAATATTAAATTTTTTTTTTTATATGTATAAACTGTTTATGTACTGTAATAAAATATGTTTTCGTAGTTTGTGTTGTCCCTTATCAGAGCTAAATTATCACAAATTAAAAAGGATTCATGCCAATCTTGTCCAAAACCCCACTTTTCTAGGGCGTTTCCAAACTTTTGGAGGGCAGTGTAATTGATATACTGTATATTTTAACAGTGATGCTATTTACTTTGCAAATTGTTTGTAAAATCATTCCTTCATAAATTGGCAAATTCAATTAGGAATTGTTTCAGTATTACTTAAAAATAGTAAAAGTAATTTTACGAAACAAATTAATTCTACTCATTTCACGAACAAGATCCCATAAACAAAAACTTCCGTACAGTACATATTTGATAGCCATTATATATTGTAAAAATAAAGGCAGTATTTTTATGTAAATAGTTCGTCAAAACATTTATTTCAGTAAATTGTCAAATTTTCAGAGTTAATAGTATTTAAAAATAGCAAAAGTAGTTTTACAATCAATTTACACAATTCATTCTGCTCATGTTTGGCTAAATACGTATTTGAGTGTCAATTGTGTAAATCATACTTTCTGTGTAAATTGTAAAAACATTCTGTCTTAAATTGTTGCATTCAAATTTAGTTTTAAGAATAGTAAATAAAACGAAAAATATTTCTACAACTTTTACACAGAAATTCGTTCTACTTGTTTTTAGTGAAAGAGGCCCAATAAACACCAACCTTTGTAGGTATTTGAGATTATATATATAAAAAAAAAAATTACTACATTTTTGTATTTAATTCCATGTTAAAATTTAGAAAAATACGTAATTAGTAAAGATTTTTTACAAATGATTTACAAAAAAAAAATGTGAATGCTGATCACATTTGATAGCCACTGTGTATCAAACCTACAAAGTCACTACCTCCAGTGTTAGAGGACATTTCTTGCCTGTCGTAAGTGCACTTCAGAGCCGAGTTACACATAGCTGTGACAGTGCAAAGGGAAGTGAGCTGACATGGACACAGCGGTGTCAGACGCACTTTAAAAGGTCAGAGATGCCTTCTCTGCCCATCTGACGTGTTTTTGGCAGCGGCCCCGGTCTGCAGTGTCTTCCCCTGCTTTGACTCATGGAACCCTCGTCCCTGTTTGATGACCCAAAAGCACTGGGCATCAGAGGCTCATGTGAGGGCAAGGCCTTTGATGAGAAAGCCTGTCAAAAAACAGACTAAATGACAGGTTTCTTTGTAGAATGGGCATTTTTGACTTGCATGAATTGAAACATGAGATGTGTTAACAATGCCAAATGCATATATTTGCTTCTTGCAGCCCTAGTATTTCAAACCTGGAGATTTTATGAAATTAGGCCATACAGTATCGATTATACAGTAAAAGAGTTGTTATAAGTGATGCAATGATAACAAACAAGAAGAGATTTGATTGGATTTCTGAGGCTTTTGCTTTGCCGGATTTGGAAATCCATTCTTTCAATTGATTTCGTAGCATTTGTTATGACTATGAGAGCAGCACAAACAAGAATCGCAAGCAGTCAAAACAATCCGAACCAGATATTGATGGAGCCTCCCAAGATAGTAAGAGGCATTTCATTCACGTTGTCTTTGCCTTGAGAAACCACAAATATTATTTTCACGACTCGCAGTTCTCATGAAACTTCATAATCATTACATTTCTGTATTTTCATGACCCTTTTATAAACTTTTCTCATGGGTAAATTGAGAATCAGCATGTAGACGTTTGAAGAATAGTCAGACGGGGACTCATTTTCACTAATTTTCCTCATTCTTGCCGACATCGTACCCAAAGAGCTCTTTTCACCTTTTGTGTTTAATAATTGACCAAGGGAGCCATGAGAACCCAAGAAGGGTGACAATGAATGCGTTGTTGGAGCTGTTCAACTCCCGTGTGAGAGTGTTTCAATGTAAGTGCACATAACTGCACAACGCTAATCACGCTACTTAATCACAAGGGGTAAATGAAGCTGTATCGCTTGACAAACAGATTAATTAACAGCGGGTGAAAAACAGTGACATTTGGTGAAGTTCACACGAGAACGACCTCTTGCAACCTAAAGACCAATATTGATTTCCTACTGGCTGACCGGACTACTAACACAGAGACACAAGTGTCGAAGGCTGAAATAACACTCAAATGACTGAACAACAACTTTTGTGTCTGAAAAAAAAACGACATTTGTAAGCCTTTTTAATTCCATAAAGTGGAATATTTGGCATATTAAATGAAAAATGTTAAATTGATTTTATCCATCTGAGAATGATCGATTGTGAAAAGTTGTTTCTTACACTACTGTTCAATTTTTTTTAATAATTACTATTTTATTTATGTTTTTGAAAGAAGTCTCTTATGCTCACCAAGGCTTATTTGATTAAAATACAGTAAAAACAGTAAATATTGTGAAATGTTATTATAATTTAAAATAACTTTTTAATAACTCTAAATATGCAAAGAAATATTGATTCAGATTAGGACAGTTGCTACAGGACAACACGATTTACCCAAAAAGGATTGAAATCACTCAGAACTTAAAGAGATAGTTCACCCAAAAATGAAAATTCTGTCATTAATTACTCACCCTCATGTCGTTCCAAACTCTTAAGACCTTCGTTCATCTTCTGAACACAAATTAAGATATTTTTGATGAAATCCGAGAGCTTTCTGACCATAGACAGCAATGCAACTACCACATTCAAGGCCCAGAAAGGTAGTAAGGACATCGTTAAAATAGTCCATGTGGTTCTACCATAATTTTATGAAGCTACGAGAATACTTTTTGTGCGCAAAGAAAACAAAAATAACAACACTATTCAACCAGTCTCCACCACCATTCGTGAGAGTGCCACACAACGCATGCTCTCTGATTTCATAAAAAATATCTTAATTTGTGTTCTGAAGATGAACGAAGGCCTTATGGGTTTAGAACGACATGAGGGTGAGTAATTAATGACAGAATTTTCATTTTTGGGTGAACTAAACCTTTAAACATGTTCAAAGATTATCCAGTTAATCAAGGTTAAATTCAAAACTTTGAACCATGAACATGAACATGTCCACTTACTTGAAAAAGTTCTAATTTACCCAAATTACTACTTCTTACACATTTGTTGGTCTCTCCTCAGGTTGACGACCAAATGAAGCTTCTCCAGAACTGTTGGAGTGAACTCCTCATCCTGGACCATGTTTTCCGGCAAGTGATGCACGCCAAAGAGGGCTCCATCCTCCTGGTCACGGGGCAACAGGTAAGCGTCCGCTGCAGTCTCCTCCATGCCTCCCCGTAGATCTCATCAGGCTTTTTTGCCAGTGTGGATCAACATCTTTTAAAGTGCTATCGACTGCCCCGGCCACTCCATTAAAAATAGATTACGCTTAGGTATAAACTAATGTGGCCAGAATAATCAATTGTACACTTATCAAGTGCGTGGTGAACGAATAAATAAAATGGTTGGTTAAGCATGCACGAATCATCGCGGTGAAGAAGGGATGAGAGACACAGAGAGAGACGGACAGGGAGGGAAAGCAGAAGATATGTATGATTTACCTCAGTCGTCTCTGAGGAACATCGCTGGACGGACGCCTCAGGCTCAGCTGAAGTTTTCTGCACACAAGGACCTTTAATTCTGTCTTCGGCTCCAGCATATGCACACACACTTCTAGAAGATGTTTAAACTGCTTATAAATAAATATGCTTCTGTCCGCCTGTCAGTAAGGCTTGAGTTTAATTTTTAATTCTATGTTTTTTCCCTCCACCCTCTCCTGTTCGACAAAGTGATCTCCAACTGTAGTGACAGCTCAAACACAGGGACTCGTGAGCAGGAGAACTTTTCCAAAGAGTTCACAGCTTATCAGAGGATTATGTATCGAAACAGAAGTGAATTACAGGCGATAAATTATATGATACATATAATATAGATATGGAGAGGTCATCTAAGGATGAGAGCAAAGTTCAAGAAATATATGATGGTGACTTTTAGCGGTTAACACACATGCTCTGGTAAATCCTACAGCGAGCGATGGGAGTTCGAATCCGGGTCCTGACGTGATTTCCACCAAGTCAACTAAAGGGCAGAGAAAACCCAAATTACAGTAGACATCTTTATTGTCTCAAGAACATAGTTTCTTCTAGACCGTTATGAGATTAAATGATGAACAAACTCACATGCTCTGGTAAAATTATACAGCCATCAACGCGGGTTTGAATCTGGCTCCTGACGTGATTTCCACCAAGTCATATAAAGGAAAGAGAAAATGCAAATGAGACATCTTTAATGTCTCAAAACATCTCAGTTATTTCTTCTAGACCATAATGAGACTAAATGATGAACAAACTCACACGCTCTGGTAAATTATACAGCCATCAATGCGGGTTCGAATCCAGCTCCTGATGCGATCAACTAAGTCAACTAAAGGACAGATAAAACACAAATTAAGCATATTTGATGCCTAAAAAACATCTCAAACGTTTTTCAGTATTACTCAAGCATTTCTTATCAAATTCTCCTAATATAAAATTATCAGAATTATATATACATAATTTTACAGCTCTATACTTTTTTCTGTCATCATTTGAGACAAAGTTGATACTTAAAAGAAACACAACTGAGAACGTTTGTTAGATATCACATCTGGAGATCTGTGAGAGCTCACAGTGCTCGCTGTCTTTGATTTGTCTGTATTGCGAGTGCTCTGCGTAGCGTGTCTCTATGTTTGATTAGCGAGGTCTGGCGGAGGGTTGGGGGCGGGGTGGAGGAGGGCCAGACCTTGTTTGCATATTTTGCCTAATGAACAGCTGGTGCTGAAAAAAGCCTTTGGGGAGAGAGAAGGCAAAGACTCAAACAGTTCATTACGTCCTATTATTCCAAAGCAGACTACTGACAGCCCGGCCACACAACACACTCGCGCATGAACACAGATTTATGCATAACAAACAAACGATCTGCCAGTTATTAAAGCAATATTGTGATTCAGTAATTCAGTGTAATATAACTTCAGACTGCTGTGTAGTGAATATATATATATATATATATATATATAAATTGTACTAATACATAATAACAATATTTATATTGACATACGTTAAAATTTAGTTACTCCACAACACTGTCTGTGACTGTCAACTGAACTGCCCACCATCTCTCATCTTATTTGAGGACGTGTCATTGTTTCTCCCTAGTGTTGGTATGGCAGCAAAGCACTGTGGGAGATAAGTCCTGAAGTGCTAAGACACATGACACTACATGGGCGGCTTTCCAATATGTCAGAGACCTACATCTCCCCCTCCACCCTGTCTTTTGCTATATCTGTCTGTCTGTCTCTCACTCTGAAGGTCCCAGGCCTTTAGAAGAATCCAAATCATTATAATGATATTCATACGGGTCTCAGTATTTTGTCAAGATCAAGCATTTACTGATATTCACAATGTTAGAATGAATTGGGGAATATTGCTACAAATGGTTCGCTACAAGTGTTGCTCAGTCGTCATTATGGAACAAAAATGTCACAAATAACATTTTAAAGACAATTTTTTTTTTTTTTTTTTTTTGTGTGTGTACACCTGAATATTCAGTAGTGTATATATTTTTAAATACTTATATTTATATAAATATGCATCATTTTCAAAATTTTATTTAGATTAGTATTAATGTTTGTTAAATAGTTTCAGTATTTTGCATTATTATTTGTATTTTTTTAAGGGTAATCCCACTACTTTTACTTTAACTGGTTACTAATGCTTGAGGCACATGGCCAGTTAGTCAAATCCCAGTTAATTGACAACTTCAGCAGCTTCATATAGGCCTCGAAGAGATCCACAAATACAGCCGGTGAGAAATGTGCAATTCTCCAGCCAGGACTTAAAAAAATTCCACTCATCATATTTACACAATAAATAAACTCCAATCCGCCCGCATTTTTAATTGCAAATCTAGCTCAGAGGGAGCTCTCCTTACGCTTAGGAGGCCCGTAGTCTACCTTCTTCCAGAAACCCTGGCGCAGTCAATTATGGTAATGAATTGTCAATAAATATAAAAATTTAATATGGCCTGCTTACATTGAGTGGCAGCTAAGGACTTGCCTCCAAGACAAATCTGCTGCTGCTGCAGATATTAAGTGCACCTGAAAGGGGAGGAGAGGGCCACGGGGGTCCCGTGCAGGGTTCGGCCCGGTAGCCTGGGGGACCTCCAGGGGCCCCCACTCACTCGCGCCTCTCCAACCCCCACCACCCTCGTCTGGCGCGGGGCGCTGAGGTCCGAGGGTCTGGGCACCAGGGATGGAGAAACGTGCAGCTCTTCCCCGCTCGGTTTGATGCTGATTATCATTCAGACCTCGGCCCAGCGCACTGTCCCTGCTGTGCGGAGAGGAGCCTGGGAAGGAGAGAAAGGGAGAGAGGCGTATGAAACTTAGCGCTGCCAGAGCTGGTTACATGCTTACTTCAGACGGCGCTGAAAAACTCGAAAGGAGGTGCCAAGTGCCGTCTGGCTGATTGAACTTTTAAAGTAAAAGGACTCTGATTCAAGAAATACAATTTTCGATGAATAAGGAACAAAGCCTAAACTTTTCCTGAAACATCCCCAACAATATGAGCACATCTTCTCAAAATAAACTTAGCATTTCTGTTCCAAATGTTCCAAATACGTAACTCAATAATTACCTCAGATTGGTTTAACCAATGGCATGCACTTGATCAACCATTGGAAGATGGGAAGAGTGTTCTGAAAATCTTTCTTTCAGTCCTCAAATTATTTTTGCAATCCCGCTCCTTGTACCAATCTATATCTGAGATTTTTCAAACCTTCAGAGATCTGGCATGTTGCTTGTGGTAATACCTTTATTGTTTGTGTGTGAACACTCTCGCCCTTTCTATTCAGGTGGATTACGCCCTAATTGCCTCCCAAGCCGGTGCCACACTCAGCAACCTCCTGAGTCATGCGCAGGAGCTGGTGAGCAAACTACGATCCCTCCAGCTGGACCAGAGGGAGTTTGTCTGCCTCAAGTTCCTGGTGCTGTTCAGCTTGGGTGAGTACAGAGAAAGGGGTGGAGGGGTGGAGAGAAGCGGGTTATGGCCTCTGTGCATTATCCAAATCTCACTTGTTTGCTCCCAAGGTTCTTGAGGGACCTTGAGATAAGCCACAAGACCGCATTCACTTCCCCTGTACGATAAGACCATCATTACGAATGCCACCGTCTCTCCTTTACTGGTGATGCCAGAATAGTTTGGTCGGTCAAAATTGTTATTCTCAGAAAATCGTGTAGCTCAAAGATCTCGTTCGTCAGTCTTCATACAGTACGTCACTCAATCTATATTCATATTTCAGAAACAATTTATGAATAAAGTGCCATTTCAGTGTGATCAAAACATATTTTCTGGGGAAAATTGCTGCAAAATAGAAATGGAAGTAGACACCATTGTTACTTTTTTTATTTGTGGTTTAAACAGTGCAGTCAAAAACTGTTTCCAGATTTTTGGAATTTCCAAAATTCAGTTCAGATTTCCAAAATTCAAAGTTTCTGACGTGCACATCAACCTGCCATGTTCTATTCTCTTAATGAATTTTCAGTTTCCATTTTTTATGTGAATCTTGGTATTTCCATCTAGCAAATTTTATGCGATATCCCAAAATTTGCGTAAAATATGTGAACGAAAACCTAGCTAATGACTGTTTACAAGAAGTCTTGGCCTGCCATGTTTGAATCATGACAGAATTTTTTTTTTTATTATTATTATTATTTATTAAGTAAAATAAATGTAAATAAAAATTAATGTGATATTAAAACAGAAGACATTGAATTAGTGCATTTAAGTGCTACTTAAGCTACACAAGTTCTAGCTATACTTCCAACTTGGAAACTTACAAAACCAAGGTTGCATTTTTTCTCTATTGGAGTTAAAAAAATCAGGAGGTCATTTGCTCAGAGATTTTGCATGCCGAGTGCATTCAGTTTTGCTTTTAGCTATCAGTAACCTTCAGTGCTTCTCTTCTGTTAGCCTGCTAGCTTTACATTGAAATGATCGGAGGTTCCATTGCTTGCAGGTCAAGGCAGCTCTTGTAGCCAATTCACAAAAGCTGCTGGTCTCCACCATAAAAGACCAGCATCAAAAAACTGGACTGGCCGTCTGTTTGGCCCCATAAGAACATGGAATATTAATGCCGACCATCCGCTTCTGCATCATCACATCAGTCACGATTGTTCCGTCCTGTGGTTCTGGAAAATAAAATATGATGTGTGTAGGGGTGTAGGTGCTTTGATCCCATCTGTTCCGTTTGCTGCGTCCCTGAACTACCTGAAACTATGAAGCAGGACATAAGCCTTTATGTCCAGCTCCCCCGTCACACCTTTAAGAAGGTTCCTCACAGCTTCCCAAGACCAAGTGTTGAAAACTCCAGACCTCTCAACCTTGCTGTGTTTATGTTAATCGGCTTTGCGTAGCGGAGGTTTTTTGGTTGCAGTTTGGGGGGAATCTGGTGTAAATAATTTGGCGGAAACATCATCCATAATAAAAGTCTCACCTGAGGGGAGTGTTGCGCCCCAGGCACTGCCCCATTCTAGCAGCTCGCCCCACCCATGCTGTGTGCCAGGCCCAGAGAGACCAAGAAACTAAGAGAACTAAACCTAGAGATCAAAGATGGCTCCGATTAATAGTATCCTGTGGGTGAATGGTGGCGGGGGCTCTGTGTACATACAAGTGCACGGATGAGAAAAACACTTTGCCAGTTGCTATTGAAAAGCCAGTCAGAGGTTAATTAAATGAAGCATGAAAATCCCATGGTGCTTTATGAAAACCATTGGAATTATAGGATCTTATCTTCTGTCTCGACCTGCTGCTCATTATTCAACCCTTTTTGAATGGAGAACTTGTTTCCACAAAGAAAAATTTGGATTTTTTTGCCAAACACCAACGTTGCTACAATGGTCCTTATTAAACGTTAGCAAGTACGTTCATAATTAATGTGCGTTCTTGCATTACAGCAAATGTTTGCGCCATTAAACCAAATGTTTTATAATTAAAAAGTCAAAACAGAAACTAAGCAAAAATTTGCTCACCAAAAATGTTTACTTTTTATTGTCAATAGTGTAGCGATGTATGAATTCACCTTCAAACCAAGCATTTTTTATGATGGTCAGCACAGCAAATTCACGTGATCAAAATCTTGATGCAAAATCTGTGTTGGGAAATCTTTTGCCCTCACACAAAATTCCTAATTGCATGGATTTCTATTCAGAGGACTGGATTTCACCCACGAAAAATGGCCAAACAACAGTAAAAGTGACCACACCTTACATGAACAAAATTCTGCTAATTTCATCAAGATTGCTTTGCCACAACAGTTACAATTAGATTTCATTGATTGATTGATTTTATTTGTAAATTTAATATATTTTTTATAATTTAAAAATAAATATTAATAAATGTAAAAATTAGACATTTACAATAATAAATTATACATTTTAATTCATTATATATATACATGTATGTATGTGTATATATATATATATATATTAGGGGTGTAACGGTTCACAAAATTCATGGGTCGGTTCGATACGACACAGTGATGTCACGGTTCGGTTTGTTTTCGATACAGGGGGTGGGGTAATTGGTTACGTCGCAATGTTGGAAATATTTCTGTTTTAAACCATGAAAGTAAGCCAATGGATATCACACAAGCACACGTTTGCACCAGGGTTTGGTGTGCAAACATTGCGCAATATTTATGCCGGTGAACATCTTAATCTCAGTCAATTCACTAAAAGCAGAAAGTGAAAGTAAAATGGAATGACGGAGTAATGACGGAGCATTCGGCATCTGACGCCGCTTATTCTCTCTGAGACGACGAGAGACGAATCTACTTCAACATATGCTGATAACGGTATAGCCTATAGCTGTTTTCATTTATTCCCTTAATATTTCTCTTGTGGCCCGTACATAGTGAATTTTTTTTTAGAAGAAAAATATTTCTTGTTAAACAGGTTGTTTTTGAAAGTCGGTGCTTGAAATAAAAGCTTTTTATTTAATTGATTTTATTGATGACTGCAGTGTTAATATTTTAATTAAATGACTATAATTTATTGTAGGGAGCCTCTAGCCTAATAGACCTGTTTTAAAAGACCTTTTTTTTAAAAAAACATTTTAATTGAGGAGTAAATAGCCTAATCTTATCCTCGCAGTGCGTCAGTTATGTGGTAATTATTGCAGGGCAAATTAATTGTAATTTTAATTTAATAATAAAAGTAACATCATAATAATAATAGGTCTAATGAAAATAAGAATGTAACAGGCCTACATTAATTGGAAATACCACATCCTCTTAAGATTGCCAATATTTGATGTTTTTGACAATATCTCTGGCTATCGTCGATACAAGATCATCGTCTTTTGACGCACCCCAGCAAGGGGAGGTTATCACTGGAAGACAGCACGATGCCTGTTATGTCGTTTGGGCTGCCTTGTTGAGCGCAGTGGCACTGAGATTATATTATATTTCACACACTTTAAGCTTTTATTTTCCAAACGTAATAGAATTAGTCCAACGAATCGAATCGTCCGGTTTGTAATCCGTACCGAACCGAAAGCCTCGTACCGAACGGTTCAATACGAATACGTGTATCGTTACACCCCTAATATATATATATATATATATATATATATATATATATATATATATATATATATATATATATATATATATATACATACATATATGCGCATAAGCATTTGTGTTGGGACCAGTGTAGCAGCTGTTGTTGTGATACTACAATTTCATACCAAACATTGTTTATGAAGTCTTTTTTTTAATGAATCCTAAAACAGAATCAGTTATCAGGTAAATGTGCTGGTAAACCCGAGGCCACACACACAAGGTCAACATTTGGAGGCCGTCTGCCCATCATTAAAACATCAAATCCAGTGCATCAGCCTCTCACATTCGTTAAATGCAGTGTCTCTGTATTGCATTTACAAATGAAGCCTGTTAACGGAAATCAAAATCACATTTACCCATGCTGTTCCACTCCCCACCGCTTTAAGTTAGTGTCTGTTCGCTCTCAACACGGCCAAACCATCGCAATTTGTCACTGTCGCTGAGCCCAGGGGGGCTCTTTGTAAAGCTAAGTGTCAATAAAGAGGAGGAGAGACATGAGTTGACCCGGGGGCAGTCACTTGTCTCCTCGAGCCCTCCGGCTTGTCGAGAGGACCGATGGCAGTCAGCTGATCACTTCTCACACTTTTCCGCCAGCCGAAGCGTCTCTATCTTTCCCGCTGTCAGTCTCAGTGTGTTGAATAGGTGCTTTGGCTCTAGCAGGAGCTGAAGGCTTTATCAATGGTTAAATAATTACGACCAAGACATTGATTTCCTCAACAGCAGGAAAGGCGCTGAAGGGTGAACAATGTTCTTGTGGAGTTTAAAGGGGGTAGAGACGATTATAGTGGAAATTTCTGAGAAGATGCCAACATTTCAGTAGGAGCCGCCTCTGTGATTGTCTCGACCCTCCATAAACACCTCAAGAACGTCTTGAGACATGTTTTACTAACTGTTTTTAACTAGAAATGCCAAGCTAAAATGGTGGTAGCCAATGAAAAATAGTTAGACATTGTTACAGTTATCAAGAACCGACTCATGAACTCTAGGAGTCGACCAGGTTC
The DNA here is from genome assembly GCA_023376895.1 of Aspiorhynchus laticeps. NCBI lineage: Eukaryota > Metazoa > Chordata > Actinopteri > Cypriniformes > Cyprinidae > Aspiorhynchus > Aspiorhynchus laticeps. The sequence continues at coordinate 49,722,543 of CM041793.1, read as the reverse complement.
ATAGGAAAAAATGTAGGTAAAAAAAATCAGAAGTGTTACCAAAAAAAGAGAAATTTCTGTCATCCTTTACTCACCTTCATGTTGTTCTAAACTTTTATGACTTTCTTTATTCTGCAGAACACAAAAGATGATATTTTAGAAAAACGCTCAAGTGTTTTTTGCCCATACAATGAAAGTCAATAGGGTCCAAAGTTGTTGTTTTGGACACCAATCACTATTATTGTATGGACTGTTAAAACATTCCTCAAAATATCTTCTGTTGTGGTCACGAAAGAAAGAAAGTCACGTTTTGAAGAATATGAATAAGAATACGAATATGACTTTTTGGGTAAACTATGAGTGATTTTAGGTGGACAAACAGTATTAATCTTTAAATAGTTATTTTGTTTCAGACTTTTTTAATAACTCCTTTAAATATAGTCAATATTTCATGTCATATTAATTCATTTCAGTCAGTTTGACTTTTATGCAGTCACCAAGTACCACTGCATAGCAATTTTTGTCCAACTTTTTTGGACAAAATCCATTAATTTCAATCGGAATCCACGTAATCAGGAATTTCACGTAAGGATGAAAGATTTCCCAATGCACATTTCGTAAATTTAGAAAGTGACTTCTGTGCTTTGTCCATTTCGACACTATTGACAATGGACCTTTTTTATCGTGAATTGTGCCAGTGTGTGCCTTAAATACCAGATAGTGGGCAAAATAGGATTTGTTGACGAGAAATTACACCTAATCATTTTATATATTAAACAAATGTAACCAAAATATGCAAACTATCCTTGTCGGATTTTCATCAGCTATTTTTAAATTAAAATTATCGACATAATTTGCATTTCGACTTCATTATCATCAAAATGTAGAGGACACAGGTATAACATTTTTCCGCTCATGGCATCAACACTTGAATACGAGATGGGATGCATCTCAAGTCCCTGAGGCTTGGCTGTGGGGTCTCTTCCAAACACCTCTGAACAACACCGCATACAGTCACGGCACGCAGCCGTTTCCCCTTTACTCTCGCTTTAAAGAAGCAAAAAAGGCAGTTCCCACATAGGTAAGCTCTAATTAAGCCGGCCTGTCTTGTTTCCTTGATCTGAATCGATACGTCTACCCTTGTGCGAAGAGAGGGGAGATCAGTAACGCATGTGCAAAGGCTCATAACAAGTGCAAATATTCATTTCCTGAAACAGACCAAATAATTTGGAAGTCGGTTGGGATTGATTAACATTCGAGGGCTGGGACGGTTCAATATTTACGCCTTGGAGACCCCCGGCCGGGGCCAAATAATGGTGCATAAAACTGCAGCTATGTCTTAATTAAATGCAAGATAATAGGGGCAGGTTTTTCTTGTGAGCCAAGCAGTTTGGCACTGACGGGTTGTAAGTCATGATGGAAGATGTGAGGCCTGGCTCTAATCAATACACATATAAAGCAAGCGTGTGTGTGTGCGGACACCCTTTGAAAACACATTGACGTGGCAAAGCACATGTAGGAATTTATTTTCCGTGATTTGTGACAATGCACAGCAGCTCTTCCCCGCTCACTCAACGCGTTCGCTTGTTGTTGTCACCAAACATGCTCATTTAGATTTCGCTCAAAAGTGCAAAACCTTCCAATCAGTCCTGAGTGCTCTGATATTTTACAAATCTGGTGGAGAGGAGGAAGTGGTCCTGTGCAATGACCCTAATATTTAAGGGTTATTTCTTTTGCCCGCTGTCCTTTCATTCCACGAGACAGAAATCAAAAGCCTCACTTCTGGCGCTTCGGCGAGAGGCTCTCTTTGAAACGGCAACGTCATTAGGAGCCTTAAGAGGCTTTCAGACTTTATCAGGCTTTAAAAGCCGCTCATATCTGTGGACATGGCGCAACGCGGCAACGGGCTCGTGCTTTTAAAGGGGAGTGAAAGGATGGCACTTTACCTTTAGCCCCACTAGCTTTTGTCATGCATTCAGTCAGTTCGCCGAATTCCGGCCATTCCACTCCGATTTTGACACTTTGCTTGTGTGTCGTGGCTGCAATTTGCTTTTATCTCTTTGCTTTTTGTTCTTTATCTGTTACTACACATTACTTTATGATTAGCTTTAAATTGCAAACAACTTTAAGTGTGATTGGCGATCGTTAGCCATTAGCGTCGTTATCTGAATGTCTACAAATGCTTCAGATAAGTAACGCGGCCAAGAATCTACATCTATGGATTTACTCTTGATAAAGGCGAGATGAACTCTGTGTATTACTCTTGACAGATAGAGGATTTGTGATTTTAGCGTTACACTTGAAGCTCAATTCTATAATCTAATTTTGACCCAAATCACTGGCATTGAAATATTATCAGGCCAAGACTTTTTATTCCACAGTTTCTGCTGAATGGATTTAAGTATGGTAAAACATGGTAAATGGTACTCAGAGTACTACACTGTACAACAGCATTTTAGTGCCCACATTAAAAATAAACAAACGTAAAATTGTTGTCATATTATGACATTAAAATTGTAATATTTTAAGGGGAAAAAAGAAATTATTAGAAAGTTGCAGCATTGCGAAATTAAAGTAGCTAAAACTATGTCACATTATCATTTTATTCTCAGAATTGTATTATTATTATTAATAGTAGTAGTAGTAGTAGTATTAATATTAGTCATATGTAATATGCATACATATATGTACTTAAATTAATAATTAAAAAGTAAAAATTACAAGAATAAAGCCATAATATTCATACGGTTTAGTAATTGTATGTGCTTTTGTCGTATTAGTTTTTAAATATATTTGTATATATTTTTAAATATTTACTTCAGCTTATTTTATTTCACTTAGTTCACAAGGCAACATTACAATTTAATTTGTATAGTTCCATTTAATTTGTATAAAAGGTTATGTTTTTCATCTTATTTATATCATATTTATGTTTTATTTTCTATTTAAATGAACAAAATCAATTTTTAATGGTTTTAGTTAACAATAGCAACAAGTAACTGAAAGCATAATCATATTATCATTTTAAGCATTTTCTAATTGCAATTCCATGTTCAAGACTCCATCTGGGCCTGAACATTACCAGCAAAACCTCACTTTATCCAGAACACATAAAAACCCATCTCAGGTGAACCGTGCATCCGTGAACTGTTTGTAAAAGTTTTCCCCACTTTCAGAAAGCGCAGACCGGCTATATTTGCCTTCAACAAAAGCTGTGGATGAAGTGATTGAGAATACACTGAGCTATAGCTACTTGTTTTCCTTCTCCGTCTCACAACTCTTCCTCTGTCCCGTCAGATTCCTCTCTTCCTCTGCCTCTGCCAGAGCCTTATTACAAGCTGTCAGTTTATTGTAAAACATTAGGAAAGCAGAGGGACACTTGCTGTAACTGTCTTATCGATCTGGGGGATAGATTCTGTGATTTAACGCCCAAGCCTCCCATATTTCCACATTTTCAGCCTCCTATTAAAGCCTGTGCTTTCCTTTAGCTATTGATGTATCAACATTAACTGTTACAAGCAACTACAGAAAATCAATGACCAACTTTTATTACCGGGTGCATAACACGCTAGCTGGCTCACGCTCCAGTACTTAGCAGGTAGGCCGGGCCCGAAACATGCCCCGCTCATGTCAGGTGTTTCCTAAGTGATATCTGCACTGGAAATATCAATCATACGAGCTCCGGCTGCTTTCTGCCTGTTTGTGCAGATACTTGCCCCAGAACAGAGCGCTTGGGTGCCATTTTTATGATACCTGGCCTGCGATGCTGCAAGATTCACCGCTAACAACAACTATCAATATCCGTAATGTTCTGGACTTTTGCATTCGATTCGGTAGCCGCACCTTTAGCGATCATTCGCAGCTTTAACTAGCAATACACATATTAATTTCCAAGTATAATGAGCTTGCGCGCTATAAAATAATAATAGCTCGCCGTTTCTGTCTATCACATGAATCGAAAGGGATGCATTTGAAAAGGAACGGCGTGGCAAAAACAGATCACCCTTAAAGATTTATGAGACCTGCGGTCCTGCCGGGACAAACATATACAGGCTTTGTTTTTCCGATCAATGGGCTGAAGTTCATTATTCACTCTCACCACGGTCGTGCTTTGCGTTTTTGTGCATTGTAAAGGGGCCTTGTTGTTGTTGCCTGTGCATATCTGAGGTTTTTCTCCTGTTTCTTCTTTCTTACGTGACTTGAGGTCTCACTAGCTCGTCTAAGGGTGCAATGCTACCATATAACGTGCCAATTAAATTCTGCAATTTCTCTTGGCTTGCAAAGAGAGCCCGCTAGCCCGGGACCTTCAATCTGGCTGGGGAGACGCGAGCCGCCACGGATGTGATAGGATGTATCTATTGATCAGGGAGCCGCCAGGTCTTATTTAAACATTGCACACAAACACAGATAAGGGCGTTACACAAGCTCTAACATAAACTCCCCCTGTCATTTCTCAATCGATTTCATAGAAAGAGTTCTGTGCCGTGGACATCTATAAAAGTGACCCGGTCACAGCAGAAGGAAAACACTCAGCCCTCACTCGGGTCAAACATACACCACACAGCTGAGCAGACGTGCCCCTTGAAAACAGTACTGTTCGAATGGTTTGTAAGCTGTTTGTGTATTAATAAATAATTTATATTTACATTTCTTTTTTATAATTCTATCATGTTCAGTTTTCAGATGCCATACTGTAGGTATTGGTAATGGCATAAAATTATAAAAAGGCAAAAAAAAAAATGTACAGTAAACCTGTAAAATGTATATATAAAATGTAAATATGTATATTTATAATAAAAATATAAATAATAAATGTATTCAGAATACTGTACAATAAACATTGAATTATATATTTTATAATAGTTCACAATCAGTGTTGGGGTAACACATTACAAGTATTCTGAGTTATGTAATCTAATAAATTTTTCAAGTAACTAGTAAAGTAATGCATTACTTTTAAATTTACAATGAAATATCATACTTTTCATATTATATCATACTATCATTACACAATGATAGTAACGCAATATTGTAATGTATTACTTTTAAATGTATATTTTCCCAGCAATCATTAGTCAATCATTATTGATATAATGAATTTTATGTATATAGAAGTTTATATATATATATGTGTGTGTGTGAATCACTATCCACAGTATATATCAATCAATATATAAATAAATAAAAATATATTATAACAATGTATAAATAACATATAAAATAATTTTATATCTCAAAACGTATATGCATAATACATTTTTGTTTAAATAGAAATAATTTATAGTCATAATAATAATGACTAGCTGACTGTACATTCTTTCTAAATAAAAATATAATAATGTATTATAAATTTTAATTGTGTGTGTGTGTAAATATATATACTGCTGTCTAATATATATATATATATGTATATATATACACACACATACACACAAATGAAAACAATATAAATTACTTATATTTATAATAATTACTGGCTAACTGTTAAATTGCCTGTAAAATTATATATATATATATATATATATATATATATATATATATATATATATATATATATATATATATATATGTCTGAACGAATAATGCCACAACTGGCAAATTATAACCATGTAATTAGAATTGTTAAGTATTATAATGCATATACTTCATTATAATGCAGTATTTCATTACATGTACAAGCTAAGTACACCAAGTAAACTGACTTTTATATTAAAACTAAAAGTATTCTAATTATAAAATCGTTCTCACAGATACGTCTTTTAAAGTTGTGACTTAACGGAT